>OY284476.1:34913881-35513881 GCA_958336345.1 Dorcus parallelipipedus
TAAACAAATTTACTGTCAATTCAATTTAGTGTCAAAAAATAATTTGTCAACAAAAAAAATTTTCAACTTGAAATTAACTTCTTTTCTTACTCATTAAGGAGTAAGTAAAAAAATGTATATTATTAATTAATTGTTAATTAGTGCCATGTTTTTGTAGAAACCTTGAAAAAGGAAATAAAATTTTCCGAAAGCTCGGTTAAACTTTAAAAGAGTATTAATTACCGCCCTCTTGACTGCAGCCCTGTTGAAGAATTTAATTTTCCTTAACTGATCAGTCGTGATCATACTGCACTATAAATTGACTTATCACTTTCAATACAAATTTCAAGTATCAATAAACCAAATACATCCACACAGAGTTAGGCTGTGTCCGACTCGTTGTTAAACAAGACCGGCCACGGTCGAATTCGTCCAATTCATGCTCAGACTCCTGGTCGAACTGTGGACAACGCGATCGCATTTTTAAGGCTGCATCCGATTTGTTGTCAAACAAGATCGACCACGATTAAATTCGTCCAATTCATTCTCAGACTCCTGGTCAGACCGTGGGCGATGTGATCACGTTTTAAAACGCAACCACTGTTGTCGTTATTGTCCAGTTGACTAGGCTTACCATAATCATGAAGCTCTAAACCGGGACAGGAGTGGAAAACAGGATAGGGTGAAGAGAAACACATTAGGCTACTACCAAAAAATATTTTATTATTTAAAAAAGCAGGTAAAAGGTACTTAGTAAAAGGTACCCAAAGTACCGAAAGTCCGCTGAAGCAGAAAATGAAATTATTTTAATTATTTTTTGCACCATTTGTACTTCTCGCTGGAGTGAACTTTTTTCAACACTTTATCATTCTTTTAAATTTTTTCATAAAAGTCGTTACATGTACCTAACGTTATCTATACACAGCGCACCCGCCCTCGCGCATCTCTATCGTTTTAAGTCCATGCACCGTCAACCGGGACAATCCCGGTTAAACCGGGACGTATGGTAAGTTGACGGTCCAATGTCCGACCAGTCGTGGCAGTGTTGCCAACTTCCAAAACGCTAATTTCTGCATGACAATGTTTAAAATTCGTCACCCGCGACAAATTTGAAATTGCTGCATACTGTCTACTGTCTGTCCTTGCGCAAGGATGCCAATGCAATTTGGTGGCTTAATGTTGGGTTTATAATGAACCACAAAGCACAAAACAATAGCGGGACACGAATTTTATAAATCGCCACAACAGTAAATTCTTCATAAATTCATCAATAGCAATTTTTACCCATGAAAAATCGTCACTTTGACGAAAAATCGTCACAATTGGCAACACTGAGTCGTGTAGTATGGTGGAGTCGTTTTAAAAAATACTGTAACGTATGACCTTAAAAAACTTTTTCAACAAAAGGACAAATAAACATGACATGAAGATTAAAGTCTTTTCTTTTTGCTTCTTTTATCGGCTAAACAATTTATAAAATTTCATTAATAAAATAAAAGTTTCTCTATACTTTCTAACACAGGTATTACAGTAAACAAATTGTTTACTTCCTCATTAGTAATAGAAACAAGTGTTAACGCTATAATTTGCTTTGTTTTTTGTCAATCCATATTTCCAAACTAACCTACAATTCTAGATGTGACATCACTGATATATTCTGTGGTGACACATACGTACTACGTCTATACGTGATAATATGACTGACATGTGACTGACAACCTTGCGTATTCGTCCGTCCGACAGATACAAAATTTGGTCCGCCCATGGCTTGACTACTTTAACCACGAGTCGGACACAGCCTTAAACAATAGAGAGTTTTAGCAAGACGTTACGACTAAAATGTCGTACGTTAAAGGCTATTTTGCTTAGCAACCTTGTGAATTTAGCAACCTTTGTGATTAGCCAATCAGATATCAAGTTTCAACGTTTAACGTACGTAAACTTTAACAGAACGTCTTGCTAAAACTCCCTATTAATTAAACATAACCTCAACGTTATCAAATTTTGTTTACGTTACCGGAACCGGAACATTTTCGCGACATATCACATTAGAAAAAGATGAAATGCAAATAGAAAAGGTAAGAGTATGTACCGCAAAGTATCGCCTCGGTTTAACCGTTGATGAATCGGTACCTCGCGACAAAATTCCTAAAGCTATACAGTTTCTCGTTGATTTTATAGCGTTTTCGATTCACCTGCACCGGTTGCACTCAGTGTATTTGTATCTTCTTTTAACCTCATGTAATAAAACGAGAAGAAGATACACTGAGTGCGCACTTGTGCAGTCAGTCGAAAACGCTATTAGTTACAGCTTTAGTTAAACACGACAATTATCATTCGTTAAATATCAATCAGTTTAGAAGCTCATCCTTTTTTCGCTTTTTCTTCTTTCATCAAAAAATCAAAACCAACTAGAACTTTTCAATTGAACTGTCATTACTAATAACTCATTAGTTCAGCTAAACGCAAATCTTGAACAGTTGGGTCCAAATTAATTGAAACAGTCATTAGGTGTCTATGTATTGATAGTATTTCCACAGCATAATACATACTATACAGCAGGTTCACTCTCCTTGGCGGGAAAATTTCCCGCGCAAACTGAGCCGTCATATTCCGGATGGAAAATCTGTCCTGTGACTTGTTAAGCGCATTCGACTGGTCGCACGGTCTTTCTTTTTCTCATTCTTACATGCACTGACACGCAGTCGCTCTCCCTCAAACTTCTGCTCATTGCGTGCATCGAGCATTATGTCGAATGCTCCCTTAAACTGCACGAATACGATCAGTGGTGTCTCGTGTAAGTAGCAGCATAAGTAATAGGTGCTTTCGATTATGCATGCTGGGGTGCACTGAGAAAACTTCAAACTCTCAAGTAGTGATTGGATAATTCAAATTAAAAATAATCTGTCATCCGATTATCAAGATAACGTAAATAATTCAATTATCAAAAATATTTTTATAGGGGCACTGGTTTATACATCCGCAAAATGGCGCCATGGTCAAAAAATTTTGCCCCGCTAGATCAAAGGTGTCGACAAACAGTTTCCATGCTGGTTATGCTGTGGTATTTCTGAGCGTCATTTTATCGGCTAAGGGTGGTTTCATGGGAGTGAAGGTGGGATTGCGAAAGTAACAACGGAAAAGTATGTGGGCCACTACGGAGGCGTGCGGCAAGGGGTCATCAAGCAGCCAATCTGTATTAAGGATTTGAATTTACCGCCGATGATTTCATTGATTTGTTTGTTGTGGTTAGTTTATAGCCAGTTTATAGGTTAGCATCGTGCGTCGCGTACTTGGTTACTATGGGAACTCGCATTTCTTTAAATAAGTGTTTTCTGTTGTCCTGTCAAGTATTGAGTGTTATGATTTGGGCCAGTTTCATAATGGAATTTAAAGGAGACTTTAAAATTACAGTCACATTCACTGCCGGTATTACCAACGTTTTAAGGAGACCTTAAATTTAATTCGTGTTTAGTGATTGATTGTATACAAACCAAGCAGAAATGTCACAATCTAAACACGACTTAAATTTAAGGTCTCCTTAAAACGTTGGTAATACCGGCCGTCAGATGTGTAAATAAATGTGTTTTCAGTTGTTAGGCGCAAATTAATTCCTCGATTAAATCGTTAACCCAGCCTTACTAAAATAAAGTAACAAAGACGTCAGACAAATTCAAATTTTCTCCTAATAGTTTGCCACAATAACAATGCGATCGCTAATGTGCTCGTTGCCAACGTTTACTATGGGAACTTAAGTAAGTGTTCTGTGGGTGGATTGCATAAAAGTTTTAAGCTTAAGTTAGAGTGTGACACACATTATATTGTACGTCATAAAGGCCTGATATTTCATGGTATTTCAGTTACAGTTTAATTTTTGTTAAATTATTTGTATACTTATACGGGTGTCCCAAAACTCGCGCCCCAGAGAATAAGCGGACGTGCCTACAGCAATGAAGATGGCAAATTCGGAAACAAAAATTGTCTAAGTTAAACTGTATTCGAACGAGAATGAAAAAGCTGTAGCCTATGCCGAGAGCTCTCGCGTAGGTAAAACGTAGGAACTGTAAATAATGCTAGGAGACGGTAGAACATTGTTATTTGTAAAACTTCCAAAAATATTTTGGTCCACTGTAATGTCAATTTGACAGTATTTCCTGAAAAGTCAAATGTATTTACGGACAATTGAGGTTTTAATAGGAACAAAAATTGGTCGGAAAAGGTATTAAAAATTAAATTAAATGCTCAAAATGTCCACCATTAATTTCTAAACACAACCGTGCTCTTCTCAAAAGGCTCGATTTAGAGTCCGTGACCATTTGAGGAGTAACCGCCGCAAAAGCATCTTGGATTCGGTTCCTGAGCTGCTCCTCGGTCTCAATAGGTACACGATATACAATGTTTTTGACGTGCCCCCAAAGAAAAAAATCTAAAGGATTTAAATCCGGTGATCGAGCAGGCCAATTTCGTGGACCACCTCGTCCAATCCATCGGCCAGGATACTGTTGGTTCAAGATTTCCCGAACTTCGCGGCTAAAATGTGGTGGTGCCCCATCGTGCTGGAAATAGTGGTTGATCCGAAAAATCAGTGGCACGGGGTCTAATAAATTTGGCAGTTCCGTATTTAAAAACTCTGCGTAAATTTGGCCTGTTAAACGTGCAGGAAATTCAAAAGGTCCAACCTAGAAGGTAATGGTCAAATTAGAATTTAAGAAGAAATTAATTATTTGTTGACATACTACGCGATTTCCTAATAAACCAGCCCACAAATTAACCGAAAATCGATTTTGAAACCTCCGTTCGAAAATAGCATGCGGATTTACATTTGACCATACGTGCAAATTATGGGCATTGAAGCATCCTTGCCTGCCAAAAAGAGACTCATCCGAAAACATAATTCTGGGGACGAAATTGGGATCGAGTTCTTCTTGCTCAAGTAGCCACCGGCAGAATTCTACTCTAGCGGGATGATCTTCCGGCTGCAGATGCTGCACTCTTGTGAAATGGAAAGGGTGTTGGCGATCCTCTTTCATAACTCGTTGAACTGAAGAATGCGAAACATCCAGTTCGCGTGAAACTTCTCTTATGCTTTTTGTTCCGTCTTCCTCAAGTGCATTTAGTATCGCTTCTTCGTTTTCGACTGTTCGAACTCTTCTAGGAGCACCACCAATTTCGTTACGAGTCGGAACAACTTGACCGGTCTCTCGCATTTTTGTGACAGCTCTAAGAATTACTTTATGGTCTAGGGGACGATCGGGAAAGTGCTGAGAAAAAACTCGTGCTGCCTCTCTGGCGTTGCGTCCACACTCTCCATAAATAATTATCATTTCGCTATAATCAGCGACGGAAAACATGACGGTATCTGCTCGAGTCTTACGCTTAAACCTTCCAAGTGACAGTTACAAAGGTTGACAGCAGTGTCACAATGAAGTGGACCAGTTTTTTCACATTTTTTTTTGTATCAACAATGCATTTCTAAGTATCCTAGCAACTTAATGAAATCCTACGCAGTACCTATGACCATCTTCTATTTCGCTGTTAGGATTGGCTACTGTTTTTTATTCTTAATTCGCTTATCTTTTGAATTAGACAATTTTAGTTGTCGAATATGTGTTTCGCATTGCTATCGGCATTTGCCCTTGCTCTCTGGGGCGCGAGTTCTGGGACACAGTTGTCCAAAAACAACTTTTTTGAAAAAACAAAAATGTGCCTGTAGACTTAACATATTGCTACAGAAACTCCCGATTTTGTGTATGAGTAACGGTTTTTATACTGAAATCCGTTTATAACAATTTTTAGTTTGAATTTCATATTTTCAGATTTGGCCAGAAAATACAGACCCTCTAAAATTTGTCTATGAAGATATCGCCATAGCAGCATATTTAATATGTTTATGGGAAGAAATCAGCCCAGAAAAGAAACCAAGCTTTGTTGATCTTGGCTGTGGTAATGGTTTGTTGGTCAATATTTTAAATCAAGAGGGTTTTCAAGGTTACGGCATTGATGTGCGAAAGCGAAAGATTTGGGACTTATATCCAGAAAACGTAAAATTGGAGGTATATCAAAAATAATCTAATATAGTCGCAAATAGTGTCGCAAACCTCTGGAAAAGTCCAAGAGTGCCGTTTTAAATACATTTTATCAAAAAAAGTCTTAATAAAAATTGCGTAGGTTTCCATTCCGCATAATTTAAAATTATTTCCAACTATACAGGGTCGTTCATTTAAAAGTTACAGACCTAACTTATGATTTTTTAAATGGAATACTAACCAATTTTTGCATGAAACGAAAAATAACTTAATAAATACTCAAAATAAGTAAATAAAATTTGTATCATTTTCATCAGCTCTTCATGGGCTAACCAGAACTGCAATAAAATATGTATATAATATTCTATTTAAAAAATCATCATCAGTTGAAAATAATTTTAAATTATGTGGAATAGAGATGTAATAGAGAAAATGTATACAAAAGGGCATTTTTGGACTTTTCCAGTGGTTTGGGACACCCTGAATATATAATAAAAAATTTCCTTCTAGGTCAGAACATTAATTCCATCGTCGTCATCACTTTTTCCAGACATAGATTGGATAATTGGAAACCACTCAGATGAATTGACACCTTGGATACCCGTCATAGCAGCTCGGAGCTCTTTTAAAACTAATTTCTTTGCTTTGCCTTGTTGCAGTTATGATTTCAGTGGACAAAAGTATAAACGTATAAATACCTCTAACAGCCAGTATAATGAATACCTAAATTACATAACGGAAATAGGTCACAAATGTGGCTTTATTACCAAGATTGACAAATTAAGAATACCATCGACAAAGAAAATTTGCATCATAAGTTTTAATCGGTGTTATAATCTTGATGATTATGAAAAAATCGATAAGGAATTGACCGAGTTTATCAATGAACGCTGTAATAATAAAATTCCCAAGGACAAGGAAAATTGGCTGAGTGATTTCGAACCCAGACAGCAAGTAGAGAAAGTAAGAAACTGCACAAAACTTGATAAGACTTTAATCGAAAGAATAGTTTTTTGTGTACTTAATAAGTTACTTGAGCAAAGAAACTATTTGCCTGGGCAGAAAGAACAAGTATGGAATGCCGGCGGTTCCATAGAACTTCGTCAATTAGTTTCATGCGTGAATAACAAAGATTTAAAACAATTGAAAAGTGAATGTGGTGGACTTCAAACGTTGTTAAGAAATCATAGGTATATATTCGAAGTCTTTAAGGGTACGGTAAAAATTCGTGTACCAAAGAAATACTCGGAAGTATCTAAATACAAAAGTAAACCTTGTTGGTTCTTTCTAAATCATCCAGATGGGTGTTTACATGATAATAATAGTTGTGCTTATAAACATTGATATGTAGTTTTGTGTAGGTAATATATGTTCAATATAATTTAATTTTAAGCACGAATTTGTCTAACTTATTTTCTCCTCAAAGTTGAAGAATTAAAAAAGGAATTTTAGTATAAAATTTCTATTAAGATTCTAAAAACATTTTTTCACTCATCCCTTATAATTATCACAAATAGTAGAGCTAATCAGATGGCTTATCAAATGTTTTAAATTTGACGCCCGAATTTGGAGCCAAACTACTACGCTACTATTATAATAGCGGAGCGGAAAAACGAAACCTGCAAATATAAATAACATGTAAACAAATTTCTATAACTAAATAGTGGTGTGATGCAAAGTTTAAAACGAGAATTAACAGTATATTATAACTGTATGTTATAGTATCCTGGCTCCACTCTACACTTATTTCTCTATTCTCTATTACTTAAAAGAGACATCTAGCGGTAAATAAGCCAATTAAGCTGGGGAAGTTTAAACTTTCTTCCAATAATAATAGGCGTTTTCGCGTTAGCTCTGAATTTTGCGCACTAAACACAGTTGAGTTTTAAACCCATGAGCTTCTAGTACAAACTTACGGGAACGTTTTTGTAGAGGCGTGACATACAACAAATTAGAAATGAATTTTAAAAATTGTTTAATTAAGTGTTTTATGAAAATATTTGACAGTAATTATTTTTCAATAATACGTATTTGTTTTGTAGTCATCTTGTAGACACCGTATCAGGGCAGAATTCAACGGTGGGAGAACATTTGTTTCGAGCACAAAAGTAATAGGTGGTGCTTGAGAGGGCAGGGGAATAAGGTTACTGTATTTAGAAGGTACCGCCTCGGTGGTACCGCCATTCATTTCCGCGGCTTCGTCCCCCAAATTAAAAAGGAAGCGATGAAACGCTAAAGAAAAAAAAGGATAGATACATAACAAGTTACCGTTGCTAAGGACAAGCGTTTAGAGCCTGCGACATGCAGGTCAGCAACAGCCAATTAGGTTTAAAACGAAACGCGGGAAAGTTAAATTATTTATAACCATTAGCCAAATTACTTTCAGTGGTGTAGTTTTATTAGTTGCTTGTCCAGCCTAAAGGTAAACAAGTTATTTATGAATAAACAAGCATTGTGTAAAACAAGTCCTTTAAGGACAGAAATTTATTTTTTTAAAGTTGTTTTTAGTTTACATTTTTACTTGATTCACTGTACGGTAACAATGAAAAGGAATTTAATATAAAACAAAAATGTCAAATAAAATGGAATTCTGTATTCTAAATTATTTGATTCACTGTCAGTATTATTAAAAGGTAGGTATTTAATTAAAATGGAATTCTGTGTTGTAAATTGCGCAAAATTTTACTGTAATAAATAGAGATAAGAAAACTTCGATTGCTTTTCTGCAACCGGTTTAACGATGCTTTCAGAATAAAAAAAAATTTCTTTTGTAGAAAACACGCGCTGTGGGCAAATTCTCTTATTCGATAGCATTATGGACATCGACTGATTCAATATATTGCTCATCTTAAAACTGCTCTTGATTAATTCTGCTGAAGACTTTACAGCTTCTAAACTGGCTTTCATTGATTTAAAATGATTTTGTGCTATTTTTAGTTCTTCAGTTGATTGTATTTCGTTTATTTATACTCGCCTTTTAACGAAAGTATTACAAAAAATTTCTTTATTATTAAAAATTTCTTTTCTTAAAACATCCACTTCATCTGTAAACTCGACAGCCACTCCATTTGTAATCTTATTAACTTCTGCTATCGTGTTTTACATTTTAAAGTTAAACCATTTTTTACAGAAAAATTTCAAACTTATTAATGTTAAAATTTGATGTGTAAACTACTAGAAGAAGCTAATAATAAAAATTAGCGAAGGCTGACTTACCTCAGCTTACCTCAAGCTTTTGCATAAGAATATGTTTTAAATATTGCACTTCATACATTTAAATTCATCTTGATTTTAAATCATTTTGAACTGTTACTATGACACAAATTAGAAATTAAGAACTCTAGAACAGGATATATTAGATCCATAAAAGTAGTGGAATTCTCCCACCTTTTTACCTCTAACTTGATTGGCTGTTGCCAACCTGCATGTCACAAACTCTAAACGCTTGTTTGCTAAGGAGTTTATAATGAATTTGATTAACCCCAAATTAAAAGAGATAGAAAGTTGGCGCTACCTTCTCGATGCAGTAACCTTACAGGGGAAAGACATAAATGATTTTTTAGCGAGAAGCCAATCGTAACTTATAAATTTTGGTTATGACTGGTTTCCCATTAAAGGCAATTTTTGACCTCCCACCACTGAAATTCAACGTATTACCAAAAGTCTCGCTAAAATGCATTGGTTATGTTTTCAGTAATAATAATAATAACCTCGCTGTCAGGTTAGTTTGGTTTTTAAGCAACCAAAAAATGAATCATGTTAATATTGAAGTGTTTCATTCATTGTACATACGATCTGTTCATGAAGTTGACTGAAAATATCCTTTTCTTTTTCAATTTTCCGACTTCGAACGTGCTTACATTTCTGTATCAAGTACAGTTGCGGACAGAAAATTTCGGATGTTACTGTCATTACACTGACCAGTGTTGCCACTTGTAGGGATTTCTCCCTATTCGAAGGTACTTTTACTCAACGATCAACCGTAGGGAAGGATAAGCCTAATTTGCTTAAAGTGTGGGGATTTTTCAATGTCCGTTTTTGTTAAACTATTTATGTATTTTGCGAGACACGATTCGACTCGATGAACAATTATTTCTGTGGTGACGGAAATACTATACCGTAAATTAAACTTGGCGGGTGTTTGCATTGATTCGTTGGCAGGAAGCGCATATCAGAAGGTCCAATTTTGTAACTGCCATTGAATAAATCAATCTGATTGGAGTAGACCAATGATCATATTTTGTCTTGTCCATTTGCCGGAAGACAAATCTGCTGTAGGCTGCGTTATAAAAGTTTTTTTTTGTGGTATAAACGACTGTTGTATTAATTTGCATAATTAAGCATACCATAACATGTTTCAAATAAATAATTTCTTTTAGTAAATTTACAATCACGTAAATAATTATTTAGTAGACACTCCCCTCTCTTAAATTGTTTTAGTAAATTTACAATTAATGTAATAAAAATGTATTTAATATGGGTAGGGAAATGTAGGGATTTCATCATCGATCGAAAGGGAGAAATCATTTACAGTTGGTGGCAACACTGACACTGACATAAAAGTTAAGAAATTCCTATATGTATACGTCAGATGAGTGACAGTGACATCCGAAATTTTCTGTCCGCAGAGTGGCGGCTCGTACTTTATTTTACAGGAGGGCACATATTTAAAATGTTTCTTGTATGTATCATTATTATCAAACAAATGCAGTGAATTTACTAAATTGTGAAAACAAAGTGTGTAAGATATTCTCCTCTATAAACTATATAAACTCAAAAAAATATTTAGTGAGGGTCCATCTTTTGCAGAGAAAACGACAAGAATGAAATTAAAACGAAGTCCAAACTGCGATAATTTATTAATATTCCACCAAAACATATGAAAATAATATGTACTGTTCGGTGGCTTGCAAAAAAAATCGCGTACACCTAATTTCTGCTGTATTAGGGTGAGTTCGACTTGGTTACTCTTTTGACTCTATTTGCTCTTTCCACTCTAAATCCGTTCGAGTAGGACCAATGGAGTGAACATTATAAACTCCAAGTCGTTCATCTCGTACAAGAGCAGAGTAAATAGAGTTAACTCTACGAACTCCTCCTGGCGAGGTGGTGCTCGCAGAGCTGTCATGCGCAAACGACATTCGCGGCAAAATTCACATAAACCCACCATAAACCTAACCTGTTTACAAGTCGTGGTCAAGGATACACGTGATCTCAGAAATTGACTAAAATTAAATTATTCTTTGTTCAAAAAAATTTCCATGATTTACTAAAACAAGAATAAAAATTATATTGATCGAAGTATGGATGTATGATAGTTTACATAAATTCTGCAGGTTAAATATGTCACCATCGTCGGTCTTAATTTATAATCTGTCAGTGTCAAACAATAAAAATGTCGAACCTTACATTTCCTTTATTCAGAAATTCTGCACCTCTGTTATGTTTGTTTCCTGATACTTTAATAACAAATTTATGCTTAAATAAATCGTTGCAAATGACAAATGAAGCAAAATAATTTTTTCTTCTCCACCCGCACATTCACGAAAGCTTATCAGAGGCATTTTCCTTTTTAAAATATCGGTTAAACTGCCTAGTTTTACCTACCGTTGTTTTTTTAATATTTAATTTTGGGGTGGGTCTGGCAAGTTTTTTTTATGTAGAGCTTGTCTTCATAATTGACGAGGCCTATTTAATAAAACGTACGTCATCGCATATATTTTTGCAGCACTGCAACACAGTGCCTAAGTGAATCTTCGAGTACACGAAGTAAATTGTGCTCCGCTGTGGGTTCCCGAGTTCCGTTGTCCTGACAACCTGATAAACACACCGCCTAATTGTAACGGCAATGACGCGTTCTCTGGACACGTGAACTTGTAGAAGTAAATATTGGTTAGAAATTGCGCAATAAGTATTGAGACTTAACAAGCTAATTTCTTACAGTTTGGTCTTATTATTTATTATTAAAAGAAATAAAATAGTGATAAACGAATAAATATATGAAAGCTTGATTAACTTGGGGGGCACGTGCTCCTGTGCCTCCTTGAATCAGCCGCCACTGATAAACTTGATCGAGTGGTTAACTACTTTCTATGAAACTGGGTCCCAGTTTCATAAAACGTAGTTAATCGTGTGATTAAGCAATATCATTGGAGGAAAGTTTAAATTTCCATCAATGGTATTGCTTAATTACACAATTAACTTGATCGAGTGGTTAACTACGTTTTATGCAACTGGGCCATCATTAGTTTTCAAATTTGATCTAGGTATTATCTGCGTTATTATGAAGGGGAGAAATCATCAATACCCTATATTTTATTAGGATTAATGTTGGATAATGAAATTTGACAACTGATGCATAAATTATCACTTTGTATATTCATCATAATAAAATACAACATAGAATTCTTCAAATTTTATTCATACAATGTACAAAATCCCAATTTGAAGAATATTTATATTATTCCAATTTTGTTTGCTACGTCCAGTGCATCATAATCCCTTGCTAATCTAACGTAGGCTTTCTTTTTTCCATCAGGTCTGATTAGCGTGTTTACTTTCGCAACGTTTATGTCATACAATTTCTTAACTGCAGCTCTGATATGATGCTTATTGGCTCGTGTGTGGACCAAGAACACCAACGTGTTGTTATCCTCAATTTTTTTCATCGCAGCTTCTGTTGTTAGGGGGTATTTAATGATGTTATAAGCGTCCATACGGTTCCGATTTGGCACAGACTTCCTTGGATATTTCGGGTTTCTGGGAGGCTTGAATGTTTTCGGACGTCTGAAGTGAACAGAAGTTCTGACTTTACGGACATGTGTTCCATGAGGGCCCTTGATTACCTAAAGCGAATAGAATATTAAGCAAATAAATTTGTGAAACCTTTATTTCTAAATATTTCCACATTAAAATCAGTTTGTGTTCAAAATTAGTTTCATTTTATTCTCAAAGAGATTCCCACACGAAATTCATCATAAATGCAGAGGCTGTTACAAATTCAGGATCTCAAAAACAGTAAGAAGTAGTCGGTTAAATTATGGCAAAGTTGCGTATTTTGGTGTTGAACAACAACCCGTTTTAAAATTTCTACGATTTGTAGTTTCTGAAATATTTCCAAAAAACGTAACTTTCTTTTTTTTTTTTTTTTTAAAGTTATTATTGTAGGCATTACAACAAAATTAATACATTCTATAGACACCTTTTTGAGCTCTTTACAATGATGTCATTACATTTTATTTAAAACATTTCATCTCATTCTGATCATCATCAAATTCATGTTTTATTATGGCCATGATATTGGACTTTAATACCATTCACAGCTTTGAAGAAGTAACCCATTAATTAAAAATGACATACCTTCAACTGTACTTTCTTAGCCTTTTCAACAGGCTTTGCGGCAGCAGTCTTAGCAGTTTTCTGTTGCTTGGGTGGTACATGTCGTTTTGGTTTCGAAAGCACTGACTTAACAGGTGCCTTGGGTTTTGCAGTGACCTTTGCTGCAGGCTTCTTTGCAACTTTAGCAGCTGGTTTTCCAGCCGTCTTAGAAGTTTTAACGGCAGCCGGTTTTGCAGCAGGCTTAGCAGCGGCTTTTGCTGCGGCCGGAGCAGGTGCAGCTGGCTTCGCAGCTGCAGGTTTTGGCGCAGTCTTCTTTTCTGCTGGTTTCGCAGCTGCAGCTGTCGGTGCTGATGCTGGCTTGGCAGCAGCTGGGGCAGGTTTAGTGGACGTCGATGCTTTTGAAGCAGTCGAAGCTTTACTTGAAGAACTCGCCGGAGCAGAGGCAGGCTTCTTTTTTTCAGCTGGCTTTGCAGCTGAAAACAGTGTTAAATTTCCAAGTGGAACAACTTAACCTATAAAATATATTGCTAATGTTTATAGTCAGAAAGAATACTGGTTTTCATTAGATATCAAAGAGATTCCCATTGTCCGTGTCATCCTTTTATATTTGATGAGAATTTAAGAAATAATTGCTGATGCGAATACGAACATGTGGTGGTGCACTATCCGCGTGGTCTGCATGAAAACACGAAGTATACTTACGTTTGTTAATAGATAGTTATTGGTGCCACTCTATTTTTAATTTAGTAAAGATTCTTCAAGTTACACATGTAACTGCAGCTAGGATCTGTTACTTACCGGGTTTTTCCGTCGGTTTTGGCTTTGTAGGTGCCATTTTCGTAAAGAACTCTACATAAAGGAAACGGCCATGACAGTTTGCATAGGAAGTTCTTTAATTTCAGTCTTGCCAACTGTCAACATAATATTATATTTGATTTGAATTTTGAATTACATACAACCAAGAACTAATTTGAATTATATTTAATTTTTGTATTTATGAAATAGATTAAGTTCGTGAGTTCATGAGTGTTATGACGTAAGTTTAATTATTTTTACTTTTATTTCCATTCCATTGTAACATTTATGACGCGGTAAAAACTAAGACCCACTGTATATACTACACATACAACACAAACAAATAAATAGTCATCGCTGCACCTTAAAATGTTTGGCAGAGCTCATGAAAGCAGACAAATTAGTGAATATCCAAAATCTTATCAGTACGAGTCTCTGTATTCTAATTTCGATTTTTCTACAACAACTAAAAATATTTGCCATAAGAATTTTAACGCGTCTGCTACGAGTTTGCGATCATCGAAAGTAATAATTTTAGGCGACGTATCTGTTGGTAAGACTTCTATTGTTAACAGGTAGCTGTTCTAAATTGTTGTACTTAAATCAAGTTTGTTTAACGCTTTATGATTTCAGGTTTTGCCATCAAATCTTTGATGCGGGGTATAAAGCTACGATCGGTGTTGATTTTCAAGTTGAACGTTTTGATATTTTAAACGTGCCGTTTCATTTACAAATGTAAGTTTTCTCATGTTTATATATCAGTATACAGTGAGAATTTTTTAACGTAGAACATACAGTCGCGGACAGAAAATTTCGGATGTCAGTGTCATTCCACTGACGTAAAAGTTAAGAAATTCCTATAGTATACGTCAGATGAGTGACACTGACATCCGAAATCTTTTGTCCGTGACCCTACATAATATCTATTCACTCTTTATTCTCGTCTCAGTAGGCCGTGTTCTCGTTTCGTTAAGTTGCTGCCCTGAAGTTTGATAAATGCCAGAATCTGACATGAAAAATATTAATGACAATTCCACACCACTAATCTGACTATGTTGCCAAATATTATACGAAGGAGCACCAACTATTAAGGTTACTGTATTTAGAAGGTACCGCCATTCATTTCCGCGGCTTCGTCCCCCAAATTAAAAAGGAAGCGATGAAACGCTAAAGAAGAAAAAGGATAGATACATAACAAGTTACTGTTGCTAAGGAGTTTATGAATGAATTTGATTAACCCCAAATTAAAGGAGATACAAAGTTGGCGCTACCTTCTCGATACTTACCGACTATGGCACCGTGAAATATGCTCTACAGTCGAGCTGGCAACAACGTCTCCGTCAGTGGACTCAAATTATAACCATGAAATTAAAAATAAACATAACCGTCTCATCTGACGTCTATGGGCCAGTTGTACAAAGTAGGTTTAAACTGACGCTCAACTGAACCAGGTTCAAAGTAAACAAATTCGCATAGGATCTTATCGACATATGGCAATTAATGCATTCATAAATAAAATTTGATGCGGTTTTGTTCACTTTGAACCTGGTTCAGTTGAGCGTCAGTTTAAACCTACTTTGTACAACTGGCCCTATGTTTCATTGTGATGCCAAGAAAAATGTCACCCTAACTCGCCTACTGGGACGAGGAAAAAGAGTGAATAGATAATAAGTGCTATTGAATTTTTTAAAATCAAACATAGGCCAATAAGTACGTGGTAACCATGGATATGGTTAACATTCATTGTCATTATTTTTCTTTCACACATTTGACAATACGATTTGACATTATGTATATTCAACGAATGAAAGGATACAAATCTACAACTGGTATCGAGCACGATCCAGTTTAAGGCAATTAAAAATTTTTATGACCGTTTGGGATATGTTCTCAAACTTCGAGCACGAAGCACGAATACATACACACATACATATTAAGCCGCGTACAGACTGGAATGTGCATGTGGTGGGTCGAGACGAATGCACATGCATATGCGTGTTGACTCGAGTTGTACACCCGATTGGCGTGCGTTGAAAAATTTTCATATAAATGTATGCATGTTGTCTCAGTGTGCTCAGTGTCTTCATGAGGGACAGTAATCGTGTAATCAGCGCCTGAAATAAAAAATGGCAGAACAAGTAATAATAGCAGGGGCTGCATTTTTCGTCATTACAGAGTTATTGAAAAAGAATAAACAAAGACGTTGGTGGATGACACAAATGTACACCAAGAGAGAATATTGTGGTGGGTCTCCTCTTCTCCAAGATTTGCTTCTTGAAGAACCATCTGGGCACTTTAAGAATTTTGTTAGAATGGCTTCTGAAGATTTTGAATTTTTGATAAATGCAATTGGGCCTAAAATTGCAAAGAAAGACACTCAGTTGAGAAAAGCTGTTTCAGTGAAAGAACGACTAGCCATAACACTTCGATTTTTAGCAACTGGGGATTCGTATACTAGTTTGCAGTATTTATTTAAAGTCTCTAAACAACTGATTAGCAACATCATTCCTGAAGTCTGTGGTGCTCTGATAGAAGTACTGAAGGAACACATAAAGGTAATAAGACAAAATGTGTGAGAAAAAGTTTATTAAACGGTTAACTAAAACAGAACTCTTATGTTATAACTATTCGGCAAAGTTCTGAATTTGGTCATATGCCACAGTTTAATTTTTAATATCTCCGTAAATAATCTCATAAATAACCAAATTCAGCACTTTGCCGAACCCTATATAACAAAAGTATTTAGTTGTCATAAGAAAAGAATTGCAATGCGTACACAAATAACAAAGAACAGATTAGGTAGAACTACGAATAAATTAAATTTGAAAGATTACTGAGTATTATCAAAAGAACAGTATGATGTAGATTGAAAGTTTACCAGTTCAGGTTGGTCAGAGGATGAGTTACTCGTTGACGGATAGGACGAAGATGCGGTATGTTGTAAATGAGTAGGAACGGAACTGGGAATAGATTAGGAGCGTGAGTAATTGGAAGGAGGATAACTGATTTGCGTAGGTTGTGTGAGAGTTGAAGAAACAGGAATAGGGCCGCTGGCCCATATCAGCCTCAAAGAAAATATTATTATTGTTGAATGAAGTCCATAATTAGGTGAATTTAATGTATGAAGAAAAAGGCACTTCCTAATTTCTTAATCTTATTTATTCTAGCGACCGGTTTCGGTGAAAATCACCTTCATCAGGCTGCTAACGTCGAAAATAATTAATTAAAATAGAATAAATTGCAAATATTGGAGAAGAAAATAATAACGTATATGTCAAATCAGTGGTTGCGAGAAACTGGTGGTTGCGAGAAGTGGTTTCTCGCAACCACTGATTTAACATATCAAATCAGTGGTTGCGAGAAACTGGTGGTTGCGAGAAGTGGTTTCTCGCAACCACTGATTTAACATATACGTTATTATTTTCTTCTCCAATATTTGCAATTTATTCTATTTTAATTAATTATTTTCGACATTAGCAGCCTGATGAAGGTGATTTTCACCGAAACCGGTCGCTAGAATAAATAAGATTAAGAAATTAGGAAGTGCCTTTTTCTTCATACAAAATATTATTAATTTTATGCTCTACTATAGCTTGCGTTCTTTGGCTATAGGTGCGCAGCTTATGAGCTACATGCTGACCGTAAATGTTAAAACGATCTGGTGTTAGTGGGGTTCCTTGCTGTTGGGAAGCATTGTATTTGGCATGAGTGTCTTTTAAGATGCGAAATGCCTCTTTGAGTCGCGGATCTTCTTTCTTCTCTTCCAGAGTTCTTTGCTTTTTTTAATACCGGTGTTGCCACACGTGGACTTTCGACGTCAGACATCATGCTAGCGGTATATACTGATTCCTGCGAAGTAGCACCACCAGATTCACTGCATCTTTTTGTAGGTGGTTCTATTTCCATAGATACCGATGTTTCGGCTGGAGACTGCACTGGTTCCTGCAAGATATCAGGATCTTCCTAAAAATACAAAATAATATCTTTGTGATTCACAGTTAGGTAAGTTAAATATGTTGGAAGATTTTATTTTATTTCAGATGCCTACTACTGCCGCTCAGTGGAAAGTAGTAAGTAAAGAGTTTGAAGAGCTGTGGAACTTTCCTCAATGCATCGGGGCTATTGATGGCAAGCATGTGGTGTTACAGTGCCCTATCAACAACGGAAGCGAATATTACAATTATAAATCTTTTTATAGCATCGTCTTGTTTGCATTAAGATGCAAATTACAAGTTTTTAAACACAGTAATTTATATAAAAAGATTGCAACCAACGACTTAAATCTTCCCGAAAATGTCGCACTACCCGGAAGAAACTATAATATTCCTTATGTATTCCTTGGTGATGAGGCATTTCCTCTCACAGAACATATTATGAAGCCATACTCGGGAACGCATCGAAAAGGATCCCTGGAAAGAATTTTCAATTACAGGCTCTCTCGTGCATGTCGAGTAGTTGAAAACGCCTTTGGCATTGCTTCTTCGGTTTTTAGAGTTTTGAGAAAACCAATGTTATTGGCCCTCGAAAAAGCCCAAATTATCGTATTAACAATAGCGTATTTACACAACTTCTTGAGAACATCTGAAGTTTCGCACAGAATCTATTGCCCTATTGGAACATTTGATCAGGAAGTGAATGGTATACTGACGGAAGGGACCTGGAGAACACACATAGATGGCAATACAACTTCGTTGCTTCCCCTTACAAATCTGCCGCGAAGGTCCTCCGAAACTGCCAAAAGGGTCAGAGAAGAGTTTACGGATTATTTTGTCACAAATGGTTGCATTGTGTGGCAAAACGATCACGCTTGACTTTCTTATTACATCTTTGTATATCATAATGATGCTTCAGATTTTTGCTGAATTATCTACTCAAAATGTAATCAATATATAAAACATATATTTCGTTGCGCGCACTTAAAAAAATTGAGTTTTCCGTCGACGTTTTGCTGCATGTTTGACAGCTTCTTCAGGAAAATTATAAAAATTTATTTTTTAGTTTTTATATTTTTTAACTAATTTTTTAAAATTTATTTTTTATAATTTTCCTGAAGAAGCTGTCAAACACGCACCGAAACGTCGACAGAAAACTCAAGTTTTTCAAGTGTCCGCTTCGAAATAATTATATATTTTATAATAATTTTCATCGGACAAGATAGTGTTTTGTAATAAACATAGTTACAATTATACGTACGTTTATTGTGTCGATGGTGTCGTTTGGTTCATCTTTATTCAACAAGAAGTGCATTCTTTTGAAAGCAAACCATTTTGAAATGTACACTTCGTGTCTTCCTGTAAATATATAATTTTATCAGTTTTTATTAATGAATATTAATAAATAAATGATTAGAATACATTTTTACATAATGATTTCTTTTTAACTTATTGAAAAGCTGTTACAGATTTATGTAGTATACCTACTTACCTTTTCCAGTTCCAACCGTCTTCTTGCCTTTGCTTTTTTGGGCACGAAAAGATCCCAGCAAACTTGTCATTTTCTGCTTAACGCCATTTACATCTCTATTAATTTTTTCTGCTATCTCGTTCCAAGCGTCTGTTTTTTTTTTTTTTGTTTTGAATAATGGAAAGGATGCTTGGCCTCCCACAAAACTGGGGATATTGTTCATAATAATCAATTAATTGAAGGCAGTCGTCATTTGACCATTCCATCGTAGCAACAATAAACCTTTGTTAACAAATAAACAACCGATAGGTCCTGAAACCCTATTGAGACTACAGAACATGCAGTCATATCATGACATACATGGATTGTGCGTGTTCAAACACGTCCAAACTGAGCGCACATGCACAATATATTTCCTTTGAGCGGTACCAGAAGACCGACATGCTCTGGCTCGCATCATGTGCGTTCGCAGGGTCTCGCAAGACGCTAAGCATGTGTTGAGTTGTTGCGAATATACAGTCCACACCGACGCATGCTTGCGTATGTGTCTCGGCTCAACGCATGCACATTCAAGTATGTACGCGGCTTTAAGCCTATGTTCGATTTAAAAAAACTCACCTTCAATATTGTAGCAAGGATGCGTATATTCTACGCTAAAAAATTCTCACTGTATATTGCTAACATTAGCAAACGTAAACTATAAAAGCAAACCAAATAAAAAGTGAGCAAATAAAAATCAGATTAGAGTAGGCGGTGCAAAGAAAATGTATGTCTGTGATTAACTGAATTAATTAATGTAATACATTCATGGACTGTCAAATTTATTGACTTTTTATTTAATCACAGACATACATTTTCTTTGCACCGCCTGCTCTAATCTGATTTTTATTTGCTCACAGTTTATAACATAAAGTATTAATCAGAAATCAAGACAATTACGTCACTTCAAAAAATGACGTTTTATTATAACAGACAGACAATGTTGCCAAACGTCATCTTGAAAGGAAAAGAAAAAGTAACCTCCTGTTCGCCATTGCAATAGCCAAGTGATTTTTAAAATTTTTTATCAACTCTTGCCTTGAGATCTGGACGGCATGTCTTGCTTAAGTGAAAAGTATGTCATTGCACTCCTTTATGCTGTTTTATAGTAAAGCTACGACAAATTCCATGGCAAGAGTTGATAATTTTTTTTTAAAAAAAACGCAGTATGAAATAGAATCGTTGGATCAAACTTTACAATATAAATTTTAAAAAATACGTTTTCTGAATAAGTGTGTGTTTATAGTGGAGCGGCGAGCCGAGAGTAGAGCCAAGCGGCGAGCAGAGCGACGAAAACAAACTCCGTACACAAATGAGAGCGTTTATACTAGCGCGACGAATAGTGAGGCTGTTCGACCCTAGCGGAGAGCCAAGCGAAGAAATCAAATCAGTTTGATTTCTACGCTCGATTCGCCGCTATTGTCCGAAGATTTGCATCGAAAATAAAACATTAAAATGGATATTGAAAATTGTCTGTTGCCGAAAATCGTTGTATAAATGATGAAATTCGCCCATCTCTCTGCATTTCTGATAAATTTCATTTGTTTTTACACCGATTGTTAGGAAAACAATCACTTAAATACAGTATCCTAAGAGAGGAATTTTCTAACAGAAACCGTTGCACCTTTTGGTGACACGCAGGTTGATGCTATTGGAAAATACTATATCAAAAAAGAAAACATTGAAGAGATGGCCTAGAAAATGGGTACATGCAATTAATGAGAGAAGAACTACATTATTTATAGTTTTTATCGCCACATTATAGTTTTTATGGCCGGCATCCTTTGGATTTCAGATTGGTTCCCGTATATATACTGAACTAATCAGTTACTCTTCCATATTTTTATAAAAGTACTTTTCGTAAACAAAGCGTTCAACTTCTACCAGGCGGAAAAAACGAACACTGTCCGTTAACTAGCGCTTCACTTAGTTTACTGCTAAGCATAGTACAGCGTGAAAATCGCGCGGTATGAACGTTTACGTGCTAGGCAATAGGACGATTAACATCGCGTTACCGCCTAGCGTGCAGTAAGACGCAAAGCGCAAAGTAAAGCGCGTTCGGTATAAACGTGGCCTAAGGCCATGTTTATACCGAACGCGCTTTGTTTAGTGTTTAACAACAGTAGAGCTCATTTAATAATTAGAGAGAGGAATTCTAACGTGAAAACTGTGCAAAGTGTGATGTAAATATCCAGCAAGAAGAATTCACCTTATCATTTTGCATTATTATGTATTATCATTTAAAAAAATCTATCTGAAGTTAAAAATCACGACCTGCTAAATGATTCGAAATTAGATTAGAAACTATACCTAGTCTGTTTTCATAAGAAAACAGTGTGGAGAAGATAGGACGTATTTGTCCTTGCTTATGATTGGTCAAAATTGCGACTCAGATCAGTGCTGTCAGACCTCCCGCTTAAGCGACGCGCAAACTAGAGCGGTAGCGAACGCGGTGGTGATGTGGTCACATGGCGAACAAACAAATCCGAAAGAAATTCAAAATTCAAAAGAAAACTGATTGAAAAAGTGCGTGGGCAACCAATTTTATATGACTTGTCTCACAGTGAATATAAAATATAAGAAAGAAAGACATCGAGCATCCTCTGCACAGCTGTTTCGGCCCTATTTGGGGGCCTCATCAGCAGAAGCGTAGCTCGAGAACTGGCTTCAATTTGTCAATCCTAATGCAATGTCAGGTCAAAAAGCTACTGCAGGATGTCGCTAGTTAAACTTTTAATTATTTTTTTAATTGAAGAATTCAAATCTAAAGAATCGCTTACTTCCCTCTGTGGTTCCTTATCTTCGTTCACTAACAGGGCGAGAAGCAAATCTGCCTCTTTTACGTCCATCGTTGAAAAATTTAGAAATAACTTAATTAGCGATAATTGAACGCGTAGGTGTGCGGATTTGTTTGTTCGCCATGTGACCGCACTGACACCGTGTTCGCCAATGCGTTCAATACCGATCTAGTTTGCGCGTCGCGTGACTTTTTTCTGTGTCACATACATGTTTCTTTCCATGGGAAATCGTTTTACCGCTGGCCGCTAGGCGGTACGCGATCGTTCGCTGCAAAAGAGGGCGGACGCTTTTTGTCAGATCGCGCAGATTTGCGCGCAAATTTAATAATAAAACAGTACGTGTTAAAAATTAAATTGCGTTCAAATTGCCCCTTTGCTACAAGAAATATTAGCTGCTTTCTTTCGTTTGATCCAAACGCAACATAACGCGTTTAGATTCAAAGATGGATGCTCTCTTGCAAGTGGATCTTCGTGAAATTTCAATCCCGATCGGTAATCCCATTTACCCTTTCAAACTTCCAATTTTACGATCCGTTTGGATTGAAATGCATTCAGATCCAAAGCGAGTAACGAAAAATTATTCGAATCACGATTCAAACTTTTCAGCGAAAGAAAGCACCTCTTATTGTCAAACTAACTTTTGTTCATTGTTTGGTTAACCCTTTTACTTTTGGCCAAATTCGTTGGATTGGGCGAATATCTTTATAATATTGAAGTTAAATTATTTTGAAATCGAAAATAAAACTTTTTAATCACATCAATTTCAGATGGGACACCGCTGGTCAAGAAAGGTTTAAAAGCATTGCGCAGTCTTATTATCGATCATGTCACGGTAGGCTCTCTTCACTTTTATCAACAAATTTTTAAAAAATATTGATTTATGCGAGTACGTCTTTTTCCAGGTATAATAATAGTTTTCGATTTTACACATATAGTGACATTAGCAAATAGTAAAAGCTGGTTACGAGATGCCTTAAACGCAACAGGAAATGAAGATGCTCTTATATTTTTAGTAGGAACAAAAAAGGACTTGGTGGTAATAATTTCGGCGAATAAATTATTATTGTTTCAATTTTACTTTGTTTTATTATTACAGTCACAAGCCACATTCGACAATGTAGAGACATACGCGATGAAAATTGCGAAAAAACTGAACGCAGAATATTGGGCGGTCTCTTCAAAAACAAACGAAAATATTAATGAATTATTCTTCCGCATTGCAGCACTGATGTTTGATAACTGCTTAAGAAAAGAGAGTGAGGAAGTTAACGTCGTCATCACTCCGGATTTAGTTTGTATTATTTTACTTAATTTGGCCGAACATTTCTATTTATATTAATAATTTTTCAGCTTTCAAGAAACATATGACTACCACTGCTAAGAAAAGGACCAATTGCACGGGGGCAAATTGCGAAAGTGTTTAATCAATGTTTGGTTAGGTGACCAGTTATAATCGACTGCTTGCCTAAAATATAACCTCTCCAGTGTAACTTTCGTTTAAGTGAAACTGATTGTTATGCAACCGCAGTAACAATAAAATTCCAGCCATATGATCGAATATTTTTAGTTGAGCACGGAGTGTAGCAACTGGTTTGAAAATTGCAGTGCGTGCATATTTCGTGATAGTTGTGGAACATCGTCGCCCGTTTTGTAGTCGTGTTTTATACCTTTGATGAACAATAAATTGGACTAAACGATTGAGTTTTAATTAATTTAGTGCCTACAATTAATTATAACATCATTGATTTCAAGGGAAATAAAAAGTAAGTAAAATTTCTTGTAGGTACTTACGTGGTCACTTATTTTGATACGTAAGCGTATTTGAATTTCGGCGCGCATGAATATCCAGTTGTAATTGTAGATTTTTTACGAAATAAACAAATGATACGTGGCAAGAAATAGATTATTGTCAAAAATGATTGTCAAATGTTTAGAACTGCTCTTGAGAATTTAATTTTTTCAGCGTCGGAAGCTTCAATTTACGTGTTGGCATTGCTGCGTCATACATATAATCACTTTTTAACTTGCGATCACTTCAATACTTTATACGTCATTTTGTCGCAAGTTGTCGTTCAATTCTTTGTTTTTTTAAATAGCAGTAACGTTTTTCATTATGCATTTAAATTTATGGAATCTGTTCTTTATCACGTAGGCCACTTTAGCATATTAAAAATTTGTTTAAACGTACCACGTGGTAGGTACATTTGGAATACAACCCTACTTTAATTTTCATAAACCTAAAGTTGTTATCTAATAATAACTGCATATTACAAATTTTACAATGTATAAGAAATAAAAAAAACGTTCAAATATTATCAAAATTTTATATTAATACAAAGTTCAAACTTTTCAAACATGCAGAATGATTATTTTTAGGTTATCTACTTTGTTTAAAGTCATTCGATTGAAATTATTTGCTTGTATATTATTTATTTATTTTTATTTTCTATCCTACATTGTAAATAACAATATTCTTCTCATGTAATGAAAATATTGTTTCTTGGAGGTTATAACTGAACCACGTGTATACAACATTTTTTTATTATATGCTGATCGATTGATTGACTGATAATTTTAACAATTTTTATATAGCTATCTGTTTTTAACATTCGTGAAACAGCTTTACCGCTTGTAGTTGGAGGTCACGTTGTGTTCTTATCTCAGATTGATCCAACAATCGGCATATAATAAAAAAATGACGTTTTTCCACTACTAGTACGATAGCCTATCATTTTGACATGTGTTAGGTTGCTGTGAAAAACAATTTCTCGACCTGAGGTAAATAATGAACATCAATGTTACGTACGCTTTCAGGTACAATCTTTTGATTTTTCAGGCAATAGATTGTTTGTCACTTGTCCGGCAATTTCCCGCATTTCAGGCGGCGTACAATTTAAATCGCCGTACATCGTTTACCGTACTTACTTTATTTAATTGACGAATTGGCAAAAAGATCGACGTAATGTTTGTGACAAATTAAAAAATTTAAGTCAATTTAAATCAACTGTCATATCGATAATAGAGAAAACTGTAATCCTTTCGTAATTTGAAATAAATATTTGTTCAAATTAAAAATATCATTTGCACTAGTAGTGGAAAAAATAGTATATACACCACAGTAGAGAAGTCTTATAACCCTCGGCCCTATAACCCTCGGGATGTAATCATACCCTCGGGTTATAACACTAGACTTCTCTACCTAGGTGTATTATTATATCAATATTGTTCATCTTTTTCCTCATATAAAACAAAATAATAGGTCTGTTTGTTACCGTGCACTGGTATGCACCAATGCATATTTTTTCGCAAAATACGCTCTAAAGCAACCTGAAGTGTTTGTGTGGTATGTCAGTATGAATATGACTCATATTGACACATTAATAAAGAATTTAGGCTTCATTAAAGCATATTTTGTAAAAAAATGTGTACAGTATTGTACGTCAGTGTAGGATAACAAACAGACCTAATATTCGTACTTATTATTTTTTTACCAAAACAAGTGTGTGCGAGTGTAATTATTGAAGAAAATATTGAACGTTTGTGTAAGGTCGGTCGAAATTACCAACATATTTTTTTACATTATTAAAATGTGGTAATGCGTATACATAAATTTAAGTAATCAAAACGCTCACCATTTCCTTTGACCCGGGGCGATTAAACCAAGTAAGGTTTCTCCTTAATCGAACGGGATTATTTTTACCGGGTACCGTTCGCTACCATCACCTCCCATTGACATAGTGCGTTCATGCAACAATAACATGTGTTTACAATCATTTGCAAGAGACAACAGTTATTTACTCACCGGGGACTCCAGTCCCCTGGCCCCAACGGTCTGCACCTGCTCGATCCCTTGGTCAATTCACAACTCAATCTAGTACCTCCAGCATCGCTCCTGATGATGTCCAACCTTGGGCCTTCAGTATCATATCTGTTGCCCTTTCATAAACTATTGCTCTGAAATGTTATTTCCAGAAACACAAACCACATGCAGCACAGATAGCCTCAATGACATGCAAACATACTCTACCCTACGTCTTTGTCATATCCGACCCGTGGATTCTCTACCACCAATCCACTCTTCCGCCAGGTAGCTGACATCTCGCCACGGTGACTCACTTCACCTCCACCTGACACATAGGGTGGTGACAATTACATAATAATCTTAGGGGGGCTTACAATCCTCTACATAGGGACCCTAAGGTGTCACTCATGGGACCATGAACAGTACGTCGTTCACCCTCGGCTGCGCTTTTACCCTGTTAGTACGATTTCCCTTCAGGGATGGCCACCACATGCACATGCCCACTGACGTCACAAACCGTACGTCAGCGTGGCCACCCCCGCCAACCTCCTAGTCAGCGGTCAAGCGATGTAGCACTTGCCACGCCTTGCCGAGCGTAACCCAGGGAAATCGCTCATCCGTACCATGCAAGAAATACTTCAAGCTAATTCTCTACATATCATGCATTAACTACAATTTATAACTTATCTCTAGGTACCGCCTTCCTGCTTCTACCAGCGTAGCGCACAATACTTTCCGAACACACCCTGTATACGCACGACAGGTATATAATATACGCATACTATACAATTAACGAGAGTTGCGCGTTGCAAGCGCAAGTTGTGCGCAAATTACAAGTTGCAAGTTGGCCAACTTTAAGCGCGTGTATTAATTAATTATTTTCGGCACCTTTCTATCATATCTATCGAGCAAGCAATACTGTTATTATTTTTTGAAACTTCAAGAATCAAGTTAGAATATTTAGATATCTGGTAATTTGTTTAGGGACTTTTAATGCCTTAGTAACAATTCTAGAAACAAATGGACATTAAACTGTGGAGTAAATGGCGCATTCAGCGGACGCAAGAGTTGACTAAAATCAGAAACGTGTTTCATTTATGTTACGTTTAGTTTTACACAAGAGAAAACAGAAAAAGCCATCAATTCGAAAGAGGTTAGAATCTGTGGTCAGATTAAACAAATGACTCACTGGCACCGCCCTCACCGTAAATTATTTCTGGTGCTGAGTAAATTCAACAACTGTTGGCAGTCAACACAAATAACCATTAACCGTTCAGCGCACCAAACAAGTCAACATACTCAACAGTTGTGTCCGCTGAATGCGCCCATTGTATCTTTCATTTTTAAAATTAACCCTTAAACAGCTTAATTAAAGTTTAAATTTGACTTAATTTAGTTTTAGAATAGAATCTAGCAAATAAATAGTAATGTAAATGATGTCATTTTTAACGTAGTTTATTCAAAATAATAGGGACGTAGTAAATGAAAAACTACTCAAAATAATAGGGACGTAGTAAATGAAAAAACTACGTATAGTTTTTAACGTAGTATTTGACTCCATTTACTACTTCCCAACCCTGATTGTGTCGTAAAGAGATAATGTATTAGATTTTTTTTTTCTTAAGGAAATTACAAATTAAGATGTTAAGGATGGAGAATTATTGTACTTTATGAAATTAACAAATGAAGATTACACACTACTAGGCTCCTCAATTGACAATTACATGAAATCTTGTAAGATATTTTTATTCTACGAGGAGACTATAGATTTGACCCGGACCCGTGTGCAGCGATAACAATAATAACACAAAGTTAATGAAACAAAATTCATTTTTCAAAATAATGTCCTTTCTTTGTCCCAACGATCAGGCAACTTATAAGTATGGACAGAGAAAATTTCTTTTGGTTGTCTGCAAAGCCAATTATCCACCGCTTCTATTACCTACTGATTCGACATAAATTTCTTGCGTTCCAAGTACCTGCTAAATTTATAATCTTCTGGTCAATTAAGATTCATTAAAATTGGATCGTGAATATCCCAAAATTTCGATCTTAAAATTTATTATTAAATTTATTTATTAAAATATTATTAAAATATCAATTAATCGCGCCGCAGCACGAGTAATTTCTGACCTGTAAATTGTGCCGTGAATAGCAAATAGCAACGAATACTGCTGCCCCATGAGCTGTCAAGCACGAGATGGCGGCCAGAGCGGTCAATAGCGTGTCATCGCAAACTTGCAAAACTATATTAAAATAATTTGTCAGACTTCAGTTCAGACTTCAGTTCCCTCGCATAACCTAAATTTTCAATTATGACAGTTCTTGTGATAATCATAGAACCTATATTAGTTCAATTTACGACACGTACTTTTGTTTCCAAGGCTAAATCGACGTAGGTTTTTGTTGACGACTCGATACGAGAGAACAAATTTGTATAAGTTTTTCTTGTAATTACATACCAATTGGACTTAATAAGAGGAAATGATTAACACATGTGAAGTTGCAGCTATTTTCTTTCTTTCGTACTTTTGATTCGACTTTGACGTTGGCTTAGTTAAGAAGGCATTTCGTATGTACCAATCATTTGTGCTCTCTTTGTCGTGTACTAAAGCTAAGTACACATATGTTTCCTTTTAATGCTTAACTTGAATATTTTTGTTCGCATTCGATCATTTATCGCGATTACTAATCTAATCTAGCTTTCTATAAATTAAGGCTGACGAAAATGATAAATACAAGTGCTATTGTAAAGCAGCATTCACTTACTGCAGTTTTTAGTGCATTTTAGTTTCAGCATGTGCACATTAGATATACAATGTGTTTCATTTCTCATCTACACACCCCTGTAGTTTTTATATTTATTAACGGATCGATTTCAAATTTTCGCCAGATGAACATCCTCTTAAAACACACATTTTTCAAATTTGAAACCTTTTGTATTGCAAGCCATGACCTACTGCGATTTAATAGAAAGTCGAAAAAATTAAGAAAACATAGTAGGCCTTGTTTGATCAAAAAAGTTATTAGAAAAAGTTGTTTAGAATTATGAAATAACCCCAATTACCAAATTTGGTTGAAAAATTTTAATTTTTAATTATTAAAAAAATAGAATTTCAATTTAATCTACAGTTTTACAAAACGCTAAAACTAACCGACTAAAACACACAGAATGAAAAAAACAGCTTAATCTAATATTTTACCAGGCCCCCATCGTGCAGTATGCATTTTTCGATACGTTTCCTATTATTCTTTACAACATTCTTTAGTTCCTGTGATGTTCAAGACAAGCTTGACGAACCCTGTTGCGTAAGTCTTCTGCATTATTATTTTGATTTTTGTACTCTTTCTGTTTAAAAATTTTCATTTAACCATTCGCGAACTATTCTAGCATTAAGAATAGTTAGAGAATGGTTAAATGAAAATTGTCCTTTACAATGGATAGGCAGAAACAGTCCTTTCATGTTTTGGTGTCCCAGATCTCCTGACTTAACACCTCTGGATTTTTATTTATGGGGAATACTTAAACAGAAAGTCTACAAAAATCAAAATAATAATGCAGAAGACCTACGCAACAGGATTCGTCAAGATCGCTTGTCTTGAAATAACACCCCAGGAACTAAACAAAGTTGTAAAGAATAATAGAAAACGTATTGAAAAATGCATACTGTGTGATGGGGGGCCTGGTAGAACATTAGATTAAGTTGTTTTTTTTTTTCATTTTGTGTGTTTTAGTCGGTTAGTTTTAGCGTTTTGTAAAACTGTAGATTAAATTGAAATTCTATTTTTTTAATAATTAAAAATTAAAATTTTTCAACCAAATTTGGTAATTGGGGTTATTTCGTAATTCTAAACAACTTTTTCTAATAACTTTTTTGATCAAACAAGGCCTACTATGTTTTCTTAATTTTTTCGACTTTCTATTAAATCGCAGTAGGTCATGGCTTGCAATACAAAAGGTTTCAAATTTGAAAAATGTGTGTTTTAAGAGGATGTTCATCTGGCGAAAATTTGAAATCGATCCGTTAATAAATATAAAAACTACAGGGGTGTGTAGATGAGAAATGAAGCACATTGTATATGTTACGGATAAAGACGATAATTGGACATTGACGATAATGGCCGGACAATAACGTGAATGTCCATTTTTTCTGGCCAATATCGCTAATAACCAGACATTGACGTTAAGGCCTGTTGCGGGCGGGCAATGTTGTTAAAAATTGACATTTTATTTTCATGTTATATTGACATCCTTGCCCGGTCATTAATGAAAATAGCCAAAAAATGTTGTCATGATTATTATTGAAACTCCACGATATGTTTTCTTTTATTATTTTTATTTATCAAATGCGCACCGTTGAAGCAGGTACTATGTGAAAAAATATTCACTTATTCACACTTATTAAATCTTACTCCTACTTGGTAACGTAACTAAAAAACTAAAAAAAAACAGAACAAAGTGAACAATATTAATTTTTCAAATAATGTTGTTGTGGCATGAGAGTGATCCATGGCACTTGGAATTGCAAATCTTTTGCTTTGCATGACATGCACACTTATTGTTTTTACATCCGCCATAGCAGTGACAACTCTTGTAACCCTGTCTCCCTAAAATACTATATTCAGGTTCTCCTGTAAAATAAACTTTTCAATGCAGGGATTAAATTCAGATCTGGTGAACTTATGCTTTAAAACGTCATGGGTTGTATGTTATGTATTTGGTGGGCCCGGTATACTCGTATATGAATATTTCCCATTGAATTGAAAAAAAATACGAAATGAGTTTACTGTTTTCACTCAAGCTTTCAGCATCTACTGTTTCTGGAACTATGCGAATTAGGATCCTCAAGGTCAGTAGACTCTCCTTCCATTACTTTTAGCAAATTTTCAACATCTTCTCAGTGGCCAAATGGTTGATTTCATCGTATGGAATGCCAGCTGAGGCTAGTCTTTCTATTTTATCATCATTGGCCACTATTTAACGGGCAATGACGATATCGTCCGGACAACGATGTTAACAGCGCGCTTGTATTATGATTTATCAACATTGCCCCAAAGACACGGACATTATCGTTATTGACCGACCAATAACGTTATTGATCGAATTATCATCTTTGTCCGTAACATATACATTAGCTCTGTTCCAACCACGCTTTCTGACCGTTTAAGAAACCGTCATAATCAGTTGCCCACCGAAATAATGATCGATGTTGTTAAGTGTAAAACTTTGATGAGTCCATGCTTTTGACGGTTTCTTAAACGGTCAGAAAGCGTGGTTGGAACAGACCTAATAATTATAATTCCTTGCATCATTGTGCAACTTATTATCTTTTCACTGTTTACAATCCTTAATCTAAAAAGAAAATCATTCATTAACGCTTCCAATCTTTTTAATGGTTGACCTCAAATACATAACATGAAGTCTAATGAAATAACTTCGCTTTTATGATTATTCGCGATGTCATAAACTGGCCTCGGAACTTTTCTGACAGTCTTAAAAAGTATATGATTTTTTGCGAAGATGCGGCAATCGAATGCACAGGTTAATTCTAATAGAATACATGTTTGCGGTTGAATTTTTGCCGACTTTTATAAATACTAGTATCAATTAGTAGATAACGATTACAAGAAAAAAAATGACTAATGCGGACCAGTGGAAGTGATGCTCCCAATCAATCGAAATATACGTAACATATGGCAGTGCGATTGTTTTAACCCTCGGCGCAAAAAATAAATGAATTCGCAACAGATTTCATGAGCGTCGGACGGGGAAATATTAAATCGAAATATTAAATGATATATTATGGCATCTTTTGTATTCAAATTTATAATAAAAGGGAGCTATTATGGGAAAGCAATAATATTAATACTGTAACGATTTTTAAAGGTTCTATTATTTTTATTTTAATCAAAACACGAAATAGTTAATAATCTAATTTATTTAGAAGTAACACTAATTAACACTAACTTAAACAATAATTTATTTATAAACCAATAAGTAATTTATGTTAACAGCCGAGCGAAAATTTATAACGCGACTTCGATTCCGAACTGTCCACTTGCTTAATTAATTTCGAACTGTCTCACGTTCGGCCGCGTGCATTTTTATAGCCGGGGTCGTTTAGCTGGAACATTCCAGTGCGCGACAGAAAGTCTCATCGCTGACGTGATGTCGAAGCGTCCGAAGCTTCTCGTCTAAGACGCGCCGGTTTTGACGCATCAGTCAGGCTGGCACCGCAATCGTCACAATACTGTGTATGCGTTAAACATAAAATAATATTGCAATATACCAGTAATAAAATTCATTCATGTGTGGGGTGTGTAATGGCGAAACTGCGAGCAGACGTTTGTGCTGAGCTCCGTTTAATTATCCTATTATTTATCGTAATACATAGAATAATTGCTTGAATTTTTGTGTGTGCGTGGCTTTCTTCATGATGAGCAACACAGGTGTAAACAGCGAGCGCTCTTCGCGCGCAAAAAGTAAAGAACAAGTACAAAAAGATGAAGCATTGCAAGAGCAAGTACGTACGCTCCATTGTGGAAAAACAATATTCGTAACAATATTCGGATTTTCGGCATCAAAGAAAATCAAGCAGAGTGTATCGATGATATTGTTACCGATTTATTAAATAACAATTTGGGCCTTAACATTAATCTGGATTCCATCGATAGATGTCACTGTGTGGGTCGCTTTCAAAATAATGAAAATGAACCCAGGGCCATCATTGTGAAATTTGCAACGCATCGTGTTAAAGATATAGTTTACAAAGGTAAGAAGAAACTTACAAGGAGTGGTATCACTATTAAGGCAAATCGCCCAGTTTTACTCGCTATGTAAATACATATAATGGTATTTTAGAAATGCGATAATAATGAAACCGGCTGTTCATATGCCTTCAAATTTGGTATGCTACTAGAAAAATGATCATTTGAGGGCGTATGCATACTTTTTTGTTATTAACGTAAACACTTTTTACTTAATTCAATAGTTAATTTAACTGGAAAATAACATCTGTTTTTATTTGACATTTTTGTAGGAACTAAAGAAGTTATTTAAAAATATGTATGCATACGCCCTAGTATAGACTGTTTAATAACTCCTCCATTTCACATAACCACCATTTTCGAGCGTTCCTTTACTTTTACAATAGCAAAGTATCTAAATTCATTCGGTTCTAATTTTATTCTTACTCCGATCTGTTATACAAAATTCAAAACTGCAGTTCAGCAATTGTTGAGGTCACAGCAATAGTACAAAAAACGGGTACGTTTTAGCAAATTCGAGCAATTTCTGAGAATAATCTAATTATTTTAGTTTAAGTAATTAAGTAATTGTTTTTCCTTTTCGCCATTACTGTTTCTCCTAGCTAATTTCAGTTATCAATATTTTTTTTAGTATAGTGTTATAGTTTAGAACAGGATTAGGTGGCAGAACAGTTAATATACTTGTATATCAACTGAACCTACTCCCTTTTGATCCTTAAATTAATCTTTATTTAAATTAATCTTTATGTATGATACACTTTAATTTGTTCTTTTTTTTGTATCTATTTCGGATCAATAAATATATTATTATTATTATTAAAAAATTTTGTGCAAATCGGTCTTGACTACAGCGGATTCCTCGAGCAATGTCAGGTCAAAAAGCGATCGAAAGATGTCGCTACTTAAAATGTTCATTATTATTATTATTATAAATAATAGGACGCCCATGCCCGTCCGGAATGTACTGACGTTAGTCATAAAATATCACGGTAAATATAGTTTGGATTTATTAAACAATTTGTTAAATATCTTGTTAAACATTAAAACTGAGTGGCGAAGGTTACCAAAATCTGATTTACTTTCAGTTTTTTTTTTTGCCCCAACTTGTAAAGTTAAACGTGGGTGTTTATTTTCAACAATTTATCAGTTTATGTGCTATACTACACTTCGATCAATAATATTGGAATTTGCCTCTTTCGAATAATGTTTTATTGTCCGCACGACACTGTCAGGAAATTATTATTGATATCCTTACAGGTAGTAAATAGCTGTTGCGGAATGAAAGATATGACGATATTTCGGAAATATTACAGACACAGTCATTGTTGACGGCAGTATACTATAAAACAAGTACTACTCGTATTTATTAAAGAAAATAAAATTTGTTTAACTTCATATCACTTGCTGATTCGCCAAGTCAGTATGACCAGGCATCAAGTTCATAAGAACAACAGAAGACGTCATTACTTGTTACTATTGCGAAGTACAAACACATTGTTTTTCTGTATATTAAGCTGTCTTTAGCTAATAGTAAATTTTATATAAAAAATAAGAAAGTACGTTATTAGCAAACATTTCTACGTTATTAGCAAATATTTCAATGGTACACTATGCTGAAATAATAATCAATTGTTGTATGCACGTTGTTACCAATTTACGTTTCCTGCAGACTTTTTCAGATAAGCAAAATTATCGAATTTGAAAAGACACAAATACGTATTAAACAAACAACTGATTGTGACCCTAAAAAATAAAAAAGAAGTGAACCCGAAATCAGTCGCCAATGCTTCAAAAACGCAACAGTATCAAGAAGGTCATACACTAAAAGGTCTGCTGGTGATATTGTGAAACCAGACTACTTTGATAGAAATATATCAATTTTGTGTTCGCAATGCGATTAAGTAATTTTCAATTTCCGGGAAGATATATGTCATTCCAAAAGAAAACATGTTTTTGTTTGCTGTAATGTTTTATTCTTCTAATCAATTTTTTTTTCAATTTTGACGATTTATTCCCTTCGTAAACAACTCTACCCATATACGACGTCTTACTGAAAAGAAATAAATAATTTTATATAAAATTATCCAAAGGATTTAGCATACCCAGTTATGACATGTTATACCATCTGCCCACTGGTTTATCCAACATAACAGTTCGATAATGAACAAGAAAACTTTTGTATAAAGTACATATACAGGGTGAGTTATTAAGCGCCCTTTCTTCCATAGCTCATTTATAGAACGAGATAGAATTTTTTTCTTCCACAAGGACATTCTACCTATTGAGCACTATAACCTAAAATTATTTTGGTACATACAGAGTGATACGTAAAGTAATGGCAGCATGTAGCAGGATTTTTTTAAATGGAACACCCTGTGTATTTTCTTATAGAAAGACATAACAATCAATCCTCTAAACAGTTGCGCATAAAATATTTATATTTATTTAACCAACTAAGAGTAAATTAATATTTTATTAAAAACGGTCTGATTTTCAACTCTTGAAATACTAACTGTAAACGTATTGTTTATCGTACGGCAATAAAAATCGGTAGTGTTATAAATTAAAGAATAAGGAATAACCTAGACATAAATTCATTTAGTTTCATTTGTTTTTTCAAATGTTCAAGCCTGTGTAATTGTGAGAGTTTCAAACTGCCGTTATTCAATTTTTTTAAATGCAACCCCCCCTAACTCTTTTCACGAATAGATAGTGTTCATGGTCGTCTTCAATTTTGTTATGGGTTTTCTGCATCTAATCCTTACAGTTTTTTTGCTATAATAAATATTTTACATTTTTACTCTGAAATCAATATTAAAAAGTTATTTAATGTACCGTATTTTAATTTCTTTAAGACAACACCATAAAACAGATGGATAATATCAAGTTTACAATTGATTACAGACTCTTATTACATTATAATCATCGTATTTTTGTTATGATACAGTTCTTTTATTTTGTTTTAATTAAGAAAGCTTTAAAATTGATTCTAGGTAGTTCCCAAGCTTCAGTTGTCTTAACTAACATTTGATTTAATAAAATCGGAATACTTGAACAAAAGAAATTCGCCAATTTTCATTTATTCGTTAGATTATTAATTTATTATTTCTATATTTTTACAATAATTTTTACATTAAGGTAATTATTTACAAACACTGATGTTTTCTTTTGTTGTAAACCACATAGAATAAATTTTAAGACATTGTTAATTACAACAAAGTGAAAGAACTGTATTACAATAAAAATACGATAATTATAATGAAATAAGAGTCTGTAATCAATTGTAAACTTGATATTTTCCATCTGTTTTATGAAATAGAGGACGCTGTCTTAAAGAAATTAAAATACGGTACGTTAAATAACTTTTTAATATTGGATTTTAGAGTAAAAATGAAAAAATTTATTATAGAAAAAAAACCGTAAGGATTACATGCAGAAAACCCATAACAGAATTGAAGAGGAACATGAATACTATCTACTCGTGAAAAGAGATAGGGGGGTTGCATTTAAAAAAATTGAATAACGGCAGTTTGAAAATCTGACAATTACACAGGCTTGAACACTTGAGAAAAAAAATGAAACTAAACTTATTCCCTATACTTTATAACTCTACCTATTTTTATTGCTGTACGACAAACAATTCGTTTACAATCAGTATTTTAGAAGTTGAAAATCGGATCGTTTTCAATAAAATAATAATTTACTCTTAATTGGTTAAATAAATATAAATATTTTATATGCTGCTGTTTAGAGGTTCGAGTGTTATATCTTTCTATAGGAAAATACACAGGGTGTTACATTAAAAAAAATCCTGCTACATGCTGCCATTATTTTACGTAACACTCTGTATGCATCAAAATAATTTTAGGTTATAGTACTCAATAGGTAGAATGTCCTTGTAAAAGAAAATAATTCTATCTAGTAATATAAATGAGCTACGGAAGAAAGGGCGCTTAATAACTCACCCTGTATATAGGATCAACTCACGCGTTGGGTACCTCCACACCGGTTTTTGTCTGTAACTACGTTTACTCTACTACATTTCCTTCTTTATATGGTGCTATCAACGTGATCAAAGCATCAATTTATTTATAACACATTTTGTAAAAAATGTTACAATATAAATGTGTATGTAAATGACATATACTAACTTTTGGGTGTAGTGAAATTCAAAAGACGAACATGCTTTCTAGTATCTCAACACAACAGCATGTTATATGAAGGAAATAAAACTCTGTGCTGTAATAATCTATCCAAGTATGTATCCGGTTCAATCGCCATAACATAATACATATAGAAGGATTGACGTTATTTTGTATTTAATATACATACATATGTACATATAACAAGACGTCCGACCTTTTCAGTAACGTACATGTTCTAGTGTTGAACGGGATACGGAATACACACTTTGGCCGAATGACTATTATAATGTTAATTGTGTTCCATTGTTTAAGGCTTTCCATTATCATACTGTAACGTACTGTAGACTGCAGTACATTGGAATCGCAAAAAATGATCTTCCATTTGTGCTTGACTCTAAAACCGGGAGGTCACCTGCGCTTGCGTTTACTTTTTTGGCAAGTATGAATTGTTTCTTTAATCAATCGTTAAAATTTAAAGTGGAAATAATACGTTCGAAGTGATAACGGTGCTGAAAGTCATTTTTATTAATTTGAAATTAAGACGAAATGTAAAATTAAATTTAGTCGTTTTAAACGTTTACCAGTTAAAAGTACATATAAAGCACAGGTATTTTTAAATTTTATATTATAATACTACTAGTATATTAAAAAACAAGTTTCATAAATAAGACATTATTTTAGCGGACGCGTCCAGGTTTAGAAAACGAGACGGGGCGAGTTTTAGAAAACTCGCCCCGTCTCGTTTTCTAATGGACAAGTACGCTAAAATGTCTTATGAAACGTGAATTTTATATTACTTTTTTCAGTTTTGGTTGCTGAAATGCAAAAGAGATCTGCGTTATTTTGTAATTTAAATATAGAAAATTCTGTTTGAGATTGTGGCGGTTGGTGACATTGGTTGACATGTAATATAATTTCCAAGGACGTTTAATGGACTAACAACTGCTATACATTACCCGTATACACAAGTGAAGCAACGCTGACAATCGGCCGCCATTTGTGACCTAGGCAAAAAAGCGCGGGAATGCATTTACTTCCTGTAGAGAAACGAATTTTTTATTTTTTTTTACTGAAAATACAAGACATTTTTAAAAATTTTTTTTCTTCATAAATGTTTTATTATACAAATGTCTACAATATGTACATATTTACAATAATGGACCGAATTTGGACCGAAATATTTTATTCAAAAATAAAAAAATTAAAAAATCTCACAGTTCAGTTAATATTTTATTAATTCAATAATGTATGCACGTATTGCTGTGATATTACCTAAATAATAAAAGTTTCATACATACCATACCATCAAAGGAAGGAAATCCAATCAATAATTCTTTAATTCATATAAAATTATTTAATGTATCACATCTAAAATAAAAATCGTTATTAAAAACCAAATTCAAAGAAAGTAAAACAATTAAACTTACCAAAGGTAGATAAAAGTAAATTCCGTTAAAAACAAGTCAAGAAGTTTTGATCCAATTCAAGTAATGAGAAACAAGGAGGTGTTCCGACGTACGAACGTAAGGTTCCTGAATAACTTAACCGACGACATCACCTTGGGCATTACATCCGATACTCACCTCAAATTGTGGACAGACGGCACATGCAGCTGAAGATCACAAATACCAAGGACTGACGGCGTGTCGTGGAAGACGGCAGATGAAGAGAACGTCGGATTATTAAAAAACTTTGGATCAACACCTAAAATTATAAATATTAGTTTGGGATGTCAAAATTATTCATGGGTTTATTTTTGGGATATCTGTTTAGAAAAAGTTATATATTATTTATATATATGTATTATATAAAGATTAGATAAATAATGAATACATACTTACAAATTGTTAATATATTAAGAAAAAACTCTATTATAACAAAATTTACACGACATTCTAAATTGACATTGATTAATGTCAGAATTAAAATTTGAAGTTTAATAAAGAGAGATGAAATTAAAAACTGATTTGAAAAAGCTCGACATGTTGCCATATAAACGGTTAACATGGAAAATAAATATTTATACGAGCTGTAAATAAAGCAAAAGTAATCAAAACTTTCATTCATAACAATTCATAAACAAACCTCTCAATACACAACATTCAAAGCATATTTCCTATACAGTGTGGTGATAAAGTAACGCACCAAGCGAAAAAACACCCTTAGCGTTGACTTTTTCGAAAAACGCTCGGACAGGTCGATTTTATTTTTAAAAAAGACATCTTTTACAATCAATTTTAATTTTATGTCAGTTACCACTTTTACGCTGTGACGTCATTGACACTTTTTTTAAATGACAACCTATTTTTTTGAAAATGTCATTTGAAAGCACCCATTTTTCTGAGTACAAAAATATTAATGAATCACTAATGCATAAGAAAATTTTGAAGAAAAAAATTATTGAAAAATGCAAATGAGATATCTAAAATAATACTTTCTTGTAAAAACATAACAAAGCAACTTAATAAAATTACAATAAATGTTGGAAATGCCCTCCAACAACCACTTGACAGTGACCAGCTCGTGTGTAAACGTTGTTAATTACTTTTGCGATGGTTTCACGGCTAATGTTATTCATTTCTGTCCTAATTTTGTTTTGTAAATCTTTCAAATTTTGAGATTTGTTCACGTAAACTCGACTTTTTAGATAACCCCATAAAAAAAGTCTACGGGAGTTAAGTCGGGTGAGCGGAAATGAATAACATTAGCCATGAAACTATCGCAAGAGTCATTAACAGCGTTTACACACGAGCTGGTCACTGTCAAGTAGTTGGTGGAGGACATTTCCAATATTTATTGTAATTTTATTAAGTTGTTTTGTTATGTTTTTATAAGAAAGTATTATTTTAGATCGAAACTTTATAAAGAATAAAAATCACATCTCCATTTTTCAATAATTTTTTTCTTCAAAATTTTTTCATGCATTAGTGATTCATTAACATTTTTGTACTCAGAAAAATGGGTGCTTTCAAATGACATTTTCAAAAAAATAGGTTGTCATTTTAAAAAAATGTCGATGACGTCACGGCGCAAAAGTGGTAACTGACATAAAATTAAAATTGGTTGTAAAAGATGTCTTTTTTTAAAATAAAATCGACCTGTCCGAGCGTTTTTAGAAAAAGTCAACGCTAAGGGTGTTTTTTCGCTTGGTGCGTTACTTTATCACCACACTGTATAATTCTTCGTTACGTTTCTTTTGACAATTTACATTTTTATATAAATAAATTCTTTAATTTTTTGAATTCTATCTGTTATTTTATTAAGGAAAGAGCTATCAAAGGAAGGATTGTCACAGTAAGTAACAAGAAAGTCTAAATTTATCTTATTATTGTTAGAAAATTTTAAATAACTGTCAAAACATAATAGTTAAATTTAAGTCAATTAACGAATACTATCGTAGACGATTCGCAACAATCGTAAGCGAAGTATTTAAACCTATTGATAAAAACTTAAAGCCATATTGAAATTTATTCAACGAATGTATCAAAAGACGATTCGCAACAATCGTAGTTGGGTCATGTAAACCGAATAAATTTTAATACATACAAATTCTTGAAATTTCTAATTAAAAGTAAATTGGAGATGATTAGCAACAATCGTAATCGATTTATAAAACGTATTAGAAATTACAATACATAAACTTTTTCAAAATTTTAAATTACAAAAAGACTTTCTTAACTGTAAGTACCCACAATTTGAATTAAGCCTCACAAATAAAAAGAAAAATTCTATTAAAAGAAAAATACAAAAGAAAAAGAAAGAATCAACTAAATAAGAAATTAAAAGGATTTATCACTACATAATAAATTGGCGCCCAACGTGGCCATAACATAACACTACAATATGTACATAATAACTTATTATAGAAGAAGACCTCACAAGCTATTTTTAATACTTATCATCAATTTTGTCTGATAATTGTTGATAATTACTTATTAATAATAATTACTTAATAAGACAAATTTCTCCAAACTGTCAAATTCAGATTAAGGCTCTCTGCACCTAGTTCATTGGTAGCACCATTGATAGTACGTGAGAGCAGTGAGAGGCAAGGGGAAGGTACTTTAGAACTTCAAACCGATGAAGTGTTCGGTGTTCAAACCCTTGGTAAAAAGAACGATGCACTGTATTGCGCAGAGCGCTTCGGTGTTGCTCGGAGCCGTTCCTTGACGTAAAAAGAAATTGGCTCTAATTTCGTGCTATTACTAAAGCTAAAACGAGATGAGAATACACTCAGTTCACAAAAGTACAAGTCGACAACAAGCTATGGTTATATGTTCTAAAATGTAATTATGTTTTAATACATTAATCCTTGACTAGTGTATAAAAGCTATGGGTACCCAGAACATCATTTTGATCATTCTGAGCGACCCTGTAACACATATGCACTGATAATATATATGTAACACCTACCCAAAAAACTGTCGAAGATTGTCTGCGCTGTATCTTTTTTGCAGCCGTACGCGCTGCAGCAAACTGTCATCTTTATGTAAATCGAAATTTAAATTACATAAATATCCACCTCACGTGCAGCTAATTACACTGTAAACCCTTAAAAAGACAGTTTAAATTTGTGACATTTACTATGTAATTAAATGACGAGCTGATAGCATTGTCTAGGTCGCAAATGGCGCCCTGCGCGTACCTGCTTCGCTTTCTATCCCTATAGTTAGCCATCCATTGTTTTAAATCCATGATAATTTCAAACAAAGGTCAATTTGAAGGTTATTTTTGCAATTTTAAGCCGCGTTCACAGCACTTCGTAGTGTCGCAAGCGACAATACTCCCACAAAATAAATTTTATCCTGAAAATCTGTCGCTGGGTCGCCGCGGCAGTATTCTTGATATGCGCGGCAGTATTTTTTAAAAACATAATATGATGAAGGTGCGAGCGTATTAACAATTTATTGTCTTGTATTTTTAAAATTATTGTATTGAAAGTGGTGGAGATTATTTTATATTTTAGCATCATATTGGTGGTGGAGAAAGAAACAGGTCGCAAGTAAATCACGGAAAAAAGTTTGCTTAATTTTTTAAATAAATAATACTTCGTTCTATAAAAATATTTTCATTAATATAACACTAAGCCCACATAAATAATTTGTATAATGACGTACATTTACGCAGGCACGCGATTGGTGGAAACCGTGTCGCGAGCGACACTACGAAGCGCTGTGAACGCAGCTTTAGATGTTAACAGATACAAGTATTGTCAAACAAAACTCAATTTAGAGGTTATTTTTGTAAATTTTTGTGCAAATCGGTTTTGATTGCAGCGGATTCCCCGAGCAGGCTCTATACAGGTATCAGGTCAACAAGCAATAAATAGATGTCGCTACTTAAATGTCCGTTATTTTTGTAATTTGAAATATCAACAAATGTCGCTGTATATGCTGTCGCCAACCTAAAAAAGTAAAATTTTGGATGCTTTTAATGAACTACTTCACGACACCCAAATGGGTTTCATAATGTGGTCGTTAAGACACCAAAATAGAAAAAAGTAGATTAATATAGAAATTCAATATGTATAATAAAGCTTTGTCGGTCTTAAGTAATTTGTGCGCAGAAAATAGTTCGTTGATTTAATTTGTTCGCGCAAATTAATTTAGATTAACTCATCAATTCAGAAAAATCAAGTTATTCGTCGAATAACTTTAATAGGAGATGGATATCTCGACCCTTTGATTACTTTTAAAGTGCTGCTGCTTGTTTTTTCCTGTATTAAAAAATGTTAAAATTATGAGCATTTTCGGGTATTATTAAAAAACATGCAGGGTGTTTTAAAAGTAGCATCCGTGTTTTTGGGATTCGATTCAGGAAGCTGTGGAAATGAAAGACGGAAGAAAGTTTTGATACGCCATCGTTAACGAGTTATTCAAGAGAAAAGAAAACGACTTGTAACTCGACGAACATCACGATGAATTGAATACTAACAGTGGCAGCATTCCAGCAAGCGAGGTAGCAAACTGTTACGTCACCGCATACCCGCTTCTCCTTTTACACAATTATTAACCAATATTAACTGTCACGGTTGACAGTTGTATTAGAGGGAGAAGCGGATATGCGATGACGTAACGGTTAGCTATCTCACTTGAATGCTGCCACCGTTAGTGTTCAATTCACCGTGGACGAACATGGCCAATATTATCAACAATTTTATTGGTAAACTACAATCGGAACTGACACTGCCATTTGTCGTTAATGAAGCGTCCAGATCAAAAGTATGCCTCAATAATAAAAGTACTCTGTTTTGAACCCACTCTGTGTTATAGGTATTATTATGAGTTTATTATTAAAAAAAAATAATTAAAAATTAGTTAATGGTTTTCTTTATCTTTTCGACTAACTCCTTTAACAAAGGCACATAGGAACTTTTATCATTCTTTTAATTCGATTTGTTTCAGGTTCCCAAATCGAATTCCAAAAGCAAGGGTGTTACTTTCGAAACACACATATCATTACATTTGACACTTTTCAAATTTTCTAAACTCTTCGTAAGTCAGTGTCCTGTAATGTCTTAACCTAAATTTAATATCTCGATTTGCTTTTTATTTTATTATCTACGTGTCTACGTCTAGTTTGATAAACAGTGAAATGCATTATTACATTTTTTTTTAATTTGCTTCTAGTGTTTTAAGGTTTCTTAATGTGTCGTGTATCGCATCAAAAATTACTAAAATTATGTCGTGTAAATGAGAAAGTTGAGAATCGCTGACGCTCTATAGTTTAATTAGCAAACTGAAGGAGGTGCAATCTTACGAAAGCTTCTGCAATTGTTTACTTACGTCTAGTTCGAGGAAGCCTTTAACTTACAGCAAAATCTATATATATTTCTCATTAAATACTCGGTTAAAATTACAGAAGTTTTAGTATACCTTCAAGGTCGTGGAAAATGCAAAATTTTCCATATATTATACAAGAGTAAACAACTTGAATTCCATTTTCTGTTTGAAAATGCGATTACAACTAAATTTATATTTGCAGTGATAAAATATTCACACAGCAGTAATAATATTTATTTTTTATGTTTGTTTGATAATGTTTTGGCTTGAAATCTGACTTTCAGAAGACTTGATGCATCAGAAGCAAATATCTGGTATTATACATACAAGGCGAGTTTTTAAGCGCGTCTTCTTCCATAGCTCATTTATAGAACGAGATAGAATTTTTTCTTTCACAAGGACATTCTACCTATTGAGCACTATAATCTAAAATTATTTTAATACATACGGAATGTTACGTAAAATAATGACAGCATGCAGCAGGATTTTTTTAATGGAACATCCTGTATATTTTCTCACAGAAAGACATTACACTTGATCCTCTAAACCAGCGGTCGCCAACCCGTCAACACAACAACGCTAGTTGTAGCGTTTAGCATAGTGAGAGTGTTGAATTTTGGATTAGGTTTAGGTAGCTCGCTTTTTATTCGACAACTATTAAAGTAGCTCGCCACATTGAAAAGGTTGGCGACCGCTGCTCTAAACAGTAGCATATAAAATATTTATATTTATTTAACCAACTAGGAGTAAATTAATATTTTGATGAAAACGGTCTGATTTTCTATTTCTCTTGAAATACTTACTGTAAACATATTGTTTGTCGTACAGTAATGAAAATCGGAATAATCTAGATATACATTCTTTTAGTTTTATTTGTTTTTCAAATGTTCAAGCTTGTGCAATTGTCAGATTTTCAAACTGCCGTTATTCAATTTTTTTAAATGCAATCCCCTCTATCTCTTTTCGCGAATATTCAGTGTTCATGTTCCTCTTCAATTCTGTTACAGGTTTTCTGTATCTAATCCCTACAGTTTTCTTGTTATAATAAATTTTTTACATTTTTACTTAAATCAATATTAAAAAGGTTTTTAATGTACCGTATTTTAATTTCTTTAATACAGCGCCCTCTATTTCATAAAACAGATGGATAATATCAATGTTTACAATTGATTACAGACTCTTATTACATTATAATCATCGTATTTTTGTTGCAGTAATATAAATATTTTATGTGCTACTGTTTAGAGGCTCAAGTATTATGTCTTTCTATAAGAAAATACACAGTGTGTTTCATTTTAAAAAATCCTGCTACATGCTGCCATTATTTTACGTAATACTCTGTACGTATCAAAATAATTTTAGGTTGTAGTGCTCAATAGGTAGAATGTCACCTTATTTGTTTAACAAGTTATAACTCGTTATTCTAGTGCATTTATTGTGTTAAGCGATTCTGGTCATTAAAGCGTTTGTAAAATGAACTGCAGTTTTTCTGTGAACCCCAAATTCGTAACAATATTATAAATTACTTTGCTATTGTTAATTTAGTAGTACATTTCTTAGATCAATTATTAATTTTAAATACACAGTATCTTATGTATTTCCTTTGTGTTCGTCTGTCTATTGAAACGTGTGTAATTAATGCTTCGTTTTCACAAAAAAAGCCCGAATTATCGTTTCGAAAATTGTACGTTATTATTACGTAACGCCGATTTTTTTTCCTTATTTGTTGAAATCGCAAAATCCTTCATCTTTAATTATAAGATGCAGACAGTAGTTATCTTCCTGTGATTATTAATTATGTATAATATGTATAGTTACGTACATGCGCTCGGTAAAGACGAAAACCTTTACAAATGTGTTGTTTAGATGTTGATGTGGTGTTTGACTATTCAGTTGGTGGAGTGGCGATTAATCATAAATGTAAAATTATTTAAAAGCACAGATGATAGGTAAGATCTCATTAATTTAACTTTTTGCGCTTTAGGAATTTTTAACAGCAGAAAGATAATAAGTAAATCACGGATTTAGTTGCATTTTTAGTCGGGTTCACCTAAATCCGCGCTTTAGTAATTGATCAAAACTGTTTTTTTTTATTTCAATATCTTATGGTTGCGCTGATTTATGACAGAGTGGTTCACTCTGATCCAGCTGAGTAATCACTAATCACTATTGCCCTACCATAAAAACCAATTTAAAAATGAAATCCTAAGTATATCATGCCTACTTAATATAATTTATTTGTTCCGGAATCTGTGTTTATTTGATCCCATCATTCCATGATACGTTTGGTCGTAAATTTTAGCGCAAATACTCGTATAATCAAAACAACTTACAGTAGAATTGCTGTGTCATTTAAAGATGCTAGCCGGTTCAGAAATTCACTGTGATACAACAACTTTCATATTACGATAAGAATCCGTGATATTAAAGCGGGATGTTATCGTATCAACGAAGTCAGTCTATTGTCATTGCTTGAATAGTTTCGTATACCATCAGTTAATGTTAAAGTTAATGCATTTTACTGATTCAGTTACCCACGTAATAATTATTGTAAATGAATCTATTGAAAAAATTCATTCGCATACATAATTACAGAGCGAATTCGGTCCCACCATTCCTGCTGACGTATTTCCAGTCCTTGTTATGTATATTAGTCCTCAACGTGTCGGTGCTTCAGTATTTCTCCATTCCTTCGGTTTACATAAACTAGCCAGCATTTACCTGTGATATATTTATTTTATTCTTATAATTTATATAAAATTTAGTGCACATGGATTATATGAAGAGTCTTTTTTCCTACCTTTCTATCTCATTGGTAAGTTCAGCATGATTCAAAGTTCAACTTAATTCATTGCCGCTTCAAGTGCTACTATATTCTAGAATTATGTAGAAAATTAAAAGTATATATGATTAGTCTTGAAGAACATTCAAGAACTGATCTCCAAGTGCAATTATTTAGTAAGCAGCAAATTACATCAGTTTACTTATAAACAGGTTAAAAAGATTAACTTATTTTTGTTTCCAACTGGAAAAAAAGCGGACAAAAATAGTTAAATATTTTTTGTTAAATCATTACATCATTTAACAAATGAATCTTTTATTTAAATTTTTTAATTGAAGATGTGTTTTATAATAAAAAAAGAATAACAATAAATATGCAAAGATAAATACGAATAATAAAAAATAAATTGCAAGCTTATATGCTTTCTTTATAATAATTGGAAGTCATTTAGTGCAAGTACATATGTATGTATGTATTTTCATTAAAACCGTACCAATTTAATAAAAGTTTATTCTGAAAGCTGAGGGTCTCTTTAGTTTTGTTCATCGTTATACATAATGTTAAAGTTGAATTCAACTTAATTACTGTATTGAAACACTTCCTCGTTCGTTGAAAATTGTCACAATCATAATTATAATTGATCGGAAAGTTTGCAAAATCAATTCCAAATCAACTTTTCACTGTTATGGACTTTTGAGTTAATTTTGTAACCAGTCCGATCGATTAAAATTAACACCTTGTGTTAACTATTGTAATTAATAACTGACGCAAATCGCAGAGTTGATTAGCATATAAAGAAATTATTTATTTTTTAAGAGGTTAAATTAATTAATGATGTGACGAGAGAGAAAGGAAAGAAAGAAAATAAGTGAAAAAGAAGCCACATTAATATAATTTAACTTTTCACAGCACTGTGATTTTAATGTAGTTTCAGTTTCGATTATTTTTCAAAATTACAATCACGATAACGTAATAAATAAAATAAAATAATTGTTCATCATCATCAAGCGTATTAAAAAAAAACTCAATAAACGAGCTGCAGCACTTTACGTGACTCTACTTCACAAATTAGCGCGTTCTTCACTGTTACTAATTAAAAACTGTTCAAATTTCGAGCTCGATTCTGCTTTTATAGGCAGGCCTCTTTATCGAAAATGTGTGCACGGAACACGACGAACCTTCGAGAATGTCGGCGACCTAGTAGAGAGCCTAACAGATCATTCCATTTTGTTGGTTACACTAGGGTATAAGGGTATAACAATATCAAAATAAAAATAGAAATGAAATTTGTAAATTTTTTTCAGTTACTGTCGCGGTCAAAAAAAGGGGACACTTTTTTTGACATAATTCCAAAGTGTCGAAAATTTTGATGGGTGACTATAACGTTTTGTGACACAGCAAATAATTATTGGATTATAAAAGTTATACAGGGTTTTCAATGGATCAATAAATCAAGCAGAAACTTTTCAATCGAACAATAAGCAATGACTAACTTTTATTAATATTGTCTGTCATCCGTAAGTGTCAGTACATAATTAGTCACCCAGCAAAAGTTTTAGTATTATCCACATGTATTATCGTTTATTAAATTTATGTCAAAAAAAAGTTTACTTTTTTTTGCAGTATAATTAATTAACAAGTTGTTGTTATTTTCTAGTTCTACGTATTAGATATTTTTAGACTTAATTCCATCGTTAACCAGACAAAGATTGTTAATCAATTACATTTTTAAAAAAATTAATAGTATATCGAAGCGTACATACAAATAGGGTAATTCTTGAATAGACCGTAGATTGTAGAAAGCAGGGAATTCTCTGTTAAAAAGTAACATGGCACCGAAGAGAACTCACAAAACATGTTCTTCGTCTCTCTAAACTTTATTATCACAAGAGCCTCTTAGTCCGTGCTTTATTTTTTGAAGAGAGCGACATTTCAACACTTTGAAGAACATTAATTTGAAGGATTCTGTGTTTTCGTTGGTATTGTAATTGTTACAATATTTTTTCTCCGTATTATGTACACATTTTAAAGAGGTCTCAAAAATCCGCATTATTCACTAATTCGTTTTTATCAATGTAAACTGTAACCCGCCTTCGCATATATTTTCGCACACGTGCGAAAATACGAGGGTTTTGTTTATTGGTAGAGCAACTTGGATTGATGGAGGGACAATTATTATTTAAGCGATAATTGAAAACTATTATGAAATATAATCAGCGACTGTAAGACCGAAATGGTGCGGAGAAAAAGAATTAAATGTCATTAAAGTACGTTTATGCATGTAAACAAGTGGATTTAAGATTAAGGAGAAATGAGTTTAATGAAATTGTATCCGGGAAGGATCGATAGAGCAATTTATGTAGAGAAAACCGAATACAGATAAGAGAAGATTGTCGGGATCTTAAACTAAACCAATAAATTAAATAAATTTCCTAACTTAAGCTTCAGTTTAAATTAAACCCTTAAAACCTGTATGAGCCTCTGTAATAAAATGCATTTGCAGTGTCCTGAACAGTAACACGATTGGCTACGCATTTTTTAACTAATTATTGAATCCTCCAAGAACAAGGTCATCTCAAAGGTGGAGATTTTGCCCGGTGTACCATAAAATTCATAAACTCCTTATGACATGTAAACATTGACAAGGACGTTTGTGAAACCGCACATTTTTACAAAGCGCTTATAAAACTTCATAATACAACGATATTTATTTCGTTCATCGCCAACTATTTGTTTGCCATGGAAGTATCGTCGTTTGGGGTCCAATATTTCATTAATTATTTCTGAAAAATTAAAGTAGATAAATTTTTTTTCCATGTATTTTTCTTTCACTCAACAACATTTCTGAGGAAATGACCATAGCTTTTATAGAGAAAAAGTGAAATGGTGACTGAGAACTATTTACTTTTAGACAACTTATACATATCTATATTACATACATATATTTTATTAGTAGTATGATGCAAGAGCGGTCATCAACAGTCAAGGCAACTCGTTTATTAGCTAATCAGAATCACGCAGTAGAATGGAGTCCAGAGTGACTTCCATTTTAAAATGAGTTTACTTTCTCCTTTTTTGGATCGTACATTATCGTGAAGTGGTTTAAAAAATCGTTGAATGTGTGTACGTAGAGATGGAATGAAATCCCGTCGCTTTTAAGTGAAATACCGCGTAATCTATTTGTATTAATAACGAAATTCAACAACATATCAGTATTAATTATCGAGCAGCTATAAATACCCTATACTTACTACTCAGTTATTTTTAGAGGTTGGTAAGAAGTGTTGTACTTTTCTTCAAGATTTTTCTTTTTCTTTTTGCAGTACACCACAATGGAAGTAGAAGCCGACATAGGAACTGAACAAATAGGAGAAAGCTCCGAGTCGCTCTTCAGTACCCTAGACATAATCCTCCTTTTAGCCTTGTTGGGCGTTGGAGCATGGTACCTTTTGAAGAACAGAAAGAAGCAGGAAGTTTCAGCGGCTGGAAAATCCTACACCATACAGTAAGTCACAGTTGCTTTGCGCCGCTCAATTTGTCCATGTCAACCATGTCAACATTGTTACAGGCCAACTTCCATGACTTTACAAACGTCTGGTGATAACTCGTTCATCAAGAAGTTGAAATCATCGGGAAGGAGTTTAGTGGTGTTTTATGGCAGCCAAACGGGAACCGGGGAGGAATTTGCGGGTCGTTTGGCGAAGGAGGGCCTTAGGTATCACCTCAAAGGAATGGTAGCTGATCCAGAAGAATGTGATATGGTAAATTTATTTGTTAATTAATGTTGTGCTTGATCTATGGATGAATATTTGCTTCAGGAAGAATTGGTCAACCTGAAACAAATACCGAATTCTCTGGCCGTCTTTTGCATGGCGACGTACGGTGAAGGTGACCCAACAGATAATGCAATGGAATTCTATGAATGGCTGCAAAATGGTGATGCTGACCTCTCAGGCCTGAACTATGCGGTAAGTTTTGTTTTTGTCGTTTTATGTAAGGTGTTAACGAAAAAAATGAAAAAAAGCAAGGGTCAAGTTAATACGACAAAAGGTAATTTTCTTTTTCTTAAAAAAGACCGTTCGAGCTGCTTGCAAAAAGTCAATAATGTCAGTGCTAATTAGACGTGACCTTGAACCATAAAACCTAAAAAAGATTACCGTTAAGGCAAATCTGGAGACCAAAAAAACTCAGAACATTGTAAAAAAAAACGTGTAGCTCTAACATGATTTAGATGCAATGCAAATTTATGTGACTTGTACTAATAACCAACGTATTTTCCAATTATGAAAAAAAAAACTTCTTAATACAAGTCATAAATTACACAATTACACAAAGCTGGCAGGTTTATGAAACGATTCTTGTACATAAAAATTGTAAATGCTCTGTGATTGAATTTTCAAAATAGGCTTATGACAACAGCAGTGATGACAGTTAACGAATTCTAAAGTGTGAAGTAGACATTACTTTTGCTTTCCATGGACAAGAGTTATGTAATTACTTTTTGAACACATGCGTATGTAATCTGCCTCTTACTGTCAGTGTCACCATACATTTGACATTTGCTTGAGAGCGCTTTAAAGAGTAATTAAGTAAGTTATGAAAACAGAGCGATCGCCTCTTGTCTTGGTTTTTTTTTTGCTACAATATTGCTATGAAGAGTTGATCAATATTTATAATCGAAAAGATAGAGTATTGGTAAATCGTCAAATACTTACTAGTAACACCCCATATACGAAACTCGTATTTAAACGCAGATATATATATTTTTTATGATAATCAGACTTCGGACATTTCGGAGCGTTGCCATGATTAGACAATACGAGGACCGATGAACAACTTATTATAATATTCATTCAATTAACTGAAGCTGAAGACAGCTTTCAACGTATGCAATGCAATGAAAGTTGCAAACAAAAATTACTGCGTAGTTGCAACGAAATGTACTAATTTCAGATTGTAAATATTTACTTATCTTCTTATACCTGAAAGGTCTTATTGAAGTAAATTAACAATAAAATTGTTGTTCTCACACATTTACCGATGAGCATGTGCACAGTAGAAATTACGTCTTGCTGAAATACAAATTGTATGGTGTAAAGCGGCCTTCTGCAGATTGCAGATTGCAGATTTTCTATCAGCCGATAGTTTATTCTGAATCAAGTTACAAGAAGTGTGATTACGTGGCCTATGATAATTTAATGTGCAGCCACGTATCACTCGTAGCTTGATGCAGAATAAACTATCGGCCGATAGTAAATCTGCAGTCTGCGCGGGATCTAACGGCTGGTATTACCAACGTTTTAAGGAGACCTTAAATTCTATTCGAGTTTAGAATGTGATTGATGTTATACAAACCAAGCAGAAATGTCACAATCTAAACACGACTTAAATTTAAGGTCTCCTTAAAACGTTGGTAATACCGGCCGTAAGAGCCGTATACACTATTATATTTTTTATGTAAAATTTGTTACGAAGTGAGTGAGAAGTGCCAATTCAACCAATCAGGATTCACTGTGGTAGTTTATCTCTCTCCTTAGGGCTAGTTTCATAATCGAATTTAAAGGAGACTTTAAAATTAAAGTCACAATCAGATGTGTAAACAAATGTGTTTTCATATTTGTTTTGAGATGTGAAAGTGACTTTAAATTTAAAGTCTCCTTTAAATTCCATTATGAAATTGGCCCTTAGAAGATTAAAAAAAAGTATTCACTCAAATTAAATACAATAAAAAATATTCTATTAATTAGGAAAATTTCAAGGTTGCTTTATGATCTAAATACCTGAACTACTTTTAGCAGTCAAGATCGACCACAAAAATCGTTTGGCAATGATTGCTACATTGAAACCACAAGCCACCAAGCTGTTTGAAAAGAAGTCAGTATCATGCCTTTTCCGGTCGACCTCGACTACTAAAGATTGTTCCTGTGCTTTAACATTTATCATTTAGGAAATGTTGCCTTTTTGCAGTAGCTGAAATACAGGGGCTTGAGATCCTAATTTCTAAAACTATACAAAAAAGTTTAATTATGTCTCATCACATTTTGTATAAGCATTAGCTTTAAAAAATATATATAGAAGAGACGTAAATGTAGAAGAATCTTTGACCACAAGCGATTTCTTCAACAAAATTGTTTGCGTCTCTGCTTGTCATTTGAAAAACGCCGCACACAAAACAAATAGAAGTATTAAATGTGACAATACAGTCCGACTGTATAATTACATTACAAATTGAAATAATTAGGGAATTGCCTTAAAGATTCATATCAATTTATGTAGGAAAAAACCGAACTATTGTAAGATTGTCGGGATCTTAAACTAAACAAATAAATTAAGTAAATTTCTTAACTTAAGCTTCAGTTTAAATTTAATCCTTAAAAGCCGTATGAGTCTGTAACGCGATTCGCTACGTAAATTTTTAACTAATTATTGAATCCTGCAAGAGCAACACCACTAGGTGATCTGAAGAGTGGAGATTTTGGCGGTATATCATAACATTTATAAACACCCTACGTCATGTAAACATCGACAGAAACGATAGTGAAATCACTCGTTTTTACAATGCGGTTATAAAACATTATAATACAACAGTATTTATTTCGCTCATCGCCTACTATTTGTTCGCCATGGACGTATCGTCGTTTGGGCTACAATATTTCATTAATTATTTCTTATTATTAATATTTCATTAATTTTTCACCTGTTTGTGATGTCTATTCTTTCTTTGACGGTCTATTCAAGAATCACCTGTATATGTAAAATGATACATGGTGTACACAAGCAAGGATAATAATTGCTTCATTTTATTTTGATTAAAAATATTAGACATTTCGGACAGACACTTCTCAATAACCGAACATGGTTTTATAAATGTTAAAATACAAAAATAAAAATGAATGATTGCGGTAACAATGGACACAGGGGTGTTCTCATTTAGAAATTAATTTCTAAATTTCCTTAATCTGCAACAGAGTGGAGGATCTCGCCATTTTGTTCTCATTTATATACATACGTAACTAAGGCCCAGTTTTTCGATCACAGTAAAGTAATCACTTTAAAGTTAGTACTGTTTTATTGCTGTGAACGTCACTTTTAATTAATTTTTAATTAGTAATAATGTATGTAATAATTATTTCCTCAATTAAGTACCTTTTATCCGGAAATGTATTCTGTTTAAGGAGATATGAAATATTTTCGCTTTCGAATCGTTTTTACTGAACTTTGCACGGCGGCAATTTGTGCTTCTATCCATCGTGTATTTTTAATCTCTTACGAGCTCCGATTTATATCAGTTTCATATATTCGCCGGACTTTGTACGAAATAAACAGCTTTGTTCTATACTACCTACCGATTTGCATTCACGGATTTTTATTTTGCAATTAATATCATTTGCGTCACGGTGAAATTAAACAGGTGCGAAATAAAACCGGCGGCGGTGCTACTTTTAATTTTTATCTGAAGGTGAGATAATGTCACATTAAAAATAAGTTGGAAGTAATAAATAAATCATCAGGAATGTTCTTTAAGCTAACAACCGCTATTTTGATTCATAGTTTTTTTTTTCTGGAATGAAAATATGAATTAGTATACAGGCTGTCCCACGACAGAGCGGCCATAGCTTAAGGGTGTGTTGCTTAGGTCATTTTAAATCAAAAATATCTATTGAATATATGCTCTAAACTTTTTTATTCATTTTAAGCAAAAAGGCAGATAGAAAGAGTTCAGAGTTAATTTGAGTCTGTTCCTGATAACATTGAAGAAGTAACTCTTCCAAGAGTACACGAATAGTGTCTGCAGCGTTCGTAATTCTAGCAATAAGCTCTTGCTTAGATCCGGTTTTTCGATCACAGTTTAACTTTAATCTTCAGTTTATTCCTATAGGAGCAATGGGAATAAACTGATCGAAAAACCGGGCCTTAGTGTGATAATTTTTGGCTAAAACGAGGCTTTTCAGATGTCCCCAAAAGGAAGTAGTCAAGAGGATTTAGATTAGGTGACTATATTTCCCTCTTCCAATCTAAATAAATTAATATTATTCTTAGTGTATATCCACTTACAAACTTTTAAAATTAAAAATGCTTCTGTATCAATTAAGAATGAGTATTGGCCATACGTTCATAAAACATTTTTGACTTAAAATGACCTCAACAACACGCTCTTAAACTGTGCCTGTTATGTCATGAGTAGGCAGAGGATTTTCGTCGGGATTAGAGTGGGAGTAGGAAGGTCAAACCATATACGACTCGTACAGCAGTCCCCGCTACCAAACTTACAATCAATTAAATCGAAGATCATGTATAATGGTGGGTTTATACAGTAACTAACACTAAGGCCCAGTTGTACAATTCGAGTTTAACATTAAACCAAAACTTAAACCCTTCACAATAACATGGTTGTAATGGACGTTGCTGTGGGTTTAAACTCGAATTGTACAATTGGGCCTAACAACTAACGTTTAGTAATTAATAATTAAACAGTTAAAAGTGAGGTTAAAATATATGCATAAGCAGAAAGGATTTATACAACTTCACTAATAACTAAGCATAAGTATAAACAGGTAACATTGCTTAAGTTGTTAGTTGTTAGTTTTAATGCTTAACTGTTAACTCTTAGTTAGCTGTATAAACCCACCTTTAGTTTATACATATAATTATGTCGGGCTTCGACACGTTTCACTCGGTAATTTGGATTGTGAAAAAAAATTATTTATTTGCATTATTCGCCGCTACTGCTTACGTATTTTTCGCCTGGTTGAGACGTCCCCACTTTCCTCTGCCCGACGATCGCCTACTGCCTGGTCATGATAATAATAAATAATAAATAGACATTAACTAGAAGAAGTAATTCAAGTAAGCAACTAGATTAGGTACTACAATGGCTTGTGTAACAAAAATCGTTAAACTTATTGTCACGGACAGCTTAAAAAAATCACACAAAAACCTCAATGTTTCGCTATCGGTTGACAGTGACAGCTTCTTCAGTAATGTCAACTGTTAGCCAAACTTTGAGATTTCTGTAATTTTTTAAGCCGTCCGCATTTTCATCGGATAAGAGTCTAATTTGTTTACAATTCTTTGATTTTCTTTTGATTTGTTTTTCAACTTTAAAGTGAATAGATTTGGCAACCCTTGCTCTACGTCTTCATTTCTCAATTTGCCTCTTTACAAAGTGTCTCAAAGCACAGGTGTTGTTACAACACTACAACTACAAAAATTCCAATGGTCTCCAAATTTAGCAACAAATACATATGCGGTCAAAATAATAGCAGTAGAACGCCAAAATAAGATAGATAAAAAATATCTTTCCCTTCAATTATTGAATACACTATTATCTTTATATGAGACTGCGAAATTAATTTAATTAATAAGTGGTATTAATTTTACAAATAATTTAATTCTGACATATTTTTTTGACAATTAGGTGCCACTTGCCACTGCTGTTATTTTGACCGCCTTGGTACGTACGGTTACCGCCGAAAAAAACTGGTACAAGGCTTAAAATTCGTAAAATGTAATCCATGAAATTTTATATTGTGACGATTGCGGTGTCAGCCTGTCGGTTGCGTCATCGCCGCCTAGTCGACGCGCCTTAGACGACTGGAGAATTCTGTCGGCGGAGTAAACTAGAACAGACAGCCCGTCTCCAGGCCATTCTCGAAGAGAGAGCCGGCATATATAAAAATGCACGCAGCCGAACGAAGACAGTTCGAAAATAAATTCAGAGCTGATAGTGCAGAATTGAAGTCGCATTATAAATTATCGCTCGGCGGTTATCATAAATTACTTATTAGATTATAATAAATTATTGTTTAAGTTAGTGTTAATTAGTGTTACTTTTAAATAAATTAGATTATTAACTATTTCGTGTTTTGATTAAAATAAAAATAATAGAACCTTTAAAAAAAAACGTTACATTGGTGTCAGGTGCGAGGTTCGTGAAAATAAATAAACAATTAAAATTGAATTAAATTTGAACAAATTATTAAACAAAGTGCAGTGTCGAAAAAGAAACAATGGCTTCAAAGAAAGTGCTGTTAAAAGATTTAAAAGTGACCGACTTGAAAGCCGAATTAGAAGAACGCGAATTGGAAAATTTCCGGAAAGAAATCGATTTTGCAACAAAGACTTCACCAAGCTCTATTAGAAGCAGGGGAGGATCCGGAAGTCTTTCTTTTTGAAATCTCGGGCGGTCCTGCAGATTTAAGTAAGATATTAAAGATAAATAAATAGATAAATTAAAGGAACAATCTGGAAATTTGGAAGATAAATTAAAGGAACAATCCGGAAATTTGGAAGATAAATTAAAGGAACAATCCGGAAATTTAGAAGCTAAACTGCTGGAACAGTCCAGAAATTTAGACGAAAAGTTTAGAGAACAATCCGGAAATCTGAGAGACGACCTTGGAAATTTGAAAGACGATCTCGGTAAATTAATGGAGCATTCTAGAAACACGGAAGAAAACGTGAAAATTTTAGAAGAGAAACTTGAAAATAAATTAATACAGCAATCGACAAATCTGGAAACTAAATTGCTGGAACAATGTAGAGACTTAGACGAGAAACTTTTAGAACGATCAAAAGGGCTCGAAGATAAACTAGTGGTGAAAATATCAGAAGAGACAAGGAATCTGCAAGAAAATGTAGAAGAAATACTATTCCAGCAGGATAACAAAATTAAGAATCTCGCGCAAATCATGGCAGGGCTGCGAATGCTCGGGGATCCATCACCAGCAGAAATACCAGAAAATAATGAGACCCAAACTGTGGTAGGACCAGCGGAAATTTCTAAATTGAAAATAAAACCACCGACGTTCGATGGGAAGTCTTCTTGGCCCAACTACTTCAAACAGTTTGAAGCTGCAGCAAAAGCGAATGGATGGACGGCCAGTGAAAAAGCCACTTCGTTAATTGTGGCCTTGAGGGGGGACGCTATCGATGTGCTACAAATGATGCCGCTAGAGGAACAAGAAGACTTCAACAAGCTGGTGAACCGGCTGGAGATGCGTTACGGCCAGGCGCATCTGACCGACGTGTACCATGCGCAGCTGAGAAACCGTTACCAGAAATCCGGAGAGAGCCTTCAGGAATTCGAGGCTGATGTAGCGCGCCTAGCCCGGTTGGCATATCCTGCAGCTCCTGATGATTTCCTGCAATGTTTGACGCTGCAGACCTTCGTGGTTGGAATCCGTGATCCGGACAATCAGCAGGCATTGAGAATGGCCCACCCTAAGACATCCAAGAACGCATTGGCCTACGCCTTGGAATACGAGGCGGCGAAGCGAGTTTCAAGAGGACACGTCAACGTACGAGCTGCCATGGACTCCCAAGAAGAAGAACTCGCCAGCATCCAGGTGCGATCTGCTGCAGAGGAGCGGCCCAAGGACTATACCACCACGGAGGATGTTCGCCGCATTGTGGAACAAGTCTTGAAGCAGAAGAATCCTCTGGTGTGTTGGAATTGCCAGGAAGAGGGACATGTTCGCAGGCGGTGTCCCAAGGCCAGGCAGGAACCTCCACGAAGGAAGCCACAGGGAAACTAAGCCGGGTCGGTGCAGAGGGGCAAACGTCGACCCGTATTCAAAGGCCCCCAAAGACAAAAGCCACGAAAGTAATAGCCCTGCGGCGATTAACCAGCAGTGTCTTCGTGGATGCCACCATTGATGACATTCCTCACACCATGTTATTGGATACGGGTGCGACGAAGACTATCTTGAGGCCCGACGTTATCAAGTCATCAAGACGCACTGAGCCGACTAAATGGAGACTGAGGACAGCAACCGGAACATCAGCGACTGTCCATGGTGAAGTAGAGGTGACCATTACGATTGGAGCGACTCCCATCAAACACCGTGCGCTGGTAGCAGAAATAGAGGATGAGGCGATTCTGGGCATGGACATCATGTGTGCCCATGGGTTCCAATTGGATCTGAAACGTGGCGTAATGGCGGTTAACAACGAGGAGTTGGTTCTACATCAACGAGAGGACGTGGCCGCTCGAGTTGTTCTCGCAGAAGATGTCGTATTGCCTAGCAGAACCGAGGTTATAGTCGACGCAAACCTGAACGGCGCTTTCCAAGATGGGCAAGTCATTATGGTCGAACCTAACACTGACGATCAGAAGATTGGAAAAGGAGTTCTCGTTGGAAAAATGTTGTTGACAGCAAAGAAGGAAATACCAGTCCGCCTGATGAATGCGAACTGTTTCCCTGTCAACATCAAGAAAGGTACGATCTTGGGAAGCTGTGCCATGGTGTCCTCCATCTCCCGCCAAATAGAAGCAAACGTACAAGACTCGAAGGTCCCGAAGAAGTTGTTGGAAATGGTCATGTCAATGACCCAGGAATTGACTCCAGAACAAAAGACAAAAGCGAAGAACCTGATATGTCGCTATCAAGATGTGTTCGAGGTAGACAATGGATCTAAGGGAAGAACCGACATCGTCAAACACAAGATAGAGACAGGAGAAGAAAGGCCCATCCGTCAAGCTCCAAGGAGGTTACCATTGGCGAAGCGTGAGGAAGCAGAACGCATTATTCGTGAGATGGAAAAGGACAAGGTAATTGAGCCATCGATCAGCCCATGGGCGTCACCGGTAGTGCTTGTGAAGAAAAAGGATGGATCCACACGGTTCTGCGTAGACTATCGATTGCTCAACAACGTCACCAAAAAGGATAGCTATCCTCTGCCACGGATTGATGACACTCTGGACACCCTGGCCGGTTCAAAGATCTTCTCGACCTTGGATCTAAAGAGTGGTTATTGGCAAGTGGAACTAGCGCCCGAAGATCGAGAAAAAACGGCGTTTTCCCTTGGTATGGGTCTATGGCAATTCACGGTGATGCCGTTCGGCTTATGTAATGCCCCAGCGACATTCGAGAGGCTGATGGAGACGGTTCTGAAGGGTCTGTCCTGGACAACGTGCATGGTATACCTGGACGACATAATTGTGGTGGGGAAAACTTTCGACGACCACCTGAAGAATCTGGAAGGAGTGTTCCAGCGACTTCGCGGAGCTGGACTAAAGCTTAGTCTCAAGAAGTGCCACCTGTTCCAGAAGGAAGTGAATTATCTAGGCCATATTGTTAATGGGAATGGAATCGCCGTGGACCCAGTGAAGATTCAGGTCGTGAAGGACTGGCCAACTCCCAAGAATAAACACCAGATAAGGAGTTTCCTAGGCCTATGCACTTACTATCGTCGCTATGTTCCCGAATTTGCGGACATCGCTAAACCGTTGACAAAACTCACTGAAGAAGGTCGTCCGTTTGAATGGGACCAACATTGCCAAATTAGTTTCGAACAACTAAAACAGTACTTGATAAGTGCTCCTATTCTAAGTTACCCTCTCCCAGAAGGCAAGTTCATCGTGGACACTGACGCTAGCAATGTTGGTATCGGTGGCGTACTGTCCCAGATCCAAGAAGGGCAAGAGAAGGTGATTGGCTACTTCAGTAAAGTCCTGTCAAAGCCGGAACGAAATTATTGCGTCACTAGAAGGGAATTGCTAGCCGTGGTAAAGTCCATAGAACATTTCTACAAGTACTTATATGGCAGACACTTTATCCTGAGGACGGACCATGCCGCTTTAAAATGGCTCCTCCGATTCAAGAATCCTGAAGGACAAGTCGCAAGATGGATCGAACGACTTCAGGAATACGATTTTGAAATCCAGCATCGGGCCGGAACTAGCCACAGAAATGCCGATGCTTTGTCGAGAAGACCTTGTGCCGAAGACTGTAAGCACTGTAGTCGGCTGGAGGAGAAAGTGGCCACGACTGCGAGGACGGCCATCGTAGACGACAAATGGCAAGGTGAAGAATTGCGACGAGACCAGGAGAACGATCAGGATTTGAAATTGGTGCTGGAATGGAAAAGTAGGGAGGCAAGGCCTACTTGGGAAGAGATAGCACCGTGTGCACCATCCGTGAAATCGTACTGGGCGCAGTGGGACTCCATAGTGCTGGATCATGGTCTTCTGAAACGAACCATCGAGAACCAGGAAGGCACGGAACAGAAGACACAGTTACTGATCCCCAAGAATAGGGTGCCGGAAGTTCTGAGGGAACTTCACGATGGAACTTCGGGAGGGCATCTGGGAATCAAGAAGACTATGGAAAAGGTGCGCGAGCGATTCTATTGGGTGAACTGCAAGGAAGACGTAAAGGACTGGTGTAGAAAGTGCGTAGTCTGCGCAGCTAGTAACGGCCCCCACAGACGAGGCAAGGCTCCTATGAAACAGTATAACGTGGGAAGTCCTTTTGAGAGAGTTGCCATAGATGTAGCCGGCCCATTTCCACAAACGAATAGTGGAAATAAGTACATCGTCGTGGTGATGGACTACTTTAGCAAGTGGGTTGAAGCATACGCCCTACCAAACCAAGAGGCGATAACTATTGCTGAAGTCCTTGTCCGAGAATGGATCAGTCGGTATGGCGCGCCCATGGAGCTGCATTCAGATCAAGGGAGGAACTTTGAATCGGCTTTATTCAAGAACGTGTGTACTCTGCTCGGCGTCCGCAAAACTAGAACCACTGCACTTCACCCGCAGTCGGACGGAATGGTGGAAAGATTCAACAGAACCATCAACCGACATTTGTCCAAAGTCGTCTCCGATCATCAGAGAGACTGGGACACGTACATTCCCCTTTTTCTACTGGCATACCGTTCGTCCGTGCATGAAACAACAGAAGAGACACCAGCGAAAGTGGTATTTGGGCGAGAGCCAAGGCTGCCCTGCGACTTGAAGTTCGGCGTGAAGCCCGGTGAGGTCCCTGCCGACGAGAACTACGTTAGCGGCCTACGCAGGAAAATGGACGACATTCACAATCAAGTGCGTCACAATATACAGACGGCCAGCGACCGAATGAAGGAGCATTATGACATCAATGCTCAGAATGGGGGATACCAACCTGGAGCACTGGTTTGGCTTTACAATCCTCAAAGACGTAGAGGTCTGTCCCCAAAATTGCAGACATCTTGGGAAGGTCCTTATAGAGTGATGAAACGGATTAACGATGTCATCTACCGCATCAGGAAGATTCCGCATGGCAAACCCAAAGTTATCCACTTCAACCGAATGGCTCCTTACAACGGAGAAGAAAATGAGGGGACAGTACAACGGACGCAAGGTTCCGAAGTAAGCTTCGAAACCTTCATGTTTCATCACGCCACAGGAAGTAAGGCGCGATTCGGAGTGACCACAGAGAGACAGCAAGACCTTTTTCAAGTGTCACCAGAGTACAGTCTGGCCCACTGTGTGGCAGAAGACCTAAGGATGTCCAAGGGGATAGCCCAAGTTTTCCGGAAGAAATTTGGTCAGGTCGAGGAGCTCCTAAGACAGCACCCCATGGTGGGCAAGAGCCTGCAGATCATCCACACGGAGGCGAAACGAAGACGACACGTGTACTACTTAGTCACCAAAAAGACATCAAGCGGTAAGCCTGACTATCGCAGTATTTGGAGAGCTTTATGGAGCCTGAAGAGACAGCTGGTGGAAGGCAAGGAGACGAAATTAGCCATTCCCAAGATAGGCTGCGGACTAGATGGGCTGGACTGGAGGGTCGTTCGCAGCATGATAGAAGTAATCTTCAACGGAACGGGAATAGAAGTTCTAGTCTGCAGTCACCACCCACAGGCAGCTGTTGGCAGTAGGAAAACCGTAGACTGCTATTTTTTCCAGACCGGATGTTGTAAAGAGGGACCAGCATGCCGATTTCGACATTCTCCTTCAAGGCTATCACGAGGAACGTTCCGAGACGAAACGTTTTTAAGAAGGGGGCAGTGTGACGATTGCGGTGTCAGCCTGTCGGTTGCGTCATCGCCGCCTAGTCGACGCGCTTTAGACGACTGGAGAATTCTGTCGGCGGAGTAAACTAGAACAGACAGCCCGTCTCCAGGCCATTCTCGAAGAGAGAGCCGGCATATATAAAAATGCACGCAGCCGAACGAAGACAGTTCTAAAATAAATTCAGAGCTGATAGTGCAGAATTGAAGTCGCGTTATAAATTATCGCTCGGCGGTTAACATAAATTACTTATTAGATTATAAATAAATTATTGTTTAAGTTAGTGTTAATTAGTGTTACTTTTAAATAAATTAGATTATTAACTATTTCGTGTTTTGATTAAAATAAAAATAATAGAACCTTTAAAAAAAACGTTACAATATTTTTAAATGGATCATTCAGGTTTTGTATTAACCATTCGAAAATTAATTGTTTTCTAATTTATTTAAATGAGGTAGCGTATCTCTCTTTCTACACATTAATAAAAACTAAAGAAAATACTATTACATTACACATTTGTTGTACCAGTTTTTTTTAGGCGACAACTGTCCATAAAAAATCATTTTTTGTACTGTGCTTTATTTTTCTCGAATAAATACGTATTTTACGAACTATTCCTACTTGAACACTTCATTACCAATACTATTTTATAGTAAACGGAAAATTACTTAGACAAGATTATTCAGCATTCCAACTACTAATTAATTTTTACGTTAATTACACAGTAATTTACGACACGCGTTGTCTAGGTGATGTTTTGCAATGTTTTTGCGAAATACATAATCAGAGAAATACACGTATACATAAAATGTATTTTGATCCTATTTTAAATGTAAAAAGCAAATAATACGACATACGACTGTGCAAAGTAAGTTCAACGTACTCTCAGATTGCGATAAAGTTTTCAATTATTTTATTTAAATCAGTATAAAATGTAATTATAAATTGTCTCTAAAATATTCATTTCCAAAGAACAATTACATAAATTTAGTTAAGGCCGGTTTACACTACCCTATTCTTTGTACAAGAATTTCTACATAAAAATAAATATAACAAGAAATGTTTTCGTTGTCTTCAATACTTTCGATTTCCATATAAAACTTGACCAAAATATAGTCCCCCATCAATGATTTCATTTGAATTAAATTCCTTTACTTATTGATCATCTAAGTTTACAAGACAATGAAGTTTTTAGTATCACACTCTTCTTCATAAGGAAAACATTCGTTCTGACTTTCTCAGAAGGAATCGACAACTTTTGACACTTTTTCCTTGGGTTCCTCTTTTTGTAAAGCTTCTTTCTCTGTAATGCGATTTAAATAAAATTGGATTCAATTTTACGCCTTCGCTTTACCTTAAGATTTGATTTGCTAATTTTTTATAGCAAGCTACATATTTGAAATGAAGTAAGTGGTCGTAATAAATTGCTCCAGATTATTTCACAAGATATTTTCTCCCTTTTTAAACGGTCTTCCAGAGCTTGCTAATTTTGTCTACTTTTCTGTTCGTTTATCTGTTGTTCATTTACTTCGTTCTTCTCTTGTTGGTCCGGTTCAAAAAAAAGCTAATGGATAAGGGTTTTTTATCCTTTCGTTGTTTTTGTCTAGGGGATGAAAAATATCAGTGGCAAACGGCGGTAATTTCAAAAAGGTGAAATAATTTTGTATGGCCTCTATCAAGGTGTCGGACATGACCGTGCATTGTGATTATGACTAAAAGCGGCCTTGATGGAATTTTGGCACAAAATTTAGTGAACCAACCATCGATGAAAGCAGTTGTTTTTATTTTTTCTCTGTATCTTTATCTGACACATCATAGCAAGTACCTCCTAATCGTTTGTTCCCCTTCCACAAGGTCTGAAAGTTTCAAAATTAAAAAAGTGTACAAAATAAATAATATATCCTGTGGGCCTATAAATACATCTGTTGATTTCGTTCTTAAGAAAAACGACCATGATCTGCAGTATTAAAATTAAAATTTGTTTGGGTCTCGAGATTTACATTAATCCAAAAAATCACTTAATTAAAGATTAAATATCATTTTATTACATAATTCATATTTAAATTTCATTAAAGTTAAATGAGACTAGTGTAAAAGATGGAAAGTTGAAATTAAATTCAGGAAATACAGTGACAAAGCTGTCCAGTTGACGGATGCAAGTTTGAAAAACCGTTCAGGAATTAAAGTTCCTTTTTTCAACCAACGAGGTTTTCTTAGTATTAATTAGCATTTTAATTTGTCCTTCATTATATTTACGAGTACGAACTACTCGTTCTCAGTTTACAGAATAATTATCATATATATATGTAGGTACATAAACATTATTCAAACAGTTCAGAATTACATACTGTTAACGACTAGAGGTTCAATTTTTTATTAAATTGAAAACAATACATAAATATTAAAACTTTAAATAAACAAGCTGCAGTACTTTTCTATCCACTAACACTTCAATTATTATATTGTCCTAGCATTAAACCGTACACTTTTCTATCGCACAGAAAACTGATTTAAATCTCGCGCCCGGTTCTGCTTTTATAAAGGACCCTTCTTTCGAGAATGCTGTGGGACCAGTGAAGAAAGAACATTCCAGTAACAATCTGGAGGAGATGGAGACGGTCGGTGTTCCAATTTTCTATTGCTTTATGAATCGAAATATTTTGCTATTTGTACGTTGTACATGTAAATTCAAACAATTACATAGCAACGACGTGTCTTTACCACGTTTACTCCAATATGTTTCTTTTACTCTTAAGCAAACTGCTATGTTACACTTCGCACTTTACGTTCTGTATATGAATCATAATTGTTCTGTAACTTTAATCAGTTAAATAAAAGAGGACACCTGTCACTTTTAGGATCGGTTTATCAATGCTAGGTTAAATTTATCTTTCAGTTTGTTACCAATGGTAACAATTATAAAGTATACGTTTCCATTGGTAACAAACTGAAAGATAAATTTAACCTAGCATTGATAAACAGACCCTTAAAGTGGTAAAACAAATATTGAGTTAGAAAAATATCCTCTCGTTGGTTCATAAATGGTATTGTACTTATAAATTGTATTTATCCAATAAAGTAGTAAATAATTGCTACTAACTACTATTGTTCAATGGATGAAGTGTTTAATATTGACAATGACTAATGCAAACTAAAGAGAAATCTACAATTAAAAGTGAAAACGCAATGTGGATACTAATGACTAATGACTAATGAGTAATGAGCTAATGAGACATAAAGTGTCTTTTTAAACTTACATATTCATAGTGGAAAAAGTAAACTGATTGATCTTACATTTTTAAATACGTGAGTATTTGAAATATTCCTTGAAAAAAATGTTGCACGAGTTGATAGATCTCTTGGTTATAAAAACAATTTGATTGCTTGATTTGGGTCAAAGAGTTGCTTAACATAATCGTAGTTTTTTTAACATCTGAAGTTCAAATGGCTCGTTTAAATACAAGGTCAATTCATTAAGTCACGTAGCGCAATAGCGCAATGCTTATTTTTTTAAGTAATTTAAATTTCCTGAACTTCCTTTTGAACTTAGCGGCGGTGATTTTTGTTTCTTTAATGTAGTAGAAAGTTCCTTTTGCGTCTATTTGTTACTGGTACTTTATACATAACATTTTTGTAAAATAACTAGTAAATATGAAATGGAAAAAGTAAATTACACCTGTGCAAACTTTGTTTCAATTATTAACCAAATTTTTTTACCAAACTAAGTACATACAAAGGTAAGGTATTTGTCGTCGTATCTCAAAAATATTAAAAAATACTACTAATTATCTAGTACTACCTTATCAAAATTGCATTCTTCCTATATCTACGAGTAGTAAAAGAAAAAAATGTTTAATAAAATATATCAAATCACCGATAACATTAAGATAAGCGCGTATTTCTTTGTTAAAAATAGTAGAATGAGTTGAAAGTAAGTTCCAAATTACATCCTGTGCGAGTGGCTCTCTGTAAGGCAAACTTGTGATTAAAAGTAAACTTACCAGTCATAATCAGTCATAATGATAATAATAACTTTTATCTTTAATATTACTTGCTATATCTTTGCGCGTGTACTTGTTTTTCAAGCTATTCACCGATTCGCGTCGTGAATGTGCAATTTCTTAAACAAAGAAATTATGTAAACGTAAATGTTACTCGAATAAAAGCTATGCCTATGCTTTCCTGATATAAGCTCCAAGTGGCTGTAGAAGTTGAAAACGATGTCTCCTCGATAAAACGTTAATTGCGAGCTTGCGATCTAATCAAGCAAGCATTGAATTTTATTTTGGGCAAGGTATTTTCTTTGTAAACTTAACATTTAATATTTTATTGGAGGGACTACTTTTATTTCTGACTGTACCTACATAATTGCATGTATGTGATATTTGCAGCATGGGGAAGTGTTACACGTGGTAATAAACTCAATGACGAATTTAATGATACCTACACAAGGTTGCAAGTGTCCTCTATGAGCGTAAATTAACACAGTAAATTCGATATAAATTATGGACATGTAGCACTTACGTTTACTTAGATGACAATTTCCGATTATGTAGATAGTATAAACGATTTTAACGAGATAAGCAAGTGCGTGTTTTATTGTCGTTTATCGCTATTTGTTTCCACGAAAATTGTGAGTTTAACGTCGCAGTTGACGAACAATTAAATCTTCTTTCGAAAATTTAATCTAAATACCATATGAATCATATTAAATTAATGTTGTAAAAATACGATATTTTAAAATATTTTTTTCAGCCCTTACGTGTATTATACCGTACTTTATCATAAAATACCATATTTTATCACAAAATACCGTATTTTCTTTATTTAGCCCCGGTATTATAAAAGCAAGTTAGCTTTAACTATCGGTTTATTCCCAAGGTAACAATAGTGAACACAATTGTTATGGCATTAAACTGTATTAAAAAAAATCCGGTCAATCAAAACATTTTAAACGCGTTCACAAAGCGCCTGGATTTATTAAAATAAATAAATGTAGCTTCACTCCAAATAATTACAATTTTAAGTATTTTCAAATTATAAACCGACGATTATAATTACTGGACGAAAAATGCGTCTCAAAAATGCAGATGAGTTAAATAATGACAACATCGTCATCCATCGTTTTATTTTGGCATATTTCACCCTCACAAGTAATAAATTGCCTTTCCATTTCCTATTAAACTGGATTAAGATCAATTAAACTAAAGTAACTTTAGTTTAATAATGTAGTACTCGTAATTAATTCATCTACTGTTTATGTTTATACGGTTTAAAATCGGCATAACGTAATCAAACTAGGGAGAATAAAATAGCTGTTAACTACCAGTAAGACTGATATTAATTCAATTATGAAATTCGGTCAAGCAAAGTATTCTCGCATGCATTTTATGAAGGTCGTCAGTTTCGCAGTTATCGCAACAATTTTTTGCCCGTGTGGCGGCAGTCTCTTTAAGTGACGCGTTGTTCGAAACAAGTGGTACCTCCGAAATTTTTTGGCTATGATACAGGAGCCACCCGAAAATACGCGCAGAAGGTAGCATTTCATGTACTTATACTGAGATTTTTTTATTTGCATATAGTAAAAAAACACCCTGTATAATTCTATGTATATTATTTTTACATGGTCGCAGTAGCCATTTCACTTTTATTTGAAACTTTTTTTTGTGAAATTTATACAGTACGGTAGCGGACAATAAAATCCGGGTAATGTAATGTAAACCTCACTTTAATTCTAACATTTAATTCAAATTTTATTTATTTATTTAGACAGAAATATAACCTCACTAAAAGCCTGATTTACCAAATTTGTCGAAATATGCACGATATGTCAAATTCTTACCGGGATTTTATTGTCCGCTACTGTACCATCGACGTTCCATATGTAGAGATGGCAGCACTGACATACTGACACATACGTGATGCAGCGCTACATTACGGTGAAGAATGAAATTAACATGAAGCGCCAAATTTAAAGTATTCAATACTTAATAAGTATTTATTTCAGAAACCATTAATAAAAGACTACGTGTTCATATAAACTTTCTGACTTACAATAACTCATTCTATATCCTCACGAAATATTGACGTTTCCTCCCGGTTCCTCTCTGTATAGATTGAGCGACATCAGCTTATAAAATTACAATTTTTAATTTAATTAATCCTATCTTTATGAATCTATTAAAATTCGATTTTCTAGACAATAAAAACACGTTATCTATCGATATGAGTCAATGACTCAGCTTTTACTTCCGTTGGAAGTTCCAAGGAACGTTAATCACTTACTTCACTGCTTTTATAAAATATTTCATAGTATTGCATCATAGACTGATCAGTGAAGACAATCAGAAATATTTGCTTGTTCATTGATGCTAGAAAAAAATGGACCATAATTTGTGGTTTGTTAACTACTCTTTATGCACCTGTTTAACATTGTATTGCAGGAAGGCGATGAAAAAACTTGTTTTGCATTTCTCTTTTAAAAAAAGCATTTATCCTTAGGTTATCTTTTCTTTACAGGTATTTGGTTTGGGAAATAAAACCTACGAGCATTATAACGCCGTCGCCATTTACATCGACAAAAGACTGGAAGAACTAGGAGCCACTCGTGTCTTCGAACTCGGTTTGGGAGATGATGACGCAAAGTGAGTCTGGTTTTAAAATTTCTGGTTTTGCTGCGCTGCAAATTTAAGCGTTCGAGTATAAAATTATAAAACGACCTTTGCACCGTTTATATTCGAACGGAAGTTTAAGGCCCAATAACATGCCGAAAGCAATAAATAAATATTTGTTACCTACTTTTAAACATTGACGTTATTATAAATTTACGTCAAGGAAAAAGGGTATTATAAATAAACATCTAATTAAAAATATCAGGGTCAGTCAATGAAGAAAATTGAATGTTTTTCCTAAGTAACATTTAAAAAAAATTCATACTCATTTAATATGAGAAAATGATCTACTTGCAAGTTGAAGCTAAAAAAAGAAAACAACTTTTTAATTTTGTTTTTAATGATTCTTCTATTGGTTGTTTATTTGCACATTTTTGTAAAGGCTGTAATGTCCTAATTTGTGTTGCTTCACGAACAGCATTGAAGATGACTTCATCACATGGAAAGATAGATTTTGGCCAGCAGTTTGCGAGTTCTTTGGCATCGAATCAACCGGCGAAGACGTCAGCATCCGCCAGTACAGACTTGAAGAATTTAAAGATGAAATACCCGACCGCATTTACACAGGAGAAATGGCAAGACTTCATTCACTTAAAAATCAAAGACCGTAAGTATAAACGACACAAAAGTTTGCACTCAAAATATAAACAAAAAATATTATTTTGGCAGACCATTTGATGCTAAAAATCCATTCCTTGCTAAAGTCTTGGTCAATCGCGAGCTACATAAACAAGGTGATCGTTCTTGTATGCACATCGAGTTTGATATTGAAGGTTCCAAAATGCGTTACGATGCCGGCGATCACGTTGCCGTATATCCAATTAACGATGAAGAGTTGGTGAACAAAATTGGAAAATTAACTAACACAGATTTAGATACGATCTTCACTCTGACGAACACCGATGAGGAATCGAGCAAGAAGCATCCATTCCCTTGCCCTTGTTCTTACAGGACTGCTTTGACTCATTACCTCGATATTACGATGAATCCAAGAACTCACGTTCTCAAAGAATTGTCCGAATATGCAACCGATCCCGCGGAAAAGGAAAAATTGAAACTTATGGCGAGCACTTCACCTGAAGGCAAGGCTTTATACCAACAATGGATTAACAATGACAATCGCAATATTGTTCATATACTTGAGGACCTCCCTACTTGTAAGCCCGCGTTGGATCACCTTTGTGAACTTCTGCCACGCTTACAACCTCGCTACTACTCAATATCCTCATCTCCAAAATTGTACCCCAACACTGTGCACATCACGGCAGTCGTTGTCGAATATACTACTCCAACTAAGAGAGTTAACAAAGGCGTTGCTACTACTTGGCTGACCAAGAAACATCCTCAAAGCGATCAGGAACCACCAACGGTTCCGATCTTTATTAGGAAATCTCAGTTCAGGCTCCCAGCGAAACCACAAACGCCCATTATCATGGTTGGTCCTGGCACTGGCTTCGCACCTTTCCGTGGTTTCATCCAGGAAAGAAATTTCTCCAAAAGGGAAAATCAAAATGTCGGCGAAACAATTCTGTACTACGGATGCAGAAAACGATGTGAAGACTTCATTTACGAAGAAGAACTCCTGCAATATGAAAAGGATAACGCAATTACTTTGCACTGCGCTTTTTCAAGAGACCAGCCGCAAAAAGTCTACGTTTCTCATTTAATGGAGAAAAACTGCGAGGAATTGTGGAGAATTATCGGAGAAAACAATGGACACTTGTATATTTGCGGGTAAGTAATAAAATTTTCAATTAATTTCCTTTGTATACACGTGCATTTTTTTTATAGTGATGCCAGACATATGGCAAATGACGTTCGTAACGTAATATCAAAAGTGCTGATGGAAAAGGGTAAAATGGATGAACAACAAGCCGCTGCTTACTTGAAGAAAATGGAAACGCAAAAGAGATTGTCCGCCGACGTTTGGAGCTAATTGCTGGTGTTAGACAAATGCATAAATTAAATAATTTACTTTTACTATAAATGATGTTTTAACGCTACTTCAGTTAAGCCTAATTATATTTATTCTTTTCTGTCTAGACGGTGCTGACAAAACGATTGGTATTCTTGTGTAATGTAAATATATGTATATGAATTACATCACTATCGTCTCATCGAGACGAACTTTGAGCAAACCGTAGTTTCTATAAGTGCAGTAAATTCTGCAGCATTTTTTATACGTGAGGTCCAAAGTAAAAAAAAAGAAATCATTCCATATTAGTGTTGTTAATGAATACGTCAAAATTACGTGTTATTTATAATTGTGCTTATAAGGATGGGTTTACTGTATGTCATCCATTTAAGACAGTTTTATGTTTGTTGTAATAAAACATAAATATTTTATTTGGTTTTATTGATTTTCTTTTTAATAAAATGACGGTTTTTATTTACAAACACATTCTTTGCTTATAACAATGAAACTCCAGCAGGTTCCGTTCAACTCAATGAATAAGTCGACATACATTCCTTTTGGCTCGGTATTATAAAGGCAAGTCAGCCTTAACTATCGGTTGGTTCCTATGGTAACAATTGTAAACACAATTGTTGTTATGGCAATAAACTGAGGATTAAAGTTAACGTGCGCTTATAACACCGGGCCTTAGAGATTATGGCATCAGAAAATAATAATAATAGTAAACGTCAATTGTAGCAAATAATTAACCATTTCATTTCAAATTAGTTTGAAACTATTTTTGTAATACTCTACCATCGTTGTTCCTTACTCTCTATTTTTGTTCATCCTGTATAACAAAACGAAACTTTTTATATTATACCGATTATACGTAAGCTGATTTAATAAAGTTCTATTAGGCAAATAAAAATTCCTATTTTTAGGACTCAAAATAAATGTCTATTTCTGGATCAAGGTGCAATTATTGGGAACGTGAAGAAACAGTTGAAAAATCTCCAAAAACCCTCAAGTTTTTTACAAAAAGAAATGAATGGCTCTTTATCCTTCTGAAACAAATGACGATCATAATAAAAAATTAAAACTGAAAAAAATAATTGACACTAAACATTCAAAACGTAACACAGTGGGCCAGTTTCTTCAATTTGCGGCCAAAATTCCAAATTATCCAAATTATAAGATCATCAGATCTTATCGAAAATGTGCATACACAGAAAGTAAAATGTTCATACTTTAAGGGTGAATAATCACTTTAGGCCATTTGTTGTTCATTACCTGCTAGCCAGTCGCCGAAGTGAATATTTCCGATGCGCCTTATTCTTGCGAATAATTATGTGAAAATAAGTTATTGTTTTGGACGTTTTTTGAGGAGTTTTACATTTTTTTGGCAGTTTGAACCATGGAGGATGTTCTTCAAAGTAAGTACTTTCTTTTCATATATAATTTAAAGGAATTTGCTGTCTATTAGCAGTGTTGGGCAAGTACTCGAATCTTTTACTCGAATTTTGTACTTAAGTAGAAAAGTACTCTTTCTTGAGTACTTGTAAGTACTTTTCGTTTGGAGGACTTAATACTCGTACTTGTTGAAAACATTAGAGTATACTCGTAAAAAGTACTCGTCAAGTTGTGACTTTTTTACGAGTACGGGATTCCCGAATTTTCTTCCATATTTATTCTCCCTCCACTACTTCATGTCTGCTGATCGTTGAAAGCTGACTCCGATTGGCGAGTAAATATATACCTATACGAATTAAAAAGATATATAAGGCATTAAGGACGTCGTTGCATCGCACGTCGTAAAGTCTTCATTTGTTTGATTAAAGATGTTGTCTGATTGCATAAAAGCAAAAAAAAAAAAAATAAATAGTTTTGTTTTATGTATCGTTAGAAATGGAAATATTTTTATTTGTTTTGTTTGATTGAATTAAAGCTGTTGTCTGATTACAGAAAAGATTTTTTGATACTGATTTGTATAATTAAAATATTGGTATTAAGAAAAAATAAAATGCAAATTTTTAATTAACATAGTATAATTTTAATAATAAATACGAGTACTCGTACTCGATTACTCGAATTTCTGATGTTTTTTCGAGTATTACTCGTACTTATACTTTTTATCGTTACAATACTTACGAGTACCGTACTCTTAAGTAAAATTTATTGATACTCGTACTCCTACTTTTTTTTTAGTACTCGTCGCAGGACTGTCTATTAGGTAATGAGCGCGTCTTACATTTAGCGTGTCAAATTTTTGAAAGAGTATAAATTTCCCATTCAGGTTGACTTTTAAAAAATGTCCCGCATAATCCCGCCGTGTTTTTTTTTTTAATTTGAAGCTTAGATCTTCCTCTAACTGTTCCTGCAAAAATTGGCTGCCCCGACCTGCCCCCGTCTCACAAAAAAAAATTATAAATTGATGCGTACGGTTCTGCTTAACAGTAATACTATTTTCGACTGATTCTGCAACTTCCGGAATTTTCGCCTAACTTTTTACTGAAACCCACCCCCAAACTACTCCAATTCTAATAGTTAATTTTTTAAAATATTTTTCCCTTAAAAGTAATGCTATTTTAGGCTGATTTTAAAACTTTCAGAATTTTGGTCCTACTTTGTACTAAAGCACACCCCCAAACTACCCCTACTGTAATAGTAAATTTTTTAAATTATTTTTCCCTTAAAAGTAATGCTATTTTAGGCTGATTTTGAAACTTTCAGAATTTTGGTCCTACTTTGTACTAAAGCACACCCCCAAACTACCCCTATTGTAATAGTAAATTTTTTAAATTATTTTTCCCTTAAAAGTAATACTATTTTAGGTTAATTCCGGAACTTTCGGAATTTTGGCCGGAAAAATTCTGGCCCACTGTGCGTAATAGTAATTCGAAAAAAAGAGAAGAAAACAAATCAAAATCGCAACAATTACGAAAGAAAAAAAACCTGAAAAAATTAAAAATAAATGTTTGAATTAATTTCTGAAACATGTAAAACAATTAAAAACAAAAAATTATAACGTTTTTGCCGAGAAACCCAATCGAAATGGAAATCAGAATAAAAATTCCTGAAGAAAGTAAGAAAAACAAATGACAATCATAATAAAAAAATAAAAACTCAAACGAAATCTAAATTTAAAGTTCCTTTAAAAAATAATGAATAATAAACATTCCGTTCAAGACATAATAGAATTTCGAAATTCGCAAAAAATGAAAACAAATGATAATCAAATATTTACGAAAGGAAAAGAACCACAGTAAACAGAAATAAAATTTCTTATTTTCTGAAAAACGGCAAACATTTATAATAAAGAAAATTAATAACATTTTTGACGATAGGACGATCGATACACTGATTCTGTGATGTTCCAGCGTGCTGTGTAGACGTTAAAATCGCTCTGCTTACATTTCTATCTGCTGCATTTAAGTTTTTCATTCCTTAAAAATGAAACCTGCTCTACGTAGTGCGAAAGCTACTCACGAGGAAAATGAAGAGTTAGTTAAAAGTGTGGTAGAAAAGGTACTAAACTCTGAGGTTTTTGCTAAATTGCTCGGTGAAATTCTGACCAAGGAAGTCAAATCTGCCGTCGATAATACTATCCAGGTGTACGAAACGAAGGTTCAAGCACTCGAACATAAAATATCTGCAATGGCTGATACTCTGGATGACATCGACCAATATTCCAGACGTAGTAATTTGAGAATATATGGAGTTCCTGAGAAGCACAATGAAGATACTTATAAAATTATACAGGAATTGGGTGCATCAATATCGATAAATACTCCGCTGACTGCTATAGACATTTGCCACCGGCTCCCCGGGAAAGAAGATGGTACTAGGTTTATTATAGTAAGGTTCGTACATCGTACAATAAGAAATAAACTTTTCTTCAATAAGAAGAAGTTTAAAGGAACAAGAACGGTTATTAAAGAGGATTTGACTAAAACAAAACTGGCGCTACTGGGTGCTGCAAAGAAAAAATTTTTTCGGAGAAAGTATGGACAAATATTGGTAAAATCATAGTTAAAACTGGGTCAACAATGAAAAAAATCTCTAATTTTAATGAATTAAATGCACTTTAAATTAGATAATTCGTTACATAGCAGCGAGCGTACCTAACTGTAATCCGCTTGGTGCATTCACGGTCGAAACTGTAAGAAATTGTTTACTTTAGTTTAAGTTCTTTGCTGCAAGTCTTGAAATTTTTCTTGTTTTGTTTTGTTTTTTGTTGTTTCTTATTTGGGATTAATCTGATAAGTAATTTGATTGCCATGTAAATTTTTTGCAATGTTAATACTACTGTACTGTGTACTAATGTTTTGAATACACTGAAAAAGTATATATTTTCTGTGGTCACGGACAATGACAAGCCATCAACTGAAGTTTGCTCATTTAAATATTAGATCATTGCTACCTAAACATGATGATCTCTCGGTATTAATTGCCATGCACAATTTGGATGTTCTTGCAATCACTGAGACCTGGCTCAATAAAGATACTGATAACTCTCAATTGGCTATTGACGATTATGTCTTTGTGCGAAATGACAGGTGTACGCGTGGTGGAGGAGTTGGGTTGTATGTGAGCAATAATCTAAAATTTTCATTGATACAAAGCAACACGAATATTGAACAATTATGGATACTGATTAAAATATCAGGATCTTCATTTATGGTCGGTGTTGCATATAGACCGCCGGTTGAAAATTATAAAGATTTCATTGATGAATTAGAGGCCACAATTATAACATGTAGTGCTTATTCTGAAAATATAATTCTGTTGGGAGATTTCAATGTTAACTTGCTTAATTATGATAGTATCGTGACGGAATATCTCAACTCTATGTTAAAATCACTAAATCTTACACAATTGATTAAAGAGCCGACTAGAATAACGGAATCTACGCAAACGTTAATTGATGTTATCGTAGTCTCTGACGAGTCTTTCGTCTTGAATCCCGAAGTTATCGGGTGTGACATCTCGGATCATGATTTGGTTCAATGTTAGTCAGTTAACAACTGTTGTCAGTTAATTGCGAAAAACCTGAATCTGTTCCTAAATTTTATAAATTTCGTAATTACAGAGGTATTGATATGGACAAATTTGACTCAGACTTCAGCAACATGCCTTTTACCAGGATCTATCACATCTCCAACATTAATGATAAAATCAAACTTCTTAATTCTTCTATCTTGCAACTTTTTGATGTACATGCACCACTTAGGATTGTGAGGGAAAAAGGTAAGAGGCATGCTGGATGGTTAACTGATAACTTGAAAAAACTGCTGACTCTTCGCGATAAAGCAAAAACAAAATACAGGAACTCGTACAGCGTATTATGAGAGTTTAATTTAGTCCAACAATGAATTTTGGAAAGAAATGAAGAAACCTAATAATATTATTATACCTCCCGATTTAGCGGATATAAATGAAATTAATAACTTCTTTGTTAGTTCTGTTCCAAAAGTGAATACTTCCGGCAGAGATGTTATTTCATTCTATAATAATCAGGCACAACAATACGATGAAGGTTTCGAATTCAAAACTGTTGATGAATCTTGTGTGGGTAATATAATACTTCGACTAACTACTAAATCTGTGGGATCCGATGATATTAGTGCCGATATGATTCGTTTATGTTGTCCTGGTATACTGCCTTATTTAACACACGTCATTAATTGCTGTTTGATTGAAAGTATCTTTCCCGATGTTTGGTGTCATGCTCTGGTTACACCGATCCCAAAAATTACCAAACCGAGTACATTGAATGATCTACGGCCGATCAGTATATTACCTATACTATCAAAAATTCTAGAAAAAATTATGTTTTTTCAAATTCAAGAATATGTCAATAAATATGCAATTCTTCCAATTTTACAGTCGGGCTTCAGAAAAAATCACAGCTCGTCCACGGCTCTGATCAATATAATCGATGACATCCTGCGAGCCTTGGATGGTGGTAACCTGAGTGTGCTTGTACTACTGGATTACAGCAAAGCATTTGACACCGTTAACCATGAGGTTCTCCTAGTTATTCTACAAAATTTTGGCTTTGGATGTGGTGCCGTTAATCTAATAAAAAGTTATTTAAGTGGTCGTACTCAAAGTGTCAGGATGGATCATGTCACATCTGACTCTCTTAATCTTACAGCGGGAGTACCTCAGGGCTCCATTCTTGGACCGTTGTTGTTCTCCATGTATACAAGTAAACTTTATAGCGTCGTTGAACATTGTGATCTCCACATGTATGCGGATGATAGCCAATTAATCTTTAATTTCAAAGCATGCGACATCACTCAAACGGCTTCTACTATCAACAGCATCAACTTCTGAACAGCATTCTTTACAAATCAATCCAAGAAAGTCTTCTGCCCTAATCTTCGGATATAATGGACCGTATACTGATCTACAAGATAAAATTAAAATTTCATTAAATAATGTTGATATTCCTATAGTTTACAGTGCGAAAAATCTTGGAATAATTTTAGATACTACCCTCAGATTTCGAGAACATGTATCCTCACGTATAAAATTATCTTACTCAATCCTGAGGATGATATATCCTCACCGTAATATATTTAACATAAAAACTAAAAATATTTTGTGTGAGTCACTTGTACTCTCAAATTTTTCTTATTGTGCTCCACTCTACAGCAACTGCCTTGATTGACTGAATATCGGATACAAAAAATACAAAATGCGTGTATGAGATATATCTTTGGTATACGTAAATACGAACATATTTCTCATAAACTTGATGATCTAATGTGGCTGAACATGAAAAATCGTCGTTTTTTACAGTCTGCCTGTCTCTATCATAAAATTATTTTATCCAAAGAACCTAGTTATCTGCATAGGAAATTAATTTTTCGCACTGATGTTCATCATCAACATCAACATCCGTAATAAGGGAACCTTAACTCCGCCTGTACATCGTACTGCACTCTTCCAACGGTCCTTTACCTATAATGTTGTCAAAGTTTACAATAGTGTGCCAACGGAAATAAAGAAACTTGGTCTCGGTGGTTTCAAGAGTCAGCTAAAACAATTAGTGTTTAGGCGGCAGTCCGGGGGTGGCTGATCATTGATCATTGATCATCGTCTACAGATGGTACATGTTCATATTAAGTCTGAAAGGCGTGGCATCTACTAACAATTATATTATATTTATATTTAGAGCTCACGGAATAGGTTAAGTTATATTTAGGCCTTACTACAACTAGATAATTCGCATACTGAAGGCTAGGTGGAAGATCACATTTGTGAACTTAGCCTTAGGGTTTCCCTATTCAACATTAGTGTAATGCTATGTGCAATGTATGTAACGCTAATCTGGGAAAAAAAAAACAATGGAAATACAAAAAATAAAAATTCCCGAAGAAAGTAAGAAAAGTAAATGACGATCATAAAATAAAAACATGATATGAATTATACAGATTTATGTATATAGATTTAAAATTTCTTTAAAAAATAGTTCATAACAAACATTCAAGACGCAGTACTTTGAAATTTAAAAAAAAAAGGAAAACAAATGACAATGTTGGTCATATATCATAATATTTACAGAAGGAAAAGAAACAGAAAACTAAAATAAAATTTTCTAATTTCTGAAAAATGGTTAAACAATCAAAAACAAGAAAAAAATTAAAAGAAAGCAGAAAAACAAATGACGATCGTAATGTTTACAAGAGAATAGAAATATAATTTCAGAAAAAATAAACAAAAAAGAAAAAAGATTAAATGATTTGGACCTATTGTGAGACATCTTTTTTTTATTTTACCTTATAAGAAAGTTTTAAGCAAAAAGTGCATTCGCCGAATTTTCCAGACGTTATTAGCGGAGATAGAGAAAAAGTGTAAATGGGACTCCGACGGCGAAAATTGATGCGCAACTTTCCTGTTCAACAAGAAAATTTCAAAAATTGTTAGGAATATTTGACGACGAATTTCAAATCCAGGGACAGTCGATAAATAAATGACAGTGGCAAAAACTCAAAAAGGGACGGAAAGCACGAATTTCAGACTCAACAAAAAAGAAAACGATTGAGTTAAAAGAAAAGGAGAAAAATAAAAACAAATAGGTAATGATCGTAAATTTTACCAAAGAAGAAAGGATAGAAAAATGACGATGACAAAACAATTAAAAAGAAACGGAAATATTTGAGCGCCAATTTCAAACTTAAAACAGTCCATAAACAATAGTATATTATTTTACAAGTTTCACAAGAAGGGTTATTGTAACACGAGTGGGGTTAGGGTACGACGAGCGAAGCGAAGCAAGCTCGGAGTGCCCTAACAGAACGAGTGGTACAATGCCTCTTGTGAAACGTGTAAAATATAGTATTTTTTCTACTTTGCGTCACTTAACAAAAATATGAAAAATATTGTTAAAAATCGGTTCTCCTTAGTGTATGGGGAATTTTAGTTGTAATGCATGGCAACACTGACAACCCTTCGTTTTAAACAAAAGTCACATTGACAAGATATTAATTTTTCTTATCTAGCTTCATTGTGAGTATTCTGTTAAATAACAAATAAATAATGAATTATTTTGTAAAATCTATTAAATATTTTCAATTAAAAATTGACTAAAATTTGGTGTCACAATGAGATCATTGTGAACGCAAAGTAGAAAAAATCATTTTTATTTATTATTATTGTTAATAAGAAGAGATCAAGTGAAAAATGAATTAGAGTTGGCGATGCAACTAAACACGCATATGTGCATTTAGTTCATCGAACGTTCCTTCAGTCACTTTGACTCTCTACAAAGCAAGAAAACAGTTTTATTTTTAAAAAATTAAAGCAGATGCGTAAAATGACCACTGCCTGCTGCATCAAGACACGTTTGAACTCTATGGCCCAGTATTTCATATGACGTTATGTGTTAGAGTCGAGCTGCGATACGGCGAGCTCAACTGTGTATTGAAAATTGTGTTATTCCACGACCAGCTATGGGATTCTCGTTTCACGATTCAATCGTATCGTTCCAGACGATATCGTGAACACTACAACGATAGAAGTGAATCAGAAATCAAATCGTCGGCAATTTGCGAAAATCGATAGGAATTAGATCAAATGGCATGAAATCATAACAAATCAAAAGTTGATGTTCGAATGGAATAAGTTCTCATATTACAGTCAACGAGAATACGTGGTATCGTTAAAACTCGATCGACAGGTGTCGTATCGTCAAACCGGAATCCGGCCACAGGATTCACCACTAAAATCAATACTACCAACCATCATTCATTTTGGCTCTCACTGTATAATAAAATAATTCAAACTGAAGGGTTTTTTCATTTCTAGAGGTTGGTAAGCTAAATCAAAATGTAGATGTCAAGAATTTATGTAAACGTCAAATTTGTAAACAATAACAGCGGTAATGATAACAGAATATCTAAAAGTTTAAAAATGTATTTTACTACAGTGTTTAAACGTTAAGATCAATCGAATATGGATCCAAAAACCGTTTTCGCTACAGTAGCTACAATATGTACTATTTTACAATTTTTAACCGGAATGTAAGTAACAAATTATACGCCTTTTTTAAATGAAACATATTGTTGAAGTGTTGTATTATATTTCTGCTACATTTGTAGAATAACTTGTCAAACGATTGTTCGAAGACGCACCACAGGAGAAATGTCTGCGTTTTCTTTCATCAGTGGACATTTATCGACAAGCTTATGGCTGTGCTACGGCTTTTTAATCGATGATTTTTCTCTTATTTTTGTAAATACTATCGGAAGTTTTCTGTTCTTCAGTTATGTTGTGGTTTTTTATTATTACAGTAATAAAAAGGTATAGCACAACAAATTCTATAAATATTCTGCTACTAATATTAATATTTGCTTCTTTTAGTCTTTTGTATTGAAACAGTTTACTGGCTGTTTAATACTATTGTCGGTGGCATTAGCTTATTCCAAATGGAATGATAATTTTCAAGAGGTTAAAAACAAAATAGGATTACTTTGTTGTGTGTTGACTATAATATTCTTTGCTGCACCCTTGACGTCTTTATTTCACGTTATTAAAGTGAAAAGCACTGATAGTTTACCATTCCCTATTATTGTAGCCAATTTTATTGTATCGTCTCTTTGGTACATATACGGAGTTTTGTTGAACGATGAATTTATACAGGTCAGTTTTTTTTTTTTGCTTTGCTTTAAAACACCCACCCACCCTTTTTCTGTAATTATTTGCTTTCAGATTCCAAATTTTCTGGGGAGTATTTTATCACTGTTCCAGTTGACGTTGTTCTGGGTTTTTCCAAGCAAATATCAAGATGTAGAAAATATTTAAGCGTTTCAGAATGTAAATATGATTTATTGTACGTGTGTGAAAAAATAAATAAAATTCAAATCATAATCTAAAGCTTCCAGGAATTGATAAAATAATTTTGATAAACATTTATCTTTATTATTTTATTATGCTTTCCTTGGAATTTATTTTTAAAATTATCTTGACTTATTTATCTAAAAAAAATTTTTTTTCCTACACTTAGAAAATTCAATTTTACTGCCTCATCAGAGAGGAGAAAGCAAACGTTTCCACGGCTAGCCTGGCAAAATGAACATAAATGCCTAGCCGAGAAACTAATTCATGAAGCTTTACCACTAGGTGGCGCTACAATAATTTCTGGAATGCATTCTCATCGACATCAAAAAATTAACAAACGTAAGTTTTTTTATTTAATTCCACTGGTATTTGGTTTTAAAAAGGATTAAAATTATCAAGAAGCGCTGGGATTCGAACCCATGCCTGCAAAGAGACTGGTGTTAGAGTCCCTATATTACTACACCATTTCCAACTGTAATTCAGAAAAGGTCAACTTTATTTCAGAAATTTTCAAATGTAATTCAGAATTGTTAATTTAATTTCAGAATATGTCACTTGAAATTCAGATTTATCAAATCAATTTCAGATCGTATCACTTGTAAATCAGATTTATCAATTTAATTTCAGAATTCGTTATTTGTAATTCAGATTAGTCATTTTAATTTCAGAAGACATCAATTGTAATTCAGAAAGCATAAAATGAATTTCAGACTATGTTAACTGTAATTTAAACTCAGTAAACTTTAAAATCGCATTTGTTTAAGATGACTTAAAATGACCAAAAATAAACAAGTTTATTAAGTGTTATGGAATTTTTTAATTCCATAATACTTAATAAACTTGTTATCTTTTGATAATTGCGTTATTTGCCGAATATCCATGGCAAGAACTGCTGTGAAGCGGCTTCTACCATGTAATCATATGAAGTGCTTCAAGGCAATAGAAGAAATTCATGCAAATTATGTTATTTGCCCCATTTGTAGAACTGCTGTGGTAGAAGCGGAGTTGATCGAGAGAAGGACCTACGAAAGGCAAGGAAATCAAGATTGCGAAAGAATTGTAACATTTGCAAATCGAGGAGAGAATTGGACTGCACTGCTAATGCTACAATTCTTTCGCAATCTTGATTTCCTTGCCTTCCTTTCCTTTCCTTCTCTCGACTAACTCCGCTTCTACCACAGCAGTTCTGCAAAATTTTATTTATTATTTAAAATGTGTTAGACCTGAATTATGTTTGCAGAAGTAATATTATCTGTATTATACAGGTGTCCCGTAACGGAATGTCACCACTTCACCTACGTGATAATCAATTCAAACTAAGTAAAAAACTCTAATAAAGTTTTGTTCTAAAGTAAACCGTTTCAAAAATACTGGATGTTTAATGTTTCATTTTTTATTTTCTAAAATTTTAAAGTTCATCTAATCATTTATCCATTCACCTAATAATCAACTCAAACTAAAAAAAAAAAAAAAAAAAAAAAAAAAAAAAAAACTAATGAAGCAAACCATCATTTTTCAAGAGTACGACGTGTTTTGTAATTTTCAGAATTTTTAAACTCTCAAAAGGTGTTCAAAATAGCCCCCGTTGTTTGCTAAACACTAGTGATGGGAAAAACGGTTACACCGTTGGAACGTTACTTTCGTTACAGCGACGCAAAAATACCGCGACAGAGTAACGTTACTTTGTCGCGTTATTTTTGCATCTTGGTACTTGATGTAGGCAATTCCTGTTGCGTTGGAGCGAAATAACTATAGCGACAGTAGCGAGCGAAACGGGGCGAAAGACTGCACTTATGCGCGCATCACCCGCAAATGCATTTTGCCTTTGATTGTAAACAGTAACCTCTCACAAATTCAAAAATACCTGTCTTGAGACATTAGGTAGTTTATTATGATATATGTTGACAACTAATCTCGGGCTGCTAAATGATAAAAGTGGTGTTTAAACCGGTGGTGTTTAAAAACTTTATGTACATTCTCTTGACGATTTAAGTAACGAACATTTGGCTGTCGACCCTTAGTTAAATTTTCAATTGTTCAGTACTGGCTTTTAAAGTAACTAGTTCCAATAAACGCGACGCGACGTCGAGACTGAGTACCAGCAAAACGTTAAACGTTATACGTTACTGAAAAACACGAACGCTTTGTAATTTCTCAATTCGCGACATACGCGACATTGGAACTGGTTATTTTAGAAACCAGTAACGCAAAGTAACGTTACAAATTTATACCGCGACAAAATAACCGTTACAAAAATACCGTCTCACCACTACTAAACACATTCTGGCATGCTTCAAAAGAGAAGTAGTTGCCATTGAAGACCTTTTGAGATAAAGTTTAAAAATTCTATACTATAGAGTACCTATATACTCACTGCCTAAAGTTACTGTATTTAGAAGGTACCGCCAGTGAGTATATAGGTACTATACAGTACATAGTATATAGGTACTATATAGTACCTATATACTCACTGGTACCGCCATTCATTTCCGCGGCTTCGTCCCCCAAATTAAAAAGGAAGCGATGAAACGCTAAAGAAGAAAAACGATAGATACATAACAAGTTTCTGTTGCTAAGGAGTTTATGAATGAATTTGATTAACCCCAAATTCAAAGAGATAGAAAGTTGGCGCTAAATTCTCGATACAGTAAAGCCCATGTCCCACTGCAAAAATTTGATAAAATATTTTTATAAAATGTCTTTATAGTGGGACAGCTCACATTTTTATACAAATGACGTCATATGAAAATATTTTAACGTTTCGTCTATTTTTATGACGTCACGTAAAAGGCTTTTATAAAATACAACAGTTTCTATAATTTTTATGAAAACCGGTAGATGATTGGCTTTTACGGTTTCACAAATTTAAATCAGTGCGCGTACGTTCCGAAATCCTGGTGTTGGGTTAGGTCATTGCACAACTAATGTAAAGTAAGATATCGTGTAGCCGCGTTGCTATGCTTATTATATAAGTGTCTATTCATTACAGTGTTCAACTAATTTTAAGTTGTCTGGCAACTAGGGCTGTGCAAAAATATTAAGGCTGGGACTTTTCTCAGATTTGGTATTCGAATATTCAATTGAAATTTTATTCGAATAAATCGAATAATTGAAATAATTCGAATAAATCGAATAAAAATTCGAATATTTAAATAAGTATTCGAATAATAAAATGGAAATTGCCCTGTACGGGCAAAATTTACATTGTATTTTGTCACTTTCATTTTAAACTTAATTTAAAGTATTTCCAAACATCACTTCTGGACAATATTTTGCGAATAAATGATATTATAAATACTATAACTCTTTTGAGCAAATATGCCGGATTCTTGTATGCTGAGTTGTAAAAACCGGGGTTCCGCCCCTTTCGAATACCAGCAGGTATATATGAAGAATAAAGATAGGCAAAAAGTCTGGTTAAATTTTATAAATCGCAGTTAATTGCCTTCCAGAGGAAATATTTGTGGAGTAAATATTTAGGCACTAAAATATTTTTTCCTTATTAAAATAGAATGCTTCTTATTTATGCTTCGCTCAGTTTCTGCGGCTTTGACTTATGGCCGATATCTTCACCATGTTTAATCTGAGGTTAATTTATCTAACAGTTGGAATGTGATGTACAGTTGACCGTACACATACTATGGGTGCGTTTCGTTTGCACACTCACACGCTTTAAGCGCTCACGCTTACAAGCGCTATTTTCTGTCGTTCCATTTGGCGCTCAGTCGCTTAAGCTCTTATAAGCAAAAGTGTTTCTTTTGACGATTGTTTGCACAACGAATTCGTAACCTTAAAAACATAACTTCAATAGTGAAATTAATCCAATCATAGCTGACGCAGCTGTTTCTAAAGTGTAACGTTTGTTTATAACTTGCGTTATCTTTACCTGCTGATCTCCTCATACGTTCCGTTTGAAACATATTTATTTAAGCGCTTACGCTTTTGCTACACTACCTCGATGGGATAAGCGATCGTGAGCGAAGACTACGACGTTACTACTTCGACATCTAGCGTTTTGTGAGCGTTTGCAAAGCCAAATGGAATGGTTTAAGCACTGCTTATGAGCGCTCAAAGCATGTGAGCGTGCAAACGAAACGCACCCTATGTGTCACATTCTAACTGACAGATAAATTTAACCTCAAGACACCTTAAGATAAGGCGATGAAGAAATCGGGCATTTGACAGAAAAATTGCTTAAGTCAAAAAACAATATCTGGCCCTTTATAATATAATACAAATGCGATTTTCTCTATTCATTCATTCCAGGCACGCTTTTGAACAAAATCAGTTTGAATGATTTCATTAGAAAAGAACTTACCACCCCAATATTTCATATTTTTAATCCGAGTCAAGTAAGAAGTGCTTCATAAAAAATCAACGTATAACGCATGTGTAGTACGAATGACAGTAAACACCACACGTAGAAACAAATTTTAATAAGAAATCACACAGACTGAGAAAAAGTTACTATTTGAACGACAATTACGTTACAAATGACATTTTTTCAAATGATTTCAAATTTCCCGCCTTTTGTTTGCCGCCAAAATGGCTACTTTGCGGTACTCTAGTAATAGGTCTGTTTGTTATCCTGCACTGGTGTGCACTAGTGTACACTTTTTTTACGAAATATACTTTAATGAAGCCTAAATTCAAGAAAAAGAACGTTTGTGTGATATTAACAAAATTAATTATAATAATTGATTATAAGAGTATATTAAGATACCCAGCCTTACGCCTTTAAGCGTGACCGCCGATACAAGAGAGGTATAGATGGCGCTGACGGTATTTTACAATTGAGGGGTAGATGGCGTGAAACTTTAGCTAAAATGTGGCGTGGCGATCTGTAATCTCTCTTGAAAATGGAACTTGTACAAAAGGTAAGCGGCCAAAACCTCCAGACGATTGTGGGACCTGCGCAGACGGTTTTTTAAAAATTTATAGCATTCAATTGGATTAGAAGACTTAAAACGTCGAGTTTAAAATACCGAATAAAAACTATACTTTACATAAAGTGTTTTTAATGCGATTAGCTTTTTTATGTTTTAAATTACATTTCTGATACCTATACCTAATGAGTTTCGTATTAACATGTCGTAGTCCAAAAGTGATTGCATTAATTCATGAAGTATTTTATGAAAATGACTAGAAAAAGTTTCCGAATTTTTAAAAGTTAGTTTTATTCTTAGAATTTCGAAAAAATAATTTAACAAAAATTTTCATCACATAGGAATAGTGTAATAAGAGGCCTTTATGAATCGAACGGAGTTTAACGCCGAGAGAGCCCGCAAAGAGTTCGAAGTAAGATAGCGCCTTATACTGCTTACGTGGTACGTGTCGCTAAATTATTAAATATGCCGACGTAGAGTACTTTCACAATAAGATAGGTGTAGGCGTGGCTATGTGCAGTAGACGAATTCGACAGACGAGTCCAATTTAGAGATGTTAGGTATGGTCGGTAATTTATAGCGAATGTTATTAAATAATTTCATTTTACATTTCAATATTTTTTAATTTTGCACTTTACATTTCTAATTTTTAAGATGGTTTTAATTTATACATGTAATATAGTCCATTATCCCTTGAGAAGCATATTTGATAAAGAAAATGTGTTTTAAACTGAAGTATTAAATCAAGTTATGTAACTAATTTGAACCAAACCACGTGGTATCGGTATTGTGCCATCTTTGTCACTCTTAGAGGATGCTCAGTCTATCTTTCTCTCTCTTTGCACTCATTTCCGTCACAGTATTCTTCAAAATCAAGTTGAAATAGACAGTTGAATTCGAGCAAGAATGTTGATTACTTCTTATTTTATCATTTATTGTGAACCAATTTTTTATTTTTATCAGATTACAATTAATTCTAATAATACAATAGACGTATAAAATTAAAATTTTTAAATCTATGAATTACATACATACATAGGCACATACCGGTTGTCCACTTGACAATAAGACATACACAGTGGCGTAGCTAGGTGACCAAGGGCCCCGGTGCAAAAAGAAATCTGGGCTCCTAACCAAAATATTTTTTAAGGTTTTTACACGTATCTACTATCTACAAAAATAAGTAAAATTGTGACAATTTTTGAACAATTTTTCGTGATTTTTACATGCAACTAAAAAAATGAACAAAAATTACGACTCTTTTTGTACATTTGTTTGTGGTTTTTACACGCATCTAGAAAAATGAACACAAATTACAGGGCACACGACATACTTGCTAAGCGCTATGTCTGTTTATTACACATGAAAAGAGAAGCAGAATGCTTCGTCCTTGTCCTCTATTCGTATGCACCGGCTGCCACTGCTTTTTGCACCAACCGCTCCTGAGAAAGTGAGATGTATATAATCTAAGCAGGAGTGAGAAAAGTAGAATAAAGGAGTTAAAAGTGTAGAAAGTGCAGAACAAACGAACTTACCTACCGAAAAGTGTTTTTGTTTGGAAAAATTCCCAACTCCAAATACGTCACACTTATGTAGTCCATTTGGACTGTTAAATCAGGTATAATAATCTACAGAGTAGCTTTCCATTTGTAATTCAATATGATCAGATCAGTTTAAATCAGAGTTACTCTGAACTACTAGAACACAATGCAAATGGAACAAATTCGATCAGACGTTACTATATAAACATAACCTGTTTGATTTTCAGTCTGACATAAATATACTCCTATTAAATTATTTGACATTTCATAGGTTTAATTCGCAGATTTTTCAGAAATGAATAACAAATAATGCGTGTATTCAAAACTTTTGTCTGTTTTAAAAAGTGTTAAAAAAAAGTAGGTATTACCTGCAAATGAATATTTATATTCGTTTCGGGACCATTCGGGACCCTGCAATTTAAGGAGAGCCATTTTGTATGTATTGTAACTATGTATGAGATGTCGCAAACATAACCGAAACAAAAATGCTTTTACGGATTTCTGTTATCGCCTCTCTTTTTATTCGAAATGATGTTTCAAAAGTAGGTGCTTTAGGGGACGGACGCAGGTAAAAACAGGATCAGTTGGTGAAAACTACTCTTATCAAAAAGAATATGTTGCGGATCAGTTAGAGCTACTCTGAGTAGCTCCGACGGTTAAAAGGAAAGCGCCTCAGATCTACACAGTATTTACGAAATCAAACAAAGTAGGCGACCTCTGCTGATACCATCGAAAGGGTGAACAACATCTCACCGGCTTGGTTTAACACACGGGGTGCGAACTAATATAGCGAATTCAAATACATAGTTTTAGTTTGACAAGTTCTTGTAGGAGTCGCTCTGAGCAACATTTGAATTGCGCGCGTAATATTTATTGGTTGGCGTTGGTTCGCAAGTGTGTCTGACGTTGACAGACGTGTCTTTTACTTTGACCATCAGACGAATTCTTGTGTGTAAGCATTATGTTGATTTGGAAGTATTTGGACTATAGTTGCATATCTGTGTAATAATTCTAAAATTAGATACTCGATGTTTCCTGTGTGTAATAAATGGTTTGAAGTGTGTGCTGTACTTCTTTAACTTATCATCACTATTCAATCTTCAATCCAGTTTTGTGTCGTTTTAATTCTATTGTTTCCGTACAGTGGTGTGGCCATTTGCACCGTATGGGAACAATGGCCTTAAACGTCATAATAAATCGAATTTTCTTAAACACTGTAAATAAATTTATTTAAATTCGGCGCTATAATACAGTTTAGTACGTCAAGATATTGTAGGTGGAGTTAAATGCAGTATCAGTGATTTATTACTGTGTTTCCATTCTCCCCCTACCTTATCTCTGGTTTAACATTGAAAACATGCACCAATCTAACTCCGCAACTGCAATGTTGTTCACCCTTTTGTCGGCCATTTTGCGATTAACAGAGACCTCTCGCGTTGACAATTAAGTCGCGAATAGCGTCACTCGTGTATAACTGTCACATTTGCCGTTTTGTTTGATACCTACTGATTTGCAAATTACATTACATTTGCAATAGGTATCAAACAAAATGACTTTTTTACAGTGACGTTTAAGTGGCGCTACTACAGTTCTTCCGCTCGATCTTTGCAGTTACGTCAGTAAATTATCGACTCAAAATGACAAATTTATAAAGAATCTGCTCCAGAGTACATGAGCGCAGATTACCAATTTTCCGCAATGTTTGTCTTACACTCTCCACACCGCCTCATTAGTGTAGAAAAGTGTATACTAGTGTGCACTGCTAAAGAACAGATTGTTTCAGTGGAATGCGCAGTTCTCGGTAGGTGTAATTGTATCTCACCAGTGGAACGTATAATTCCAGTAGTCGTGCGCAGCTTAAGTGCTACAACAGTTCTGTGAGCCTTGTACCACAAGGTTTTAAGGGTGAGATTTGATTGCAGGAGGTGCATTTCAAATGCGCGGGACTCTACACTCGTGTACGCGAAGTGTACCAGTGGAAAATGCTATTATACTGTGTACTGAAGTCTACATATAATAACATATCGATGTATCTTTAGCATTTACTACTAATCACAGTTGCTAAATAGAATAATATAATAATAATAATAATAAAAATAAATACACTGACCGGCAAGAAAAACCGGCCACCCTAAAATATTTAACAAAACCATTGATCCACTGGTTTATTTAATTTGAGATGTACTTTATATCGAAGGACCATTCATTATTAACATAAAAATTACTCAAGAAAACGACGAGATTAAACAAAATTAATTTTAATATGAAAAAAACATTCAAAAACGGCAGTTCGAAAACTGAAAAGAAATGTCTTCAGTTAAGTTACTGGTGACGGTTAATAACGCGTATGACCTCCTCGTGTTCGAATGACATCATTTAAACGTCGAGGCATCGAATCAATCAAATGTGTCAACGAATTTTGAGGTATTGCCTCAAATTCTTCGTAAAGCACTGCTCTTAAATCTTGCAGTGTTTCTGGCGAAGGCATAAGTGCTCAATGGGATTGAAATCAGGGCTGCATGCTGACCAGTTAAGTCTCTGAATTCCGACCTCGTCTAAGAAGTCAGTCACTACTCGTGCCACGTGTGAGAGTAGGGTACGACATCTTCTCGCAGAATATCTTCCACGTGTCGATGGGCATTTAAAGCCCCATTTTCCACAAAAAGAAGTTCGCGATGTGCCTCAGACAAAATACCTGCCCACACCATAACAGAGCCACCATTAAAAGATCGCCTTTCGGAAATTGTGCAGTCTGTGTACCGTTCATTTGGTCTTCTCCACACCCTTTCGCGACCGTCAGGCGAGCGTAGACAAAAGCGCGATTCATGAGTGAGGAGAACTTTTCTCCATTGGTGAGGAGTCCAGTTTGAATGAAGTCGTGCAAATTCCAACCGTGCTCGACGATGTCTTGGTAAGAATTCTGGGCCTGTTGCAGGTCTCCGTGACTTTAGACCTCCTTCAACAAGCCTTCTCCTTATTGTCCTCTCACTTACTTGAACTCCACGAGCTGTTTGGAGGCGATGTTGAAGTTGAACAGCCATTGATCTCCGATCCCTCAGTGCGTTGAGCGCAACAAAACGGTCATCAACTGCAGTTGTTGCTCTTCTTCTTCCGTATCCTGCTCTCCTAATGCAGCTGCTAGTCTCCAAATACCGGTTCCAGGCATCCTATACGGTGGTACGGGGTATTCCCAAAGACCGAGACACGTAACGTTGGCTACAACCATCTTCAATTAAACCAACAATACGAGCAACAATGTCAACAGTTAACGGCATTTTTTTTTATTACGTAGGTCTGTCACACATCATTTTAAAAACAATGCAAAGAAGCCTCCTTGATTTTAGGCAAATAAATCATAAAAGATAATTACATGAACTGCTGATGCGTAAACAACAAAAATTTCTTAATCTCGTTAAAAACGGATTTTATCCTTTAAAAATAAAGGTGGGAATAAATCAAACATCTTAAAGTACGGTTTATGAAAGTTAATCAAATTAACTTTCCATGTCGACTTGAAATATGTCTTTAGATTCGATTTTTAAAATTTTTTTATGATGGCCGGTTTTTTTGCCGGCCAGTGTAGATCCGTACCACACTCAAATACAAACATCAAATCCGGCAATTATTTTTCCACACGGATGTCAACAAACAGCCATTTGCAGAAACTGACCTACCACAAAGTGATAACTTCCATCTTCCCTCCTGTTATTCTTTCCTCGGTGGTCAAAATATAATCAAAGATAGTTCCATAAAAAAGATGTCAATTTTTTTAATAAAACCTATACAGGTGTCCACCAAGTGCCGCGGTCTTCTCTACCGTCTATAGTATATAAGATTCAAACGAACTAAGATGTAACTCATAGCGTTTTCGTTTCACCTGCACTGGTTGCACTCAGTATATTTGCATCTTCTTCTAACCTCATGTAATACTACGAGATGAAGATACTCTGAATGCGCACTAGTGCGGTCAATCGAAAATGCTATAAGTCAGCTCTATTTTATAAAATTATTTTTGGCTATACAGAGTGTTCAGTAACTGAGACCCATATTAAAATAATTTTTTTTTAATATAACACGTAGTGGCTGCGTTGTATAAAAGGTTTGAGCCAGGGTTAAAGTTAATCCTAAATTAGAATGTGATACTTGTTATGACGTATAGAATTGTGTGTCACATTCTAACTTAGGATTAACTTTAACCCTGGCTTAAACCTTTTATACAACGCAGCCTACATATTTTTACATACTTCGAACGAATAGCTCATAACCAAAAATTTTGTAAGTTTTACTTAAGAGTTTGTAAGATATTGATGTTTAAGTGTAAAAAATTGCTGTATTATGAGCGCTTATAACTTTGTAATTTATTTACATTTTGTCCTGAATTTGTGTAGGTAGTCAGTACAATATCTTTTCTAGACAAATTTCAGAACAGCTTTGGTCTATCAGTTATTATGTGTACAGGGTGTTGAGTTTTGCAAAAGATAATTTTCCTCAAGATTTTGAAATGGAACTCTCATGAAACGTTTTAATAAGCTTTCATAAAACGCCAAATATATTCGTCAGACCGCGGCACTCGGTGGACATCCAGTATATCTTTATACTTTCGAATTTGATATTGCGTATATTCATTTTTACATTTAAAAATAATTTCACACACATTTTCTTTAAACAGTTATATCCATATATTATAAGTAAAATTTAAAATTATTTACGTATCTGTCGAATACAGAGTTAAATTAGACGCAGAAAAGATTCTTCTGGAAACAGATGAGCGAACTGAATTAAAATTTGAATTCTGCCAATCCTTGAGTTCATTCAGGATATGTCTTGTGAACAACTTTTGTTTAATATTTTTACATATCGGCAGGTCAATGTTTAATGAATCCATCAAGTTTTTAGCTCCTAAAAATAATATATGTATATAAACATCATTTGATCATTATTTGATTGTGTAAATTTTATTAAAATTCATTCACCTTCGAATGTGATAGAGGTAGTTGATTTAACCAAAATCTTATGTTTGTCTCGTGATAAATTAGGATTAACATTCTCTAATACTGATTTTGTAACTGCCATTTCCGAGTTGCACACTGTAGAAGTATTACCAGAATCATTTGTATTTTTTCCATTTTGGTAAGTTTTTACGTCCTGTGAATTTATCCTAAAAGCAAATGTTTTATTTTTTTAATATTTAATGGCGATAAAATGAACTTAAAAAAAATTACAATGATTATTACAAAAATATATAAATGAATTAAATAATTTAAATATTACTGTATGGCATTTCAATTGAAATTAATTTAAATAATGTAAATTAATTTAAATAATTTATAACTGAGTTAGTTTTAATAAAAAATGTCACATATAATTACTCAGGCGTTATAACTGATTTTCTTTTAGTGTTTCTCTTTACTGATTTCCTAACTCGTTTTACTACTTCTTTATAATCCGGGGGTGCTTCATATTTTGGTGGAACATCATCCACTATAATTTCTTCTTCCTCTTCAATCCCCAACGAACCTTCTGACAGTAAAACACACCCGTAATAAATCTAAGAAAATTTATTTCTACTTTATCATACCTAAGAAATCGTTGATAGCTTGAAAGTGACTCTGCAAGTGCCTGTGATTACTACTTCTGACGTTTATCCGATAAAGCAAGATGATCAACGACAACATCAAACTTAAAAGCGCTGTGAAATGCATGCCAGTTATTACAAATATTTATTTTATAAATTAATACATAAATAATACCTAAACTGCTGATTATGAAAACCACTGTAACCGTCTTTAAATCGAAGTACCTCTCGTTGCTTGCAAAATAGAAATTTGCTGTGTGTTTTCTTTGGGGTACTTTACCTTCTAAAAAAAAACAAATTGAGTGAGTCTCAGGCCCGATGCTAGGGTGTCAAGCACCCTTGTGCAAGACATACATATTTTGACGCCCTCTGTTGAAATAAAGTTTATAAACAAAGTGCTTCTGAATAATTATTTTTGCTGTTTTAGTCTCAAAAGCAATTCAATTTTAGTTATATCTGTTTAAATAATTACAGACAATTTGGCGCCCTTCTAATCAGTGGGCAGCGGCGGGCCTGGTGACTCCAATACTTATAACTTATTTCTGCATAAGGAAGTGTTTGATGGTAACCGATTGAAATAACTTTATTTATTTAGCTTTCCCTTTAAAGGTTTCATCCAAACACTAGATTGTACATAAATGGATTCTACCTATAAGTTTGGGGCATAATAAGAAGAACCCTAAACGTCGCTTATTGCTTTGCTTGATGTGTGTATGGTGTAAGAAATAAAAAATAAATCCATTCAAACCTTGAGAACAAGTATCTGGTTCATCACTGTTATCTCCGCAGTGATTAAAGCCATCACAGTAAAGTAAAGTGGAAATGCACCTCCGGTTATTGCACGAAAAATCTGTTACTGAGGAACAATCTACAAAGACGTGAATTTCTCAAAAAATCAAGAAAGGCAGTTAAAAAAAATTACTTGCGAAACTGACTGCAGTGTAAACAATTTCTAGCATCGACTCCGCTAGAAAGCTTGCCTTCAGACTTACATAAAACCCCTCATTTACAGGAATAATGTGTTCTTTTCCTTCAAAAATTCTTTGAGGGAAATACGTGAGTGTTTCCACAATTTCTCCACTTGAGGTTGAACCCTGTCGAATTATTAATTTCGCAGCATCTACAAAAAAGGGCCCCAATATTTTAAATAATATTAAATTGTCGTAAGTACCAAAATTTTGTAGCTTCGTTATTTTCATGTATAAATGAGTTTTCGCAAACAAATAGCTTTGGATGGGCCTGATAATCCAAATGCAGTCGTAATAAACCGTGTTGTTTTCTATCATGTTCATCATGCTAATCCGGCCACCTAAATTATTAACGTAACCACCACAAGCTAAAAAAATTGCTAACGTGATTCTGGTGGTTTAAAAAAAATTCCTCGCACACCTGTATTTACGTTCTTCACTGCAGCTAGTTCTTTTTCAAACAAAAATGAGCAAATGGCTTTAAATCCCAAGTTCGTTCCACCGCTGGCATAAAATTTCATTTTTAACATCGGGCTGGGACTAATTAAAACTGGTGGGCGAAATATAGAGCCTGACGCTGTGAATATTCTCTCCCCTTTCCAATCAAAAAACTGAAAGAAACAACTCAATTTACAACCTCTTTTTCATTTGAGTGAACACAAACTTCAACGATAGAGTATTTAGACAGTTGAAAGTCGGTGAAAATTATCACAATCTTGCAAGACTGTGTACCCCCCTTGCATTTTATAACATATTCAATGCTTATATCTCTCGGATGATACTTTGGAAAAAACGGCGTTGTTATGTATTTGATTCCTGTAAAATCCGGAGACCCCTCGATTAAATATTGATTTCCTGGAAAAATTTGTGCAAAAAGTTGTACTGTGTTTTCTTTATAAATGCCATAGGGGTGGCTGTGGAAAAGAAAATTCATGTCTTAGCTCCATTCATGTACTTTAAATTGTCAGTTTTGGCATGTGTTAGATGCCAAGCTACGACATGAGTTTTAATTTTCATGGCCAACCTTTACGGCATTTTTAAAAAAAGACACCGTATATACATTTATAAAGCACGCACTTACTTCTTGAAAAATATTTCAACGAAAAGGCAAGCTCATAATCCGAAGTATAAACAAATTTTACTGTTACTTCTCTCGTCTGGCTGATATAAAATAGTGATGCGTTGGTGCTTTCAGTGAAATCCCCACAAAACTGTTGCCTGGATATTTCTTCGTATGGTACCTCAAAAATTAACACGTAGTCACAAGGGCAATCGTCTGATACAATGTCACTACCACCACAGTTGCGAGATACATTTAAAAAACTATAAAAAAAAACAATTGAATGAAAAATAGCTTTAATATAAAACACACTTACGTAAATTGAAGAGAAATAACACATGACGGGCATGTAACTAATTCTAAACCACATTGCCTTTGCAGTGTGGAATTGTCTACTTTTAAAATTGAACCGTAACTGTTAGTTTGCCCGCGTCGGGTACTCGCTGTAATAGTACCTTGCACCCCCAATTCTATATAGATTTGCCTTCCATCAAGTTCGCCACATACATCTCTAAATTTCACAGATCTTGTTAATGCACTAGTCAAAACTAAACATGCCAACCCTAGTGATATCACTAATAGAAACATTTTAAATGGTAGGGTACATGTTTGTGCTTGGTTCTCCAAACACGACAAGCATTATGAATGTAATTAAATGAATAAAGAAGCCTGAGAGTTTAATCCCTTTAACACGATTTTCTACTTCTCATAGAGAATAATTGGATTAGGGGTTTTTAGCATTTCTTATTATACTTTTCTTATACATATAAAATTCTTATTATGAATTTAATGAAAAAAGTCAATCCATTGCTTTCATAATTTTTTTTTTGTGTTTAATAACCTTTATAATATGTATTTGGATTTTGTTCTGAAAGTGAAAATTAATGATTTTAGATTAAGCGAAACTTGAACAATAATGATAATGAACAACTTTTTTCTGACAAAGTTAAAAGTTAGTCCTTTCAAGAACGTATGTAGTTACTACATTCCTCGATGAACATTTAAAATACAATTAAAAATTGCTTGAATTAATTACATAGGCAAAGGAAGCAGCAAGGAAATGTAAAACGACCAAATCAATCACCAACATAATAGGAGAATATATAACTTTATTGATAATGAGAAACAATCTCTGGCACAAACATAATCACATCTTTAAAGTCAATCAACCTTGAATCATACTATTCTCAATGTAGGTAGAAGTACTATTATAGTACTATTATAACACACATTTAAACTGTATTTTGTATATGTAAATATGTATATGTTTAAATACCAGTGTACATACCAGGGCATAAATGAAATCTGATTTACATACATTAATTTTTGTATATTTTCCATACTTTCTTTTTAAAAACACAAAAGTGAGTGAGAGAAATAAAAATCATTGTCGGAACTTAAATTTTAGTATTTGTCAGATAAGAAAAACTTTGTAATAGTTTCACGACTTTTGAAATATTCATTTCTTTTTCTTTGATTAGAAAAAATGTTCTTAAAATTTACTTGGGATATGTTGCTCTTGTCTCTAAAATATTATAAAGAATAAAGGGATGGTAAAGGTACAGTTGCGGACAGAAAATTTCGGATGTCACTGTCATTCCACTGACGTAAAAGTTAAGAAATTCCTATATGTATACGTCAGATGAGTGACAGTGACATCCGAAATTTTTTGTCCGCAACTGTACAAAGTCATGAAACTAATAGCGTTTTCGAATCACTTGCACTGGTTGCACTCAGTGTATTTGCATCTTCTTTTAACCTCCTGTAATAACATGAGATGAAGATATTCTGAGTGCGCGCTGGTGCGGTCAATCGAAAACGCTATAAGATTATCCTTAGAAATGACTGATTAGTACAATTTTCAATATTTTATTTTAAGAAATGAAACACGATGAGGTTATAGCAAATTTGCAGAATCTATTCAGGCCTCAATTCTCTCTTTTAGATTAAGACTTTGATCTTTGATTTATACCTAACCTCAACAATAAAAACTATAAAATATACTCTCGATTAAATATTACATAAGTGTGCAAAGGTGAAAAGTGCTTTGTATGAATTAAAAATATTTTGACGATGCTATTTAAAAAGAGGAGGGGAAATGATTCTCAAGAGACTAATAGCGTTTTCGATTGACAGGGCTACGTTCACAATCATAGCTTCGAGATCGTCTTAAGGGGCGTAATCACGTCTTTCTCACTCACGATTTTTAACATATTTTGCGTCTTACACGTCAGTTTCAAAACGACTTTTGTTTACATTATTTCCATGATAACGGGCGCACTCTACGCATCCTACTTAAATGTGGGATGTAAATAATGCGTCTGTTGTTATGGAAATAACGGAAACAAAGGACGTTTTGAAACGGATGAACGAGACGCAAAATATGTTAAAAATCATGAGTGAGAAAGACGCGATTACACGCCCAAGACGCTCTCGGCGCAATGATTGTGAAAGCAGCCCTGCAGTACTGTGCACACAGAGTATCCTCATGACTTCATCTCATTTCTTTCAACTGGCCGACAAGCTCTGAGCTGATCTGATCAGCACTGACAACTTAAACTTTGACTGAAATACCGAATTACCGAGCCTAAGTAGTTTCAAATTCATTCCAGTAGAGGTCTCATTTATTTTTGGAGTCGCCAATTGGGTTATGTGTTCCACAAAACTTGCCGTTTTTTGACATCACGTAATTCGCGATTGGATACAAGACAAGTTATATTTTCAAAAGAATACGACTATTATTACATGAGGTTAAAACAAAACACAAATATTGGCCGTGTTTTAAAAGTACTCGAACAGCCGTTCGAACATTTATTTAACATGCGATTTCTTACTTTAATCAAGTGCTCAATTAGGTAGGAAATTGCATATCATCAAATGCTCGAACGCTTGTTCGAGTACTTTTAAAACACGGCCATTGTGTGGGTGCAACCAGTGAAGGTGAATCGAAAATGCCATTAATCATGTAGTTTCGGGTAAAAAAAATTTGAAAAGTAAATAAATAACATATTTTACCGCAGTATTTTTTTACATCATCTTACTTTCATTAGAAAAATGAGGCCTGGTAAAAAAAAGATAATTTGGGATACCTGTGTATAACAGTTACATTGAATAACAGGAAAATAATGTGAATCTGATTTCACTTGGACCCTTAATAATTATTATGTAAATAGGTTCAGTCAATTGATATATTTGAATATTACACCTATTGAATAGCATCGATATATAGGCCTTTATTGCACCGTAAATGCAACACTGACGAATAGTACCTGTGTATACAATTTGTGCTACTTTAACAAATAATAATAATAAGAGTAAAACAAAGTATTTAAAAAACTTACCAGCTAAATATTGATTACATCATACATACAAATAATAATAATAATAAAAATAATAATAGAAGATTCAATATACATATTATGTTTCACCATGGATTCGATTTTAACACAGCTTCATTTTCACTAATTGAACATTGCACATTAGTATGGCAACTTAAAAGGGCATTTTCAAATTTATTTTTGATTTTTACTTAACAGCACACAAAAAGAAACAAGATTTGTATATGATTCTTTTTTCTACAATGTAAGGTCACAATAGTTAATTTAGGACCACATCATTGGTATATCTCTGTGATGTTAAATAAACTAGTATATCAGGGAATGTAATCAATACAAAAAAAACTACATATTTCTAAATTTAAATTTCCAAGATACACCAACTCATAACAAAACATACTTCTGTGCATCTACTTAAACTAGTAAAGTATTGATGTCCAATCTCTTCGATACAGGTTGGTCCCGAAATGACGTGCCAAAAAGAAATCAGTTATAGGAGATGATGAATAAAACTCATATACAAAAAAAAAATTTTATAAGTCTTTTCGTTTTTGAGATAAAAATAATTGAAAGTTTGTTGAAAATTTGCTGTATGCTAATGAGTTTAGATGCTACAGGTACCGTTGCTAAAAAAATGCAAAGATTGTTGCCATACAACCAATATTACCTTTTCAATCCCGATTAACATTAGCGTACAACAAATTTTCAATAATTTTTATCTCAAAAATGAAAGGACTTTTATTGGAAATTTTTTTTGTATATCATCTCCTATAACTGATTTCTTTTTGGCACCTTATTTCGGAACCATCCTGTATATTACAATTTAAAAAGAAGAAAACATTTATTAATTAAGTAAATTAACTCTTCCTCTTTTACCAGAAAGTGCTAAATAAATTTATAAAGACTTTTGAACTACTTTTAAAGTATCATATAGTTAACTAAAAATTATTCATTTAAAAATGAAGAAATGTTAAATGAAATCCACGGTTAACATAAAAAAAATGTTGTGCTGAGCAGTACAGTTGTGTAAACATGTAAACATAAAAAAGTGTTGGTTTCCAGTTGAAATTTACATGCTATTATATTGTGTATATTTGGTAAAACGATTACATATTTAAATGCAACAAAGTATGATCACAAAAAAAAATTATAATGTTGGAATAGAATGATCCATTAAATCTTTCAATATTGATCCAGACATCCTAAAAGAAAAATTATTTTTATCAATTTAAAATAAATATAAAATATGTACTTACTTTTTAATCATGTGATCATATATGAAATTAGGAATGACAGTAATAGTAATCGTGCTACCCGTTTTCTCAATCAGTTTCGTAACTTCTTTATCCTTCATCCCAACCACATTCTGCCCATCGATTTCTAGTATCTGATGTTCGGTCAGTACACCGTTTCTGGCAGCCGAAGAATCCTTGACAATATTGACAATTTTGCCATTCTTGAATTGAAATCCAACGTGAGCGGTGCTGTCTTTGTGTAACGTTATGGTTCTTTCGAATGGCCTATCACGAACCACCACAGATATTCCATTTATGGGGCTCTTACGAAGTAAATCGTGCACTTTATCCATATTATAACCTGCTACGTTAGTACCATTAATCTGAAGGATTTGATCGCCAAATCTTAAACCAGCGAGCGCAGCTGGTGACTTTTCTATGACGAGGCAAACGAATACTCCGTTGTTGATCGGTTTCACTCTTAATCCAACTTTGTTGTCTTTATCTTTACACAAAATTAACTGAAAAAAAAATGTTATTTGTATACTTTCATTGTCCTGCAAATCTGTTTCATGATTTTTGAATAAAGTCTTCAAGCTTTGCTTAAAAACGCTAGAAGAGTTGTAATTCATAAATCGCATACATTGACGATTTTGGACTATTAAATTTGACACTTTGTATGTATTCCATTTTATTTTATTAAATCTACATACATATCAAATAATTTTTGAGAGATAAAAAAGTTTCAAGGTTCCAATGATTTTTAAAATGAACTTACTACCTGAAAATGTAATAGGTAAGTTCCAGGGTTCTTAAACAAATGCGTCATTATTCTGAACAGTTCTTTAATTTGTGTTTAGCTTTCCTTAAGGAACAAAGGTGAAATTTTATAGTTTCTTCAAAAGTAATACAGAAAGTTTCTTGTTACTCTTTCATGCATCCTAAATTATTTTCTTAAGACGTCGTGCACATTAATAAATACATGCAATGTGTGTTAATTCTCTCTTTATTATTAATGTTTTATATTTAATAAAATTTATCAGTGGTGAGTGAGTTATTTATTATTAGTCACCTATGATAAAAGTCTACATCAATAGAATATCGTCATCAATCACTGGAAAAACGATTTTTTAACAGTTTACTGCATATACGTTAAATCTATTTAAAAAAAAACTCAATTTATTCAGCACTTAGACGTATACCTACTTAGTCATAAAGATCGATGCATATCAAAGCAAAAAATTTTAAATGTACTTGAAAAAGGTGAATAAAATTTGAAATTATGTTTTCTTATTTTTCTTATTTCTGATAATTTTCTATGAACCAGAATTGTGATAAACCAAAGAAGTTCTGTTGAGTAACTAAGTAGGCGAAGCAGACACAGACATGACCAATAGTTATAATAGATTGTAATGCATAATTTTACACTAGTCATGTTTAGGAATTTCCCACGACTAATGAAAAACTGAAACAAATAAAATGGGCCACATGCTTGTTTGCTTTGCGCAGCGATGCTGCAATTTTTGTCTTTCAGCCATCAGCCATTCCAGAGAGTCACGAAGTATTTAGTATTTAGCTGGGTCTAAGTCATTAGCAGGGAGTCTAAAATAAAATCAGTTTTTTTATGCGCGTTAGTCGACCAAGCGGAGACGGCATATCTTTTCCGCGAGCTTCGATGCAGTAACGCATTGTTCGGCTCCGTGCACTCGCAGCGTCGTCGAGTTCGCCCACTGTTATCTATGCATCGTATACTGCTTACGATCCCACTCTTTCCAAGCGTACGCTCGTGATAAATCAAACTCAAGACTCACTAGTCATTAGACAACACAAACAACCATGGCCAATGGTGAGATTCGAACTCACGCCGACCGAGCGACACGACTTCTAAGCCACTCGGCGACCCACTTATTTGAATAAAAAAAAGTCTAATAGTTCCCTTTGACAAGACGTGTTAAATTAATCACTTCAGAGTTTTTTTAGTTTTTATGTCCACCCTTTTATCTAAAAACTTTAGGATCGTGTTATGTAACAGTTGTTTACTTATTTCAGGAAGTTACATTTATTTATCTGCTCTCATGTTCAGATAAAATTATCTTTTAAAAAAAATTTTGACTAAAATCTTTATTACGTTTACTTTTCGATTAAATTAAATTAAATTCAGCTGTTTCGACAAAGGTGATTTACTAGTTTAGTTATTGACGCGTTTTATATTGAAAAATCATCATCCACTAAGCAAAGTTTCAATGGAGGTGATTCACTAGCTATTTCCCGCGATGCGGAAGATAAGTAAGGAAATGTCACTTGTCAGTAAAGGAAGATTAATTGTATTTGCGGATTTTTTTAAATAATTTGTTGACCACGTGGAAAGCAAATAATTCTTTGTTTTTTCACTGCTTCTTTCATATTGTTGCTTTTTTAATTTAAAAATCTGCAGAATAATGCTCTAAAATCGATTGTCTTTTGTTAAATATTATCTTTATACCTATATTCTTAAAAAAATTAATTAATTTGTTTTCTTTGTTGTCACCTCTTCTCCCAGTTTTTTTTAATTTATTAATCTACTGAATTGTGTTGCAATATTGATTGTCTTTTGTGATTATTATTTGTTTTTAAATTCTATTATTTCGTTTTCTTTGCTGTTCAATTGTTCTTTTCATAAAATAATTAATCTATTCAATGGTGTTGTAAAATCGATTCTTTTCAAACTGTTTTTTTTTATTTACATATTGTTATTCTTATATACTTGTGTATTTAATGAATTTTTTCGTTTTTTTTTTTTTAATATTCCTGATCCTGAATCTAGTAACAAATTGAAGTATTTTCTATGTTGAATTTCTTGACAACTCTTGAGGGATTTCTGCGTTTTACAGGTTGGTCCTACTGTTGCCAGGACGGTTTTTGTTTTAAGACAAAAAGGATACAGGACTCCGACTCGTTTAAAAAGAATAATTTTTATTGGCGGGCACGCTTAAAATACTACACGGAGAAAAAAATATTTGGTGAATGGTTAAATAGAATCTAGGAATTTATTTATTTGAATGAACAATATGTGTCTGTTTCAACAAATACTTATTTAACTCAACAAGAGACTAATATATTTATTGTTCAAATAAATAAAATCGTAGGTCCTATTTAACCATTCATCATTCAACAAATATTTTTTTTAAATTACGAAGTGACATAACGCCCAGACTAAACAAACACTCTGTATACATAAAACTATAAAATTATGCTCCACATAATATAGTGAAACTTTCATTTGAAACATTTTTTATTAAATGAGTAACTATACTCTATTCACGTTAAGAATATAGTAGAGGGCGCTGAGGTCTGCGTACGTATCACATAGGAGTAATAAGTAAGGAGTAATAACCTGAAACAGCGGCAAATTCAGAATTTACATCCAGAGAAACAGCAAATTACAATCTGAGCAATTAATTGTAAATTGCACTATTTTAATTTAAAAGATTTGCAATATTAACAACAAAACAAACAACAAACAAAACTACAACATGACATAATTAACAAAGACATTTCAGAATTCTAGTGATATTTCATTTTATCCAACTTAAATTTCATTCAGAGTCAACTTCAAACCATTGTAAACTTGCACACAGAAAGCGTTTTGTTTGAATACAGTTAATGCGTTTATTGTTTTGAACGAAAGCTTATTTTACATTGATTCAAACATTTTCTTCTTAAATTGAATACAAAAAATGCATTGAATGTTATCCAACCAAAATTTAGATCGTTTTAACATTTTTCTTTTCTCTGTGTAATGCAGAATAAATGTATTGACTGTATCCGAACAAAACGTTTCCTGTGTATGCCTCAAAATTCAACAAATCACAAGTTGGAAAATATTGCCCTATCCTTTTCAATGCTATGTTCTTAATGTGAATAAAATATAGAGAAATATGAAAGAAACCATCCTAAGTGAAACTGCTTGTATAAGACACTGTCTCGTGAAATCTAATGACATGCTTCAGACTGTTCAGATTGTTAATTTCTGGTGCATAAAATAATAGCTTATAACTTAATTAAAAATTCTAGCAATTTTAACATTGATAACAAAAACATGATGTGTAATATTTAAAAAGAAAACTACATATACCTACAAGTTTTATGCAATTCCTTAATAATATGCTTATATCTATATGTATGCTCATTATTCACTTGAATTTTGAACAAGCAGCACATGTTTAAATTTCTCAATTGATATAATCAGTATCTAAAGATATCTGTCTATGAATAAAACCTAGCTTGATTAATCAAAAAACAATGACACAATTTCTGATTCTAACTTTAATCCAACAGATTAATAATAATTATTCTTATCAAAGTGAAACATTATAATAAACAGTACTGCAATAACTTTTAATTTTTACTGAACAACAGTTCTTAAAGGAATATCAACTATCAAAGATTCCAAAGCATATTTACATGTTAATAGATGAACAATGTAAGTAAAGAAAAAGTGTGATAAAATGCTTACCTCACGAACGCCATGTGTAACCTGAGCACGTTGCAACCCTAACGACTGCCCAGATAACGGTGCAATCAATTGTGAATTCAATCCGCTTGGAATTAGCTGATTCTAAAAATTAATAGACAAAGTTAAAACAATGTCGTAACAATTTAGAGAATATTGCTTACTGTTTGCATCAAAGCCACTTGTTTATACTCGGGCATGTTTGCCTCTATAATTGCCTCTGATAATTCCAGCCCCATATATTCACCCAAAGCTGGATACATCACACTATTTTCCGATGTCGATTCCAAAGAAGTAAATGTAGCATTATACGGAGGTGGTACAATTGACGAGTTGACACTGGGATAGGATTGTGCAATAGCTACATTCTGCGCTTTCATAAGCTGATCAGCTTTCATATCCTCCAAACTTGGATATAACGACATTTTGCTTGCTTAAACATTAAAGATTAATAAAAATAAAACTGCACTGTCTAAGTATTACTAAAAATAGCAAATTACCTGTCTTTTCACTCTTCTGACTTGATAAACACGAAGCAACTATCTAGCATGAACTACTCAACCGAACCTCTATTCAACAATAATAAACTTAATCACTGTTCTGAATCAGTGAGTCATTTGTAAATCATCCGCAGGTTCTATTTGCAACGGAATTTACCACCATTTGACAACTGACGTATAAAACACACGTCAAAATATTTACTCATCGACTTAAAAACCCTGTAAAAACCACAGACATTTTATTGAATTTTTCTTTACGCTTTCAATACACATGAATTACTATAGTCAATCCAATCTTAAATAATTTATTGAAAAAATAGAGAAAACATGAAAAAGAATATTTAGTTAAAAAATAAAATACATTATAAATGTAGTAGACATCATAATTTTTGTAACGTTGCGCCAGTCGCTAGAAGAATACGCGTTTCCACAGCTTTGAATATAAAACTACAGGAAGGACTATATTATAGCGTTTTCGCTGACTGCTCCAGAGCACTCTGAGAATATTTCCATCACTTGTTATTACATCAGGTTAAAGCAAGATGGAGATACTCTGAGAGCACCCTAGAGTAGTAAATCGAAAACGCTATTTTAAATAAATATGTGTCCGGAATGGAGGTTGAAAATGGTGGAGAGTAGAGTGCATTAAATAAGAGTGAAGACATACGTTGAAGTCAATTTCTTTTGGTCGCATGCGATTTTCAACCTTATTTACCAAGGTCGGTAGCCATTTTCGTGCTAGAAATGTGCATGTTTCAGAATTTGGTCTACCGGTTTAATTTCTCAACCACCGGAGCATTCCAGACTTCACTGGGTTGCCATTTTTTAAAAAGCGCAATTCCGTAATTTACGCGGCAAATTTCCACACACACACGCACACGCACACGCGCACGCGCACACACGCGCACACGCGCACACGCACCCACGCACGCATGCGCACACGCGCACACACGGACACACCGATAAACCGCATAAACCGATATTTCACAGTGTCACCATTCCACTACTCTACTTCTACTCCTACCTTAAAAAGATTAATGGCGGATTTCACAAACGTTATTTTTATACTTAAATTTAATCATCCGTTAAAAGTAAACGTTGCCATGGTTACATGTGTTGAAGGTATAGGAATGATTAATAATCGATAATTACATCAGTTAAGTGACGTTTGTGAAATCCAACGTAGATACTGCCGAACAGTCAAAGTTACTAATTGATATATTAGAAACACAAAAAAAATAAGACTTTTTTCCATTAAAATGTAAATATAATAAAAATCCGTACGGATCGATCTTTGACTCTGTATCAGTACAGTCTGCATGAAATCCGTACATATACGGAAATTTCCGTACGATTGGCAAGCCTGGGAGCCCCGGTTTAATATACCGCATAGACAAAATAAGGAAAGACTGTTTACTGAGATAGATGTATTGGGAAGGTCCACGGCTTCCTCGATTAATGAAGCCCAGTGTGCTTCATTCGGCTAGCCGCATTCTTAGTTCAAAGCTTTTTTTCTGTGCTTAGAGGGAGCTACAGTACAGTAAAACATCATTTGACATTTCTTATTTGTCAAGTCACGATTTCAAAGTTGATTTTGGATGATGTTGAAGTCATGATCATAAGTTTATTAGTGCTCTTAAATAAATTGTGTAATGGCAGCAGTATCAACGCGATCAGCAATGATTGTTTATTAAGCTTTGGTCTGGCTAGCTTCGGCAATGGTTATTGTGATGGGTGTTTGCATAACGATGAAATCTTCAATTCTGACTATGAATTTTGATGTGATTGAAGCATAAAATTTAATGCTAAGTGGAAGACACCTTTAAGCATTGCAAGTTATATGTATTTTATACATTTGAAAATAATTTATTATTAGTTTGCAACTTCAGATCTGACACATTGGAACTGTTGCTGAAACTAAATCAATAGGGCCTGTTCAGGTGACCGTAGCAGTTGAGTTGCTGAGTTATTGTATAATATGTTTTCATTCTGAAGATGGAGTGGTTTATTGTCAAGAAATGATTTATTTTGGACTTATCAATCCATAGCTGTTAACAGGCTAAAATTAGACACGGTAAGTAAAGTTGTAAAGTTTAATTTAATTTTAAAAGTTTTCGTTTTTTGTGTAAATATTATTACTTTTTTTTCTTATGTTTTGTGTTTGCAGATTACAAAAATTTGTTAACAGTGGAGGTATTAATTTCGATATAATAATGTTACAAATATTGGCGTTGTGCAGTTCACATGAGAACATGGGATTACCACTGAGATATGAGACAATTACTCTTTTTAAAATTATTTCCAGTTCTTGTTTAGGTAAGCTTGGTAATATCTCTAGGATAACTTGTATTACATAATGAATTAAGCCAACAAACTTTTCAGAGAGATAATTCAGTTTTCCTCTGTCCTGGTTATAGATCAAGTCAAGGAGAGGACTGGTTTTCTTGCAAGAATCATGCAGAGTAAACAAACATGAATTACATTCCACAGACTCTTCAACTTTCATGATTAAATATCCACATAAAAATGCAATTGCTGCAGATTCAATCGAAAGAGAATCTAAATAACTGCCTTCAAACTCCCTCATCATCTCCAATTTCTTAATTGTTATCTCGCTTAAGGTAATGCTAATTTCATTATCTTCTAAATTTTCCTGAATATTTCCAAGTTTTGCAGTGCTGGCATAATGAACTTTACTCATCGTGTTACTGGTGTTTACATGTTCAATCAAACCACTTTTTAAAATTTGCCAGAGTGCATATTCAGCTGCTCTACAATCAGTCAAGTCATTTGAACCACCACGAAGTCGAATATTTGCAAAAATGGATTCGACAGCATCAGAACTAAAACACCTGGTTAACACATAATGAAAATTTAAATCACGAATGAAATATGGGATGCAGAGAGATGTGCTTCTGGCTGTGAAATCTAAAGCTTCTGCTGTTTCGTTAGTTAATCCAGCCATACCTGCTTCTCTTGATGTAAACTGTATGTCGGCAATAAAATAGGTGAATTCATTAAGCAGCCATGAAAGACGTGCATCTTGAATATCTGTGTATGCAACAGTGTTAGGTTCTCTTTGATGGATATATTGAGTTTGATTGCTGACATCGTGAATTTGAAAGTATTTGTACATGTTTTCCATATATTTTACTGTTGCAATGCAGTCTTTGAAGTGAGAATATTCTGGACCACCATGATGAATAAGATAGTTCAAAGCTGCTGTTACTTGAGGAGAAAACAGATTAACAGCCAAATTAACTTTCATTTTCTCTAAATTAGAAGGGTAAAGATGTTTCTTTGTTAAGTATCTAACTGGTTTAATCACAAGATGTTCTTGAATTTCAGCCAAATCGAAGAGGTATTTAGCTGAAATTATACCATCGGATGATGTCATGTCATGAGCCAGCATTAAATTTCTCGCATTTTTTATTGCATGGCAATGGTCAAAACTGAAGAATAGCTCAAGTCCTGGATTGTAAGGAAGCGAAACAACATTTTTAAGCATTCCATTGCCGAAATGCTTGAAAAGAGCTACATGGGATCTGTGGTTATCAGCTACCATTCTTATCACGATAAAACCACAGTCGGACAGTAATTTTAAAACGTCTAATGTTAATTTGTATAAGTCTTTGCTGTTTAAATGTCTATGAAAATGGCAACTTGCTGGTATTATATATTTTGTTGACATTCCCTGAATTACGTAGCAAAGCAGTTGATTAGCAATAACAGGTTTATTTCCTTTTTCATCATGAGATTGAGGAATAGTCTCTAAGCCAAACATATGATCTTCTGTTTCGGAATAAAACACTGCTTCACGTACTGCCATGTCGTCAAGAATTAGTGAACATACTCTCTCTGAGGCACGTAATGTTTTAATTTCTGATGTTAAGCGATCCTTGATTAAATTTTTGTTGTCAGTTCCCATATACATATTTCTTTAGAGTGGTATGACTTGGTAACTTAAGAATTGAATTACTTGGAACTTTATATCCTTTTGGTGAACAAAATCTCCAAGCAATTGTCGAATTGTAATCTCAGACCATCTGAGAAGCTTTTTTTTATAATTTCGAATTTGATCTAATATGAATGTTGCACGAGGATTCATTTGATTGGCATCTTCTGTAATTTGTTCTAAATGTTTCCAATATACATTTTGTGTTTTTTGCTTTTGTGTTTTGTAATTCTTCTTTCATTTTATTATACTGTATTTGTAAACGTCTTAATTTTTGTGTGAAACATTTATTAGTATATATTATATATATATATATATATATAATATATATATATTATATATATATATATATTATATTAATAATTTACGTTTCTGTGTAACTAAAAGACTGTCGTGGGAGAAATGTTTACTGCAAACTACCGCATACTCCGATAAAGGTGCAAAATCTAAAGAAACGTAACGACTTTTAACATAAAGTAATTTTACAGCATTAATATTGTACCTGTATGATTTAACAAAATCTCTTTCCACTTTAAATTTACTTCCATATTTGCTGGTATGCAATGGAAAGAAACATTGTCTTCCGAATTGCAATTGCTTACGCAACATCTCCGCCGTAAAGGCATTTTTTTTTTAATAACTAAATCAAATTTAAAATGAATTATTTAAATTATCCGTCAAATCGTATAAATATTTCAAATTGACATGTACACATAGTTACTTGAAAATTGTCCAGAGGGCGATACAGTACAGTGCGTCAAGGTCATTTTTCCAGGAACAACTTTTTTTGAAATGCGGCTAGCCGGGTAAAGCACACTGGGCTTTACTAATCTAGGAAGCCGTGGGAAGGTCATTGTTAGTTCGTAGAACCACCCTTCGGGGCGTTAGTGATGCTGTATTTTAGGGAATTTTTTTATGAGGTGTTGATGTGATGGTTGGTTATAATGGTTATTTCCATTTCTAGTTCATTTCGTCGCTAAGTTCAGATTATTTATTTTGTTGTCACACTCAGAAAAAAGAATGCATTGAATTAACAAAAAAGGCAAGTTTAACAAAATATTTTTGATTAAATAGTCATAAGTCAATAGCAATTTCTTGTTAATTCAATGCATTTTTTTTTCTGAGTGTTGTGTTTAAACCTCGTAGACTTGTCGTACGGTAAGTAATCTTAAAAATGTAAATGTAATTTTTACTTAGTTTTTTTATAAATTGTTTTTATCAAATATTATACTTAATAAGATTTGTCTTAACTTCATAATCGAAGTAATTGGTCGATTCGCGTTTTCTTTAGACATAACCTCAATCAACAAAAATGTTGGGAGCGGACTGTAATTTCATTTCTTGAACGAATTTAATTCTTCTCTTCTTTTTGTTCAGTGCAAATCAGGGTTAGAGATTTTACCATCATTTCAGATAAACGCATAATCGACCCATAATTGCATACTCTAGACTTCAAATTTAGTGCCGTTAGCCTATGCTATTTGTACAGGTTAAAAGCGACATTAATTTTAAGTCTCCATTACTTTGATGCTGAAATCCAGCCTAAATAAATGTAGATGAAGGGTTACATTATAATTGCCTTATTTTTAGTAGCTGCACGTTCTTAAATATTAATTTAGATTTGTTGTTTTATTAGCAGAGTAATTGAAAGAATTAACTTGAACTTTATATTTTAGATTGTCAGTCTTTATTCTATTGAATACACACTTTCTCTTTTGTTTTAACATTGCTTACTATTTTAATTTACTAACTTTTATAAAATACCTACCAGCATATTCTTCAACAAGATTATCTTATTTTTCAAGGATTCCTCGACCAACCAAGAAAAATCGTACATGCAAGAAGAAAGAATGCCCGAAGTGCACCGAAAGAATGCAAGAGCCTTCTGGACATATGCGCGGAGAACGTCGTTAAAAACCAGGCAATGTTCAATCAGATGTATAAACACAAGAAGGAGAAGGCATGGCGTTTGGTTAACAGCGGTAAGTGCGACAAAGGAAAGCTGTATGAAGTAATCAAAGATGTCAATAGGAGGATGAAGTTAATAAGAATGATTGATTGCGAGGAAATATCAAGGGACATAATTTACGAAGCAACAGCGACGTCTTTTTAAAAGAGACCAACTTATATGACACTGCGTACGACGACCGTTTCGAATTATCAAAGGAACTGAAAGATGTAAAATTTGTTTGCAAGTAATATAAAAAGTAGTATAAAAAGTAATATGAAAACATGGACAGTCTTGTGACAAGTCCCTCGCTTATAATGAGTGTGGATACTGAGTGATTTGAAGAGACCACAAACATATGGCAATGAGGAAACACTCCATTGTAGTTAATTCTTTCATTTACGATGTTTGCTTCTATAAAACTTGTATTGATTTCAATTTTAACAACATTTATTGTAGAAGATCATCTTCACAGGTGCACAAACATTCAACATAGGTACTTATGTCACAAATCTATTAGTATGACATTGACTAAACCCAAATTTTCTTGTTGCATTCCTAATTGCTGCAATACTTTTACTGTAAAGGAAAAAAAATTACATTTCTTTAAATTTCCTACCTGTAATGAAAGGTGTCAGCAGTGGATTAACGTAATTGAAAATAATTTTCTTAATTTCAAATTTTTAAAATGTATGCGAATATGTGAGGATCACTTTTCTATTAGAAATTTTGTTAGTACTTTAAAGGATCGTCTTTTGAAGTTTGCTCAGCCTGATACTTTCTTGAATACAAAAAATTCTTCTGAAGTAACAGATTTTAATTGTCCAGTTGGTTCAGTCTGTTCTCAACCAATTGATTTTGTTGAAACAAATGATTATTTAAATGTTGTGATGAATAAAAATGTAAAAACTCGTAAGCAAAAGTATTTACACAATTTATCGAAACAATACAAAAATAAAATTTATAAACTGAAATCTTGTCTAAAGAAATCTAAGGATAAGCTTAAAACTGCTGTCAAAATTAGTAACTCTAAACTTTTCTTGCAATTAGAACAATCACTTACAGATTCTGGTGTTCAATTTGTAAAATCACAGTTTAAAATTTGTAATAAAAAAGCTCATGGAGAACGTTGGTCACAGAAAGATAAAGTGTTTGCATTGGCATTATATAAAAGAGGTCCTTACAGTTATAGATTTCTTAAAAGATTTATAAGATTACCTAGTAAATCAACATTGTATTCAGTACTTAAATCTTTTTCTTTTGATACCGGAGTTAATACCTTAATTTTTGAAAAATTACAATATAGAGTAGCAAAAATGTCACCATTAGAAAAGTATTCTTGTCTTATGTTTGATGAGATATCTTTATCATATGACTTAGTGTATGACCATGGCTTATGTAAAGTGATAGGATATGTTGATTTAGGTTCTGCAGGTAGATTTAATAATATGGCTAATCATGCCTTAGTATTCATGGTTGCAGGATTGCATAAAAAATGGAAACAACCGGTTGTGTATCACTTTACAAAAGATCAGATAAAGACAAATCATTTAAAAATATTGTTAAAAGAAGTAATTGTAGCATTACAGCAGATCGGTCTTAAAATTATTTGTTGCATATGTGACCAGGGTACGACAAATGCTGCCACATTGAAACAACTTATTGAAGAGTGCCATACTGATAGGCCAGGTCCTTTTTTCATGGTAAATGATCAAAAAATTGTTGCTCTTCATGATCCTCCACATCTTTTAAAGAATACTAGAAATGAACTAAAGTCATACAACATAAAATTTGATGAGAACAAAATTGCTAAATGGGAACATATTATTGAATGTTATAATTTTGATAATCAAGAAAGGTTTCAAACTTTGTATAAAATTAAACACGATCACTTATTGTTGCAGCAATCACATCTTAAAATGAAAGTATCTATTGCTGCCAAAACTATGAGTAATACAGTAGCGGCTTCTCTTGAAACAATGAGTATTTTTTCAGGTTTTTCATCTGACGCGATTTATACAGCAGAATTTGTATCTGACGTTGATAAACTTTTCGATTCTTTTAATGGCGTTTCGTTATTCTCAAAAGGCGGCAAAGCTTTGAGATGTTGTGTTAGCAACAACAGTAAACACGTTCACTTTTGGTATTCGATACTGGAGAAAGTAAAAAGTTGGGAATTTTTTGATATTAAAACAGGTCGTGTTTCACGAGCACCAAAATGTAAAGAAGGATGGATTCAGACAATACAGGGTGCTATTATGATTTGGAATATGTGTCAAGAAGCTGGCTTTAAATTTCTTAGAACTCGAGCATTAAATCAAGACCCTCTGGAAAATCTTTTTAGTGTTATTAGACGACATGGAAGAGCACACATTAATCCGTCACCTTTTCAATTCATAAGTGCTCTTAAAACTGCAATATTAAATGGTCTTGTTGCTTCACCAACTTATAATTCTAACTGCGAGGATGATAAAATTAATATTTTAGAGAATTTGAATGACTTCTTGTTAAACATTCCACCCCGATCGAAAACGTTTTCAAACTTTACTAGTTGTGAATTTGATTTGGAAATTAATCCACCCGAACTAAATTTAGGAAATGAACAAGCATTGGCATATGTTTGTGGTTTCTTCGTTAACAAAATTTTTAATTTTACTTGTGATATTTGCAAATCTAATTTGTTATGCGAAAATGTTTTACCTCATCATACATTTACCATGTTTAAAGAATTTGAAGATTTCAAAAATAGTTTAAAATATGTTAGCGAATCGTTATGTACTTTTGTTGCACACGCATATGATATTGTTACTGTTATAAAAAATTATGGTCACTACAATAACATCTATGAAAAACTCTTTCATTATTTATTACATTCTGTTAATTTTGATTGGTTTTCATGTGATTTGCATAAAGAGTTAGTTCAACGTTATCTGTTAAAAGTTATGATGAATACAGTTGTTAAGAAATGTTTTAGAGATTTAAAAAGTTCAAAACTTGCTTTACAGAAGCAAAACAGAATGAGAAAGTTTTTACATAAGTAACTGTAAATATTTATATTACGTACATATTTGAATTTCATTCTTGATTCATATCTATTTATTTTTTGTTCACTTTTGTTTTAAAGTTTGTTCGTTATTTATTCAAATATTTGTATTTTTTGTTCAATCCTGTTTCTTTATTATGTAATAAAACAGCACAATTAAATCATTTAAGAGTTTTATATTATTATTAATTATTTATAGTATTGTGACGATTGCGGTGCCAGCCTGACTGATGCGTCAACACCGACGCGTCTTAAACGAGAACCTTCGGACGCTTCGACACCACGTCAGCGATGAGACTTTCTGTCGCGCACTGGAATGTCCCAGAAAAACAACCCCGGCGTATAAAACACGCGGCCGGTGGAGTTCGAAATTAATTCTGCATTTGGACAGTTCGGAATCGAAGTCGCGTTATAAATTTTCGCTCGGCTGTTAACATAAATTACTTATTAGTTTAAAAATAAATTCTTGTTTAAGTTAGTGTTAATTAGTGTTACTTTTAAATAAATTAGATTATTAACTATTTCGTGTTTTGATTAAAATAAAATTAATAGAACCTTTAAAATCGTTACAGTATTATTATTATTAATAATACCTGTTACGCACATATCGATAAAATTCTGAAAAGACAACATTGACTATTTTGGAGCTTTTGTCTTTTCAGAACTTCATCGATATGTATACGTACTCTTATACAATTTGAAATTTACGCGCTCTTTAGTTACGGGTAAAGTAGATATCTGAATTACCATTTAAGGCGACAATAGTTCCGGGAACCGCCCTTAGTGTCTCTGCTACCTCCAAAAAATTTACATAGAGTTGATCCTCTTTCACTTACTTTCTCTATGGTATACCGATTACATTCGGTGATTCAGTGAATTGTGAAATGGACTACGTGTATGTGGTGAAATGTCGACGGTTGTATATTTAATGATGCGTTGGTAGGGGTCAGCGTTGCCAACCCTCTACAATAACTTATCGTACCAATTAAAGAAAAATTATCGTATTTCCGACAAAATTATCGTATGGTAGCGGACAATAAAATCCGGGCACATTTTTTAATAATAAGTTTATTTTGTTAATTATTAAGTTTGATATTTCAGATTTATTTTTCGTTTTACCAGCGATATAACCCTCTCAATACAAGTTTGCTTTATCAAATTTGTTTTCATATGCATGGTGACACATCACGGCAAATTGACATTTCTGTGACGGTAAAGTTAATGTTCGATAGATGGCATTACACGCAATAGACAAGCAGGTAAATATAGGTGTCTAAGAAATTCTTAAATAGTAAAAAATATGGGAGGCAACTATAGGGACCATGCACATGCGATGACAGCGCCACCAATGGCCATATTTTGCATAAGTGGTATGAAAACACGAGTGACAGTATGATGACAGTTCAAATGTACATCTGTCATCTCAAATCCTCAGTGTACATTTGAACTTGAATTTTGTAATTAATTTCATACCAGACGGTCAAATACTTATTATGTACTACAACTGTAAATTGTCATAAGAGTTATAGTAACAGGAAGAATGTTAAATTTTACAATTATCCAGACAGTAGTAAGAAAATATATATGGATTGAAACATTTAAGTTTGTATGCCGTTTTGAAAGTGATTCATAGATTTCAATATCGATTAGTCATTACGTACAACGTACTCTATTCGAAAAATGTGTAGGAGACTCAGATGAAATGAAAGTTTGAAGAATTTCATGAATAGAATTCGGAAAGCAAGTCAACAAATGTAGGCCAGTTTCAAATGCGGTTGATGATTAACGGATGGTTAGTCTTCGTAATGTGAATACTGACTAGTTTGAAACTGTCAAATATATTCGGCGCATGCTTCTGACAGTTTCGTACTAGTCAGACACAGCTGCACGAACAAACCTAATATTTCAAACCGAACACACTATTATATATTCATTCTTTGAACAGCAGTATTGCATCAGGTGTTGATGTTACAGATGAAAGATTATATTGGTTAGAAGTCACATTGCAACATTACATTGATGATATCCAAAAAAGTTCAGCAAATGGGGTTGTGTTCATAAACTACACCTTCGAGTACACCCTGGGTGTATAATCGCATCTTTCTCACTCACAAGTTTTTTGTTATTTTGCGTCTCGCTCATCAGTTTTAAGAAGTCTAGTGTTTACATGATTTCCATGACAACGAGATCACTTTTCACGTCCCACTTTTAAGTAGGGTAAAGAAAATGTGTTTGTTGCTATGGAAACACACGCCTGATTTAGTACTTTATGATTCTTATGTGAGAAGCAAAATGTATAAATACATTTATGCGAGAGAGATCACAATATTACCCGAGAGTGACCCTAGAGTGTAATTTATGAACACAAGGACTGTCTACAGAAACGGCCCCAGGGGGCAGAAACCAGAATATACCGATTTGGTTTAAATAATGCCTGCCTCGACTGTAAGATGGCCGAGACCGTTGGTTATGCAGAATTCTGTAAATTCTGTCTACGTTCTATACGTTTTTATGTGTCGTGGAAAGCATATTTGCGAAGTTAGTTTAATTCAGTAAGTATTTTACCATTCATTTATTATATTATAAAACTTATTGTTGCAACGAGAAAAGTAATGTGATATTTTTCAAAATTTGAATTATGTAACAGAAAGAAACAGATTCGAGTTTTGCAATTACACACATGAATCACACGTGTTTAACGACCGAAACTATTTGTTTTTATTTTTGTGTTGTTAGATTTTGGACAATGACTTCATCACACAATACGTGTTCAGTTTTTAACTGCAAACGAAAAAAATATCTATGTTTACTGCTCCAAATCCAAAGCACAGTTGGGATTTATTTGTGGAGTGGTGGAAAGCCACTGGAAACTCCAAATTTTTACTGAAGGAACCAAGCGATGTGCATTCGAAGATAAGAATTTGTGAAGCACATTTCATACCAAAAGAAGTGTCTGAACTGAAGAGAAAAATTAAAACTTGTATTCCTTCACTCAGTCTGCCAGGTAAAATTTTGCATACATTGATGTGAATAGTGACAGTAATTGAAGACATCGGTGCAAAAAGGAGGCAGCTCCACCAGTTTCCCTATGGAGCTGTCTCCTTTTTGCACCAGTGCAGTGTCTTCAATTACCGTGAGAATTATTGAAAACAGGCAAGAGTTGGCTTTGCAATCTCCAAACATGTCTTAAATAAATGTACGTACTTATTTTAATATTGCACAGGAATTTATTGAAATTACAGCTGCTATTTTAAATAACGTGTTCGAAAATTTAAAAAAAAAGGATACAATAATTCTGTTTTGCAAGTGACAAGACAATAGACGGGCATAAGACACAGTTTGCTGATTTCATGGCTCACTCTGGCCCCTTTTCAATAAATCTCACATTATTATTATACATGGAATGTTTTATTCAGTAATCTTGCTGTTTTTTAAAACCTGTCATCAATCCCATTATTTATGGGTACCTTCTTCGAATAAAATTTTTTTAAATAATCACACACCACACATTAGCAGTAGATATTCTGGGAACAGCAGCCTTAAAATTTCTACCAATATCAATTAACAGTTCCACACAATTACAAATGCTTATGCACAATTACACATAAAAGGATCATATGTACAGTATGAGCATAAATGATTGAGGACAAGTTGAATTTCCCGCGTCTCTATTTAGTGATTTTTACTCCTTGTGTCTGGCCCTCCTGAAAATAAACTAATTTTTGTTCAGTGTCGCCCGTCGCATGTTTACGTTGTATTTATTGTTTTCCGAGTTATTATTTTGCTTTCATACGAATTTTTAAACGGATCTTTTCAGAGCCAATATTGCAATTAGGTATTTGAAATGACTGTATTAATTCATAATTAATTACCAGACTATTTTGTAGCAAAAGGTCTAACGGTGTGCCAAAATGCCCTTTACGGAAGAGCAAGAGGCTTTCATTTTGAAAGCATACTTTCGAAGTGGAACCCGCAATGCTGATGGTACTTGGAGGTATTCCACACGTTCCTGTATTGAACAATTTAATGAAGAATTTCCTGATGTTCGCGTTCCATATAAGGTTTTTGTTCAACATAAGGAACGTATTGTTACTCGTTTTGAAACGAAGCATTGCCTATGTAAGGGCAAATCATCAGGACGACCAACAGTTTTAACTGAGGAAGTTGTTGATGACCTTCGTGGTCGTATGGATCAGAGTCCAAATAAATCGGTACGAAAACTTAGTCTACAAACAGGTATGGAATATTATTTGAATATTTAATGTGAATATAACTAAAGTGTATCCTTAGGTTTGTCTTATGGTACTTGCCGGAATGCATTGAAGAAAAACTTAAAAATGCATCCATATAAAGTTACAACTGTACAACAATTATTGCCACTTGACTACCAAAAACGGGTGCAATATTGTGAATGGTTCAATAATATTCTAAATAATGATTTATTAGATCTGACATTTTTCACTGATGAAGCATGGTTTCATTTGTCAGGGTACGTAAACAGTCAGATTTACCGAACATGGGCTACTGAAAATCCACACACATTTGTTGAAACACGTTTGCATCCGATAAAAATAGGAGTGTGGACTGCAATTTCAAGACGTCGTATAATTGGTCCAATTTTTTTTCATGATACCATCAATGCAGAAAGGTATCGGACACAAATACTGGACATATTCATCAATGAATTGCATGATGATGAACTTCAATATGGGTTCTTCCAGCAAGATGGTGCACCTGCACATACTGCCCGACAAACTCTTCAACACTTGGAAGAATTTTATGATGACAGAGTAGTTAGTGTAGGACGGTGGCCACCACGTTCTCCAGATTTAACTCCACTGGATTACTTTTATTTTGGGTATTTGAAAAATAAAATTTACAGAATTACAAGCTGCAATTATACAAGAAACAAGAAACATAAATATTAATACATTAAACGTGCTATTTGAAAATATGAAGCGTCGAGTAAATTTGTGTCTAGAAAATAATGGTGGACACTTTGAGCATCTCTTATAATAAAGTAGAGACCCAGTTATCCGAGTTCCATAATAACTAATAGTAATAGAGAAGAGTATTGTTTTTTGTAGTCCGACCTGCACTGAGTTTGTAAATAAAAATAGTTTTTGTGTGGTATATTTTTCTGACGTTAAATGCATCCAAATCTACCTACTTAAAAGAGAATCCGAGACGTAACTTATTTTTTGCTTGGAAACCACAGATAAAATGTCCACGATGAGTTTTTCTGTAAAGGTTATGTCATGAATTAAGATTCCGACTACATACATACATTTATGAGTGCACGCCTATGCATTTGACCAACTTAAGAAAAATATTGAAAGGCGGGAAATTCAACTTGTCCTCAATCATTTATGCTCATACTGTATACATATATCAGGTCCTAAAATAGCATGATTTCCTTTTATTCATATTAATACCTTGTCTAACCGTACTGATTTTATTATTCAAACATAACTGATATGTATTACTAATATCAATTTGTTTTTTATAGTTCCTTTAATACTGGACTTTGGGATAAACTAGAGGACCAACTGAAATGCACATTTCAACAAAAAGCTGTAACCTGCTTTTTGTTGATAACGAAGAAGCAAATAAAGAGAATGTAGAGTATTCTAGGAAAAGAAGTATCCTGGAAATTAAGGATAAATCTAATAAATCCAAACAAATATTAAAAGAGTCAGATATTACAAATGTCTCAAGTATTTCCCAAGGTTTTATGGAGGAAGTTCAGGATTTACCACTATTACCTTCAACTACAAATGCTTTGCAGAAAAGTAAGTATAAATTATTCCATAAAAAAAAAATATCTGTTAATGTACCTTGTAAATTAACAGATAAGTTTCCATATTCATAAATAAGTAATTTTTTATGCATACATTTTTATTACACACAGTTTTTCTTGCATAATCATAGAAATAAATTTCTTCTGTAGTATTGTATAAGTTTGAAAAAGAAAATAAAAATTCAAATAAAGTTAATATGTCATTGATTAATTAATTATTAATTATTGGATTAATTCTTTGTGTGCCGCTAAAATAATACACTACTCTCTATAATAACATTTTAACAAATGTTTCGCTTCCAGGTAAAATTTCCGGTCAGAAAAGTTTTAAACCATTGTCCATATTTCGAGTCTCACAGAAAAAGCACTTATCTCCAAAAGGATTGGCTATTTTCAAAGAAACAAAGAGATTAAGAAGGAAAGTTCATCATTTACAACATTGGAAGAAAACTGTAAAAAAAAGACCCAGAAGGTAATCACATCAGAAAATATTCAGTCATTATTAGATACATTGTCACCTTTCCAACGACGATTTTTTGAGCAAGAGTTAAAAAATGCTAGAAGGAAACCGAAAGAATATTTGTTTATTTTCATTTTGTTTATTTTTTAGCAGAAATTATTTATTACTTTTACACTTTCTTAATATGTATAAATAACTATAATATTAACATAAATTTTTAAGAACTCTTGTATATTTTCATTGTTTAAGGGGCTGTATCAAAAACGTTAAATTTAAAGGGCTGTTAAATTTTGTTGCTATAGCGACAACCAATCATATAACTGTATTTTAAATTTTAAAAGACCTTAAAAAGTTACAGAATACGTCCCTAATATAGTTGAAAAGGAAAAATTATTTTTAGATAATTAGATCATTCTTAGTATCGATTTTCTTACTTATTTTAACAGTAGTTTCATTTTGAAACCCACTATACTTGTATTTATGTAAAAATATTCTATTAACCTATTCAATTTCAAGTTATTTTCCTAAGTGTAAAGTAATATAGTTTTTTTATTGAATAAATATATTTTACCAAATATGTGTGTACTTATATTATTTGCTTTATCGCCATTTTCATAATCAGACTTTAATTTTTACGTCATTTTAACTATGTACAAATAACTTGCATTAAATGACTTTAAATTTAAAATTCAATTATGAAAATGGCCATTAGAGTTCTATTAAGCTCGACTGTACGATCATGGTTTAACTTTAAGTTTCACTTTATTTCTATGGTTACAATTGCGTTTACAATTGTTGCAGTGGCAATAAAGTGAAGCTTAAAGTTAAGCCATGATTGTACAATCGGGACATAATGTATCAATTTAATTATTATCAATTTTAAAAAGCCCGCTGTAAGATCAGTACTTTTATGCCTCGGCACATAGATGACGCTGCGGATTCGTGACCAAATTTTATACATGGAAGATTCCTTTCTGTTAACGTTAGTTTATATTCTGTGAACGGCCCTTGGTTTACAATTTGCAACCTCTGTATTAAATTTCTTTTGCAACAAACCAGATTTTATTATGTATTGACATATTATTCATAGTTCAGATGCAGTGGAACCCATATTTTCTCATGTTCGTCTTAGAAGTGGTTCAAATGACATGACTGTCAGAGCGGCAGAACATGCACTTCAGCAAATTTTACATTATGGATTCGTCAAAGCTTTGACATCTGCTAATATTGCTGATAATATAGATTACACGAGTCATGCAAATTTCAAACCAGTACACAGAAAAACAAAAAGTTAAGGAAGAGTTATCTCATATATTTAGAACTTCTAAGTTCGAAACTTATCTTTAAAAATATTACCTGATGACAGTATTTACTTTGCTTCTGTGGCATTCTTAGCTGGTTACATAATTAAAAAAATATAGACGACAAATTTCACTGCAATACACTTGCTTAGAACTTTTTCTTTCTTATCTAATTCCTTGATGAAACTTATTATGAATCAGGACAGAGGAAGTTTAAACTATCCTAGTAATAAATTTGTCGGAATTATTAAGCAATTAAGAGATATTATTCCTGAATTGTAACCTCTTGGCAGTGAGTATATAGGTACTAATAAGAGAGATCACGACGGGTTAAAAATGCGTATACCTAAAAGTGAGTCGCTGGATAGATGGCTCTTCGTGAACTCTTCTGTTAGTTGAGTCGTTATATAGATGGCGTGTCGCTATGAGAGTCAGTAAGAGTCTAGTACAGTTGGTGATTACAGATTACTATAATGCGTGGTGCCCTATAGTGTCAAACGTAAAAATGTTAGTTATTAAAAATGATTATAAAGTAATTATTGGCGTACATGCCCAGTAAATGCCGTAGCCGTAAATAAAGTAACTGATGCACGGTTTGCGAAACTGTAGAATTAGGTGAACAAAAGTCGAAATAATCAAATCAAACCTATTGCTACATAAGGCTGCGCAAATAAGCTCCGCCCACAGGTCCTTATATCATATGACAGTAAAATAGTATTTTGAGATTAAGGGGCCCGACTTCCTTCTCGATATACGCCTAAAAGCCCTAAAACATACTCAATAAACAATCAATATAACAGAATTAATATTCATTGTATTAATTCCAATTTTTTTCTACGTATAGTAAACATCATAATCTACACGGGACTGCAGCATTTGTAGCAAAATTTGACAGGAATTCAACATTGTTTTTCTAAATAAATTGTATCCTTTTATAAATAATGACGATAGCCCCATGTCATATTTACAATAAGTTTACGTTAGGTAATAAGAGAATCCAAAAGTTATAGGCATGCGCGTAACGCATGACGAATCACATTCCTTTATTGAAGGCATACTGTTTATTTATAAGCTCTTTAAAAGTATGTATGTGCCAGTAGGTATATATGTCAAAACTGTAATATAATGGTAAAAAAAATTAAGGCAAATCTTGACAATTTCAGGGAAAAGCGTAAAAGAGAATTTTTGTCTCAAAAGCGATGCACTTTTCACATCCCACTTGTAAGTACCACGCGATCATTTAAATTAATAATTAAAGTAGGCGGGATTTTTTTTATACGGTTGTGCACCTTGCCAATCGACTCGCTGTGTAGATTAGAGGTTATGTAAATGTTTTGACGTTTATAGGATTCTCATCGGGTTCAATCGCTTTAATTTAAAGGAAGTGAAACCGTTTTAGTGACAACCATAAAAAATGTTCAAAGGTTCGCCCCCGGCAATTAATTAAATATTTTGAAGCATCACTTTGACAATTCAAACTCAAATAAAGCTGTCAATAATTAGTGTTGCCAAACTAATTCAAAATTCATAGCCTACTCTAATTATAAATTTAAATGATCGCGTGGTACTATCGCGGCCTTAAAATTTCGCACGATTTATTATCAAGAACAGAACAGGCTCTTTCCTCAATTTTGACACTAAAGACATTTAACCAAAAGTCAGATTGTTTGGTTATATTTTAAGATAAAACTGAAATAATAGAATAAAAGTAGCGACCAATCATCTTCTAATTTTGCAAATTGCAAAACCCTTCTCTCCTTCAGAAAGCACGTTATTTGACATTGTGTTGCTACAACTTTAGCATTACATTTGAAATCTGACGTTTAAAATTGTTATTTTTGACAAGCCGTCAAAGAAAGCCATATTTACAGCGGAAAATTAAACCGTGCGAAATTATAAGGCCACGATAATAAAGTGTGAAAAATGCTCCTATCGTCAAGGAAATATGTAAACACAAGACTTCTTAAAACAGATGAGAGAGACACAAAATATATTAAAAATCGTGAGTGAGAGATGTGATTATATGCCCAAGATGATCTAGGAGGTGTAATTTCCATAACATAGGAATACAATTGACATTTCTCGCATCTTATTTAGTTAAACTTAATATAGTAAGTGTTTTATAAACAATGTTGAACTGTGGGTTTTCTGGACGTTCCAGAATTTTGTAAAACGACTGTGTGCGCCTTTGAGCCAGTTGTATAAAACGAGGTAATCACTCGGTCAAGTTAATTGTGGAGGAAAGTTGATCGAATGGTTAACTCATTTTATACAACTGGCCCTATGACATACAGCGATTATATTTAGTGACCAGTTTGGACGAGAAACTACTGAAAACTTTAAGTTTGATCGAGTGGTTAACTCGTTTTATACGTAGAACTGGCCCTATGACACACAGCGACCATATTTAATGACCAGTTTGGACGAGAAACTACTGTTAGTATAGCTCTCCTGTTATTCTTAACTCGTTAGTGAACACTGAATGCACACGGAAAATTTCAACGGCGACAGAATACATGCATTTGTCTTCGTAAAAATTTTTGGTGAGGGTTCATCAGCGACACGCCTACTGACAGTTCCTTCCCCTCACCCTTTAGCCTTTTATCATCTATCGGTGAAATCTGATACTTGTGATTCTCGTCATCCAACAAGTGATGCATCAAACCCAAACATAGCAGTTCAAAACTGTCCGACAGCGGCAGCATTTTACATATACACTCTCTTCACGTTGTTTTCCCCTCGCCCACATTTTACTACGTACGCTGAAACCTATCTCACGATCTCTCTTAATAGTACCTATATACTCACTGCTCTTGGAAAATACAAAAACCTGTGCACAACTATTTGAAATTCTATGTCCTGTACTCCAACAAAATACAATTTTTGCTTGTGACAATCACAAAAGACAAATATGCAATAGTAGAGAAACCTGTTTTTCGATAATACTAGTAGAGAGAAAACAGATTTTTTGAAGAAACATGTTCGAATTTAAACTTACAAGCAGAAAAATTCTGAAACTGTTACATTTGACAGTTCACTGACGTAGAACTAACTAACAATTTTCATCACAGAGGTCACTAGTCACCGTACGAATCTGTGAATTTTCTGGAACAATTTCAACAATGAAAAACCGCCAATTGAAACGGCCATATAAGCGTTAGCTTATTAATGTAGTCGGCCATGTTCGCGTCTCTTCGATTTAGAGACCACGACCACGTCACGCAACCGACCTATACCGGACGATTTCAGAACTTCTATATTCGCGTCTCTCCTTGTCTCTTCTGTCTCTCTCTTATACACGCTCAGGTATATTGTTACGGTAATAATTTAAGTAACATGAAATAAGGGAGCGTAGCTCAGTATAACACAACATTTATTAACAACTAATTACAAGTACAATTACTTACATTGTATTTTGGGACACTTACTGACAATTAGACTAGATGACACTCTGACTAGATTTATTCTAACTATGCGCTAACGTTCTACATGTCGCCTTTTTTATAGGGGTTTTGTTTCCGGGGTATTACGTCAATTGTTGCCTTGACATTTTGCACAAGGCTCGGCGTTAGATCTATGCACGTAATAGATGAATCATAAGATTTTGCGCACTGCACACGAATGAATCATCGCTTTGATATGTGCAGGTGGATATTCTGCAACTCGGGTGAGTCATACGTTATGTTTATGTTATCATCTTATGTTTATGTTACGCTCGACTGATTTGCAACTGTACATCTTTGCTGGTTTTCTCATTCTAGTTACAATATTACTAAAAAAGTCAAGCGGAAGTCCGTAAGAATAACATGGGAAAAAAAGGGCGTGGCTGCTTTTCTTACCTACTCTCACAAGTAGGAGTAATAAATTGCCTTTCCATTTCCTGCTAAACTGGATTAGGATCAATTAAAGTAAAGGAACTTTAAAATAATAATTCATCTACTGTTTATACAGTTTAAAATCGGCCGCATTACGTAATCCAATTAGGGAAAATAAAATAGCTGTTAACTACCAGTGCTACCAGTAAGACTGATATTAATTCAATTATGAAATTCGGTCAAGCAAAGCATTTTTAACGCGTTCGCATTGCAAATTCCAAAATTTACTAATTCATTGATACTGTGATTGATATCTCAAAGTATTCTCGCATGCATTTTATGAAGGTTGTCAGTTTCGCATTTCTTAATATCTTTTATGGCGGCAATTTTTTGCCCGTGTGGCGGCGGTGTCTTTGAGTGACGCGTTTAAGATAGGTCAGTATTTAATATTGGCGTTGTGCAATTACGAAAAAAACAGAGGAAGGCATCATTGACCTTGCTAAATATAACTTTTCTTTCTCGCACATTTCAGCACTTCCAAACAAGTGGTACCTCCGAAATTTTTTCGCTATGGTACAGGAGCAACCCGAAAATACGCGCAGAAGGTAGCATTTCATGTACTTATACTGAGGTTTTTTTATTTGCATATAGTAAAAAAACACCCTGTATATTAAAATAAAGTTGTTAGAAGAAATTTTTTTTGTTATTTTTGTTTTTTTTGTATCTTTTAACAAAATCAAATGAATTAATTAAGATATACTGTATACATAATTTTTATTTGATCACATGACATTAATTTAGAGGGTAATTACAAAGGAAACTGATCTTTGTTCAGTTATGATTGATTTATTGCAACTTAATTTTTTTACCGATATAATTTGTTGAATAATCAAAATTTTCTAAATAAAAAAATACATAACAAAAACAAACAATTCATAATCACAATTTTCTTTAGGAAGGTACTATTATAAAAATTAAATATTTATATCGAGCGTGAAATGACTTTTGGAATTTGTACATGCCGATTCTTTAGCCTGCCAACATTCATCCCAGTATGCGCGCAAGCGATTATCATTGTTAGCACAGAACTCTTTGAAGTCTTTCAACAGCCTCGTTTGGAAATTATTATCCACAGCTTGATTGGTTCTCCATCTTTTACTGATCATGTGATTCCACGACCACAAAAATCCCATCTAAAAAAAATAATTTTTACTAATACTTACACCTAATTACTGACCGAGAAAGTATAACATACCCTTCTTGAATTATCATAATCGTCTTTATTTTTGCCACTAACGTGTCGAGTTATGTATGCTTCATGAGGACTAGGTACCACGTCTGCGTGCACTGAATAACGACCTGCTGATCGGATTTGATTCACAGAAGTAAGTTTATTACGTCGCTTATTTGGACTAGATACGAGTATAAATACGGTTCCTGTGCAGTGAATGTACTGATGGTCTTGGGAAGACGCGCCGTTGTTAAATGGTTCAACTAAACACGGAATGAAACCAAATCGGGAGACAATAGATTCTTGGAATAAAAATAATCTATCCACACCAGTGTCTTCACGAAATTCTAAAAATATACCAGTTAACCAGGTTTACCTTAAACCAGCTAAAGGCAAGCGTTCACAGGCTCGCATCGCACGCATCGCATAAATGATCTTTTCTATAGTTTTATATGACGCTGCGTTAACTAGGCCGCATAGCAGCGATCGCATTACTGAAAATGCGACTAGCATTCTCGAGAGAGCAACTTCTGCGATTTTTGCGATTCGTGCGGCTGACGTCATTTACAAATTCGGACTAGTGCAAGCTGTCAGTTGAATCGAATCATAGATTTTATTAGGGTGATATTATAAATTTTAAGTATTATTGTTAAGACAAAATATGGACGACGCAGTATTAATTAGTTTAGTAGAAAATTATGAAGAAATTTATAATTTAAAACATTCCGAATACAGTAACGTATGTACGCTGTCACGAAAAATGCTGGTAGTGCGAATGATGCGATGCTTGTATGTTAACGCGCACGCCAAATGCTATGCGATTCTTGCGATGCGTGCGACGCGTGCGATGCGAGCCTGTGAACGCTTGCCTTAATACGAGATATTTGGAAAAAAGAAGAAATTGGAATAATCCAATAGTTTTACCTAATATACATACATATAAGAAAAGAGATTGTGAGAATTATCGAGAAGGGTATCATTAAATGTTGGGTGGGAAAACTAATGAGTGAATGGAAGAAAGAAGAGTACCAAACACAATATGGAGGACAAGTGGGAGAAGAAGGAGGAGGAAAGCTAAAAGATAGGATGGTAAGGACTTGAACAGTCTAGTGATGAGAAAGTTGCCAAAGTCCATAGGAAATGGGCTAATAAGCTAATATCGTACCTTTAAATAACCTGTCCTGTTCAATAAGGCATTTTATATTTAGCGGTATAAAAATTGGACCTCTTAATGGATCTGATTTATTCGAGTATGGTAATGCTAATGGATCATGTGGTATAGGCACCATTTGTAGTCCACATGCCTGTGCTTTCCGATGCCATCCCAAAAGCTATAATCACAAAAATTTACTGAATGATTGTTCTGACGCCGTTAAAGTTACTTCCTCACACATACGCAAACGTTTAGAAAATATTTACATACTAATTCTGCTACTATAGATCCTGATGCTGTAAGCCATTCCAAGACAAGTTCATAAGCTCGATCCGGTTTGAAAACTGTTTGATATTTGACGTGTCCCCATTCAACTCGGTCACTTTTATTTGATACGTCAATGTCTAAATGCATACGCTTATAAAAAGGATCTAAAAAAACAATGAAAAGTACAAATAAATTCTAATAGTTTAAATAATAAGACTTCCACAATTAATAAGTTTTAATCTCATGTAATAATAAGAAATGGATAGACTTGCAACAACTTTTAAATTTCTAATTTACGATTTAATAAATAAAATAACAAAAAAATCACCTTGGGTATCTTCTTGCAAATAACTGGGATCTATGTGTTCACAGAGAAAATGTGGAACTCCATCCTCGACAACATTTGCTGCAGCGGGTACATTCACAGCCGCAGGGGATGTAGATAAACCCCAATTCAAAACATTACGCACCTCGACTTCCATCCACTCATTTTCAAAGCTGTGTATGTCATAAAACGGCGGCGCCTTCTCCTCTGAATTATCAAACACAATGACACAGGAACATACTTAGTCAAAATATAAAGTTTACCCTGCGAAGAAGAAGAAGGTTTCGTCTGAACGATGTAATATAAATGGAAGCCATTCACAAACGGTTTTAATGTTTCACCAGACGCATGGCATATCAACTTTTCCTTTTGCATACCTGAAAATATCTACGCAAAAAAATTTTAATTGCTCAGTTAGATGTATGCAGCGAACCTTAATAGCATGTTCAAGACTTGATATTCCTTCCATGTGCGTAATTAACCACGTAACAGCATCGGATGATATAAAGGTGCATTGGGGTAGGCTTTGGTGAGTTGTTAGGAAACCAACTCCATTTATAGGGTGTTTTAAAGCTTCTAAAATTTCTGCATATGAAGCTGTTGCTCGTAAAACAGGATCAGAAGGTACACTATAAAGTAGACTAATTTACAGAACTTGCTTTATAACACAAATAAATAAATTGTTCTTCAATGAAATTAAAATATCTAAAAAAATTGAATGTATTATTACTTTCATTTTGAACTTAATTTAATTTAATTTGGGTTGTAAATTGTCCGGACATTTATTTTTTTGACAGGACACGAATTTAAATGTCAGACACTGTCCTGACACTTATGACATTTAAAATTTCATAATGAAAATCAACTTCGAATTTTTTACTGCAAATAAAGAACTTTTTCAGAAATATGCCGCTCCTATATTGTACTCTTAGCAAGCAGAATTAAAATTCGAAAAACAAATATTATAAAAATATTATTGCATACAAATTGTAACTACCATTTGCCAGCACCTTGTTGCATTTGACGTTGTTACAGAATTAGCGGGAAAAGGTAAACAAATGCGCGACATTTTTAAAATTAATGCGGATTCACGGACAGTATCCATGACACTTTAATGACAAATAGTATTTGTCCTGTCCAGACAATTGTCAATTTTGATATTTGTCCGAAAGGCATTTAACACTCACTCACAACCCTAAACTTAAATAAACTAAACGTCCGCACTGGCCATCTTGTGGGTAATATCTTATGAGACAACAGCATTCGTTGTTATTTGCTATTTCCGCACAGCTTCAGGTCAGAAACCAGTCGTGCGAGGGCACGCCTTAGCATTATTATAAACGTTTTATATCACCAAGACACAAAAGAGATATGTTATTATTAGTAATACCTTTCATCATTATCTTGAGATAGACTTTCAGAGGCCTGTTGTTGCAAAATTTCAACTGCCGGTGAAGCTCGCCCCCTCTCCATTACTTTAGAACCAGATCTATAAGTATCACTTCGTTTTATTACATAATCTTGTCATGCGTTTATGCGAGTATAGAATTTAGCAAATAAATAAAGAAATTTGACCGCACACCAAATTTACATTTTGTTTTGCACATCACCATCACCAATAACTGAAGACGTATAACAATTTCACAAAGACTGGAAACACTAAAAGCTTATCAAAACCAACAAAATACAATTACAGCAAGACTTATAAAAACGTAATAAATAAAATTCTTTCTTGGGTTGTAAATTTATCAACAAGACTCATTTAAAATAAAATTTGATGTTTATCAGAATGCATTTAAATAAGTTAACAAAAGACTTAGGGTTTAATTCCATTAGGGCGATTCCACGAGAATGTCAACCTGACTCTAGTTTTGTAAAGATTTTCTTATGGGAGTAGTAAATATTTTTTTCATAAGAGAGTAATATAAATTTGTTTAGTATACCTTTACTTTTTAATTGTAATTATTTTATCAATAAAAAAAGTCTATTAAATTTTATCGAAATTTATACGTAGAACATCGTAAAAAGTTTGCAAGATGATTCATAACTCGTGTCTAAATAAAAACCTGGTCAAGTAGGCTATATTTAGTAATTCTGCTATGTAAATGCAATGGATAAATTCTCGATCACAACCCACTTGACCAGGTTTTTATTTAGACGCTCGTTATAAAAAATAATATTTTAAAATGAAGTAAATCATTATTGGTACTATGGCTGGGAAAGGGTTTTCTTTTACTATCATTTTGAGCAAAATAATCTGAAATGTTTAATGTATTAAAAAAGAAATTGTGAATATTTATACTAAGAAATGTTTGTCGCCTGATTGACGTTAATGCGAAAAGTTTGTTTAATTGATACATATCCTAATTTTCGGGCAAACACTTTACAGAACGTTTTAGTTTTTTTTTAAATTTTTTTAATTATTTACAGTTTTCTAAATATTATAAAAGAACCGTTGCAGGAATAAAAATTTTCAACAAAGATTTAGATGAAGTGCACCTTTCAATCTTCAAATTATTTTACAGAATTCAAATAGGAGTAACATTTATAAATTTAGAGAAAAATATGTATATACAGTGTGGTGATAAAGTAACGCGAAAAAACACCCTTAGCGTTGACTTTTTCGAAAAACGCTCGGACAGGTAGATTTTATTTTTAAAAAAGACATCTTTTACAACCAATTTTAATTTTATGTCAGTTACCACTTTTGCGCCGTGACGTCATCGACATTTTTGTTTAATGACAACCTATTTTTTTGAAAATGTCATTTGAAAGCATCCATTTTTCTGAGTACAAAAATGTCAATGAATCACTAATACATAAGAAAATTTTGATGAAAAAAATTATTGAAAAATGGAAATGTGATTTTTAATCTTAATAAAATTTCAACCTAAAATAATACTTTCTTGTAAAAACATAACAAAACAACTTAATAAAATTACAATAAATGTTGGAAATGTCCTCCACCAACCAACCACTTGACAGTGACCAACTCGTGTGTAAACGTTGTTAATTAATTTTGCGATGGTTTCACGGCTAATGTTATTCATTTCCGTCCTAATTTTGTTTTGTAAATCTTCCAAATTTTGAGGTCTGTTCACGTAAACTCGACCTTTTAGATAACCCCACAAAAAAAATCTAGGGGAATTAAGTCGGGTGAGCGGTAATGAATAACATTATAGCCGTGAAACTATCGCAAGAGTCATTAACAGCGTTTACAAACGGGCTGGTCACTGTTAAGTGGTTGGTGGAGGACATTTTCAATATTTATTGTAATTTTATTAAGTTGTTTTGTTATGTTTTTATAAGAAAGTACTTTTTAGGTTGAAATTTTATTAAGATTAAAAATCACATCTCCATTTTTCAATAATTTTTTTCTTCAAATTTTTCTTATGCATTAGTGATTCGTTTTCATTTTTGTACTTAGAAAAATGGGTGCTTTCAAATGACATTTTCAAAAACATAGGTTGTCATTAAAAAAAAATGTCGATGACGTCACGGCGCAAAAGTGGTCACTGACATAAAATTAAAATTGGTTGTAAAAGATGTCTTTTTTAAAAATAAAATCGACCTGTCCGAGCGTTTTTCGAAAAAGTTATCGCTACGGGTGTTTTTTCGCTTGATGCATTACTTTATCACCACACTGTATATAGTGACATCTAAAAGCATGACGTATAAATCCTGTCGCCTGATTGACGCTTACTTTGTACATAATATTTCATTTAAAAGAAACAATTTTTTTAAAACATTACTAAACATTTTAACAAGTACATGGTATGCTCTTCTATCTGCGATTAAAAGAAAAAGTATTAATTCTTATTATATGTGTAAAATGTGTAAATATACTACTTCAATAACTGCTATGTATGTCGCCTGATTGACGCTGGAATCGCCCATTATTATAACTTGATTTTTAATTTTTTTAAGGTACAGAAATTTTTTAAGACAGTCAAACAAATGATATTTAATCAAAATCCTTCTTACTTATTAGACGCTATTAAATTATAAAAGTTTAGCAAACTACATATCTACGTAATCTAAAAAAAGTAACTGTGCAAAACGAAATGTGCATAGTAATTCTAGACTGTTAATTTAGAAAAAAATAAAAAAGAAATTAATGAAACATTCCTAGTTATGCTAAAGATAAAACACTTTCAATACCAACCTAAGAGAAGGTGCAATATAACGCTCGGTTGAGCGTGCTGAAGTATTCTGTAAAAAGCAAGCATTGTAACTAATAATAAAAACAGAACAATTAGTCAGATTAAAAAAAAGAACAACTCCAAACATGCTGCAAACGGCAAAAGCTGGAACACAAACAGTTATTTGCCAACCTTGGCCTAGGGCGATCTGGCAGGCGGTTGCTTCCTAGGCGCTCTCTAAACGGTGAATTGCATGACGTCGAAGTCTGTAATTTACAAATTTGATATTCAGTTATTAACTTCATTTTATGCAAATTCTTAGAAATAACATAAAACATGAAATCTTTAAAAATAATATAACTAGTACAGATTACAAATAGAAGGATTCATAATCACTTTACAATTCTGTATGTTCACCATCATCGTTAAGTACAACAAAACTATGTATGTACTTGAAGCGACTGAATCAAAATAAAATTATTAACTTTTGGATAGGCCAAGTAAAAATTAAATCAATTAAAGAAATTAAGCTGTGAAAACTGTGTATCGTTATTTTGAATAGTTTTCGAATTACGAGAGTATAATATAAGTTAAAATATATGGGGGGGGGGGCACCAATACAACTTATTATAAATAAAAAGTGAGCAAATAAAAATCAGATTAGAGCAGGCGGTGCAAAGAAAATGTATATCTGTGATTAACTGAATTAATTAATGTAATACATTCGTGCGCTGTCAAATTTATTGACTTTTCATTTAATAACAGACATACATTTTCTTTGCACCGCCTGCTCTAATCTGATTTTTAGTTGCTCACAGGTTACATGTTTTGTTATAGTAAATATTTTTTTAACAAATAATGCATAATGCAAAATAAGAAATATGTTTACAGATTTATGGCACAACAACAAGCATGCTGTAACCAGATTTATGAGGACATAAACCTTTCATGCACGAAAATAATTAGACACTGAATTAAATAGGAAAGTCAGCCTTCATCAATTCTTTTTTAAATATTAGTCAAACATAAATAATTCTCAATGAAAAAATAAAAATTTCTTTCCCTCAAACAAATTTATGAAAAATTCAAGTTGTTTTAATTTTGATGCATTTGAATTGATTGTATAAATCCCTTTTAAAATACATAGTTACTTTTCCTAACAATTTTAACAGTTTGAAACCGATGTCTCTAGGCAAATATGTACATATGTACATATTTATATGAATTATTTATTTTTAAAATAATTCATAGTATAACTCCTCTAAATATTTTGGTACTTATTATGAAACATCCTGTATAAATTAAATTTGAACCATACATACAATATATACAATATTTTAACAAAATTATTTGAATTTACTTTACAACGCAATTTAATACCTCTTAAAAATGTAAAGCCTTTATTTAGAAAAAAAGAAAAATAATGATAATTAATTATGTTCAGTCAGAATTAAAAGTAATGTCTCCCCAATAAAAAGTTAAATTGCGGTATAATTACTTATCATGAGTAGGCGGACAAGTGAACAGGCATCGATGTTTGCTTGGCGGCCTGCTCATTGTGGTGATCAGAATGGATAAAAGCATGCATTTACATTTTGTTGGGAAGACATTACTTTTAATTCTGACTGTACATTTGTACGGCATCTACGCATTTTATTATTAGACGTACCTATAAAAAATATTAAATACAAAAGATTTAAGGATATACCTGAATCGCCAGAAAAAAAATAAAAACGCCAAAAATTCCAAAAGGTTTCAAAAATTACAAACAAAACACCGAAATTTTACTCTTGTGAAGGAACAGTTCTCTCAGTTACATTCAGGAACAACGATCGATAGCTTTTGTTTTTCTGAGCCTGTAATCAATCGAAAAAGGAACTTTTAACTTATTAAGAAATAAAAAACATGATAAAAGTTTAAGTTCTCAATATTTGTCTTCAAAAGTTATAAAAGACAAATTATGCTTTTGTGAAGAAACTATTTTCGAGCTTGTAATTGGTCGTAAAAGAGCTAAAGGCCAGTGCGATTGATAGCTTTTGTTTTTCGGGGCTGAAAGACGAAGAAAACATGTCATAAATTCCAAAAAAAATTTCATTGTTTATAAACTTCTGTGTGTAATTTTTTTAGTTATGAATGTGATCGATAGCTTTTGTTTCTGTGAGCTTTTATCGAAAACGGGTTGGAACTAACGCAATCGAGAGCTTTTTTTTGGAGCTTTGAATTTATAAAAAAATGATGAAACTTTTAAAAGTTCTCAATGTTTGTCTTCAAAAGTTATAAAAAAAACTTTGCTTTTGTAAAGAAACAATTTTCGATGACTCATTTTTCTGAGCTTGTAATTAATCGAAAAAGAGCTAAGGCTAATGCCAAGCTTTTATTTTGCGGGGCTATACAAGGTATAAGAAGAAGAATAAATGTCATGCCCATAAGCCATAAGTTCCACAAAATTCTCATTTTCTTTTTTTTTTTCAAAAATTCAAACAATTAATTCATGAATGATTTATTGTTTATTGGTTCACAGCCATTGTTAGATTTTGTCGAATGTTATACAAAGTATGACATTTGTTTTTTAACGTTTTCGAATACTATCTCGTCTTCATCTTTAGAAAACTACAATTAATTATAATTAATTACAATTACAATATACAACATCACAGATAATACATACATATTAAGCACGTGCTTAGTGTGAAGGGTCATAAACATAAACAATCATAATTCAAAATTAATTCATGATTAATTAAATTCCTCAAATTTAGTTTTTGTGAAGATGACAAACTTTGATGTCTCCTTTTTTTTAATTATGAATGTGATCAATAAAACTTTTGTTTCTGTTTGTAATGTAAACGAGCTAAAACTAATGTGATCGAAAGATTTTGTTATTTTGGAACTTTTAACTAATTAATCTTATTCGATAGTTTATTCCCTTGAGACCGTTTTAGGCTACCCTATTTCTTGTACTAGATTTGGTTAAATTTCTATAATAAATATTTCTATAAGAAAATTTGGGGCAGCAAATATGATTTAGAAATAGAACACGTTCTATATTTTCAGATAGTTTTTGATTTAATTGAATTGATACAATTTACTGTATAATTTAAATTGTTCATTTGAACCAAATCTTGTACAAGAAATAGGCTAGTGTAAAACAGCCTTTAGAAGCAATTGTCTTTACAATTGTAGCCTTGGGAATGAACCAAATGTTTAAGTTAATAAGTGACCGAAAAGGACTGAAGCACCGACCCTAAGATAAAAAAATTGCCAAAAATTTGAAAAAGTTCCCAACACGTGATTTCAAAAGTTACAAAAAAAATTTCGAATTTTGCTTTTGCGAAGAAACGGCTTTCGATTAAGTTGATAGTGACCAATAATTTGTAGGTAGATGAATATTGTTGTTGTCGGGCATACTATGTACTTCATTAAACATTTTTTTTTATTTCAAACTTAAATATCTCAAAAAACTATAAAGTAAAAATAGGCAAACTAATATCCATTCATGATCTTTTTAGAGGGCCATGCTTTTTTTCGTTACGTTACGTACATAAATTTTGATAGAACCAGGATAGAACTCAAAATGTGACAAATGTAAAATTCTGATGCTTTAACGTCAGTCCCATCGAATATATTGCTTCTTATACTCTACGTTGTCATGAAGAAAGTAAAATAATAGCATTAAAACAAATAATTACTTGTGGCTTGTAATACTAAGTCAAAATGCTCAAAATCATCAATGTTCCTTGGCGTCAGTTTTCAAAAATATAACCATCAATTTAAAATGGAACATATTCACTTGGAGGTACCAACAAAAATGTCACCCTAACATGGCCTACTCTGAGTCTAAAAAGATCGTGAATGGATTATACACATTTTTCGAATTAGGAAAAAAATATCTCCACGATCTTTTCACTTCCTGATAAATTTATTCGACGAATAACTTCACGAATCACCATTGAAGCCATTCATAAAAATCAAGTTATTTGCCAAATAACGTCATCGGGAACTTTATTAGGAGATGGAAAGATCGGACCATAAAATAACAAAGTTGATACTTGTTTGTTAGATTTCCGATCGTAATTTGTTTTTATTTGGTAAACTCTGGCAGTTCAGATAAATCTCAACTTTTGTATTTAACATTTTTTTTATATGTCTAACAATAAAATGTGTACGTACTGTTAAAAATATAAACAAAAACTCTGTAGGTTACATACATCTACTTAAAGAAATATTGTTTACTGTTTTCAATATTGTAGAGAACAATTATTTATCAATTCTCTTACGTCTGTACTGATTTGTTAGGATTTTCATAACATTATTTCTTGTAATTTTTGATAACACACATATTAGAGAATAAAAAAAATTGCTTTTCAGGATAATTTGCATGTATAATCGTTATTAGATTTTTTTTTTCAAATGTAAATTATTATCAAAATCAAAAAATATGTATAATAAAGGGTACAAATCGTCCTAATAATTTTCAACAACTTAATCACTTTTCGTCAACGACAAGAAATAAAAGTTGAAATATTTTTTAAACAAATTTAAATTTTACGGATATTTAAATATTTTCCCGCAAATGTTTCAAATATTAAAGTAGAACATTTTTTACACATAAATTCTTCGTGAGTTCTGACACAACGGAGTATTTAATTATTTAAAACGTTTAAAAGTTATTTAAGAACTATGTTATGCCCGTTTTACACAGTCAAAGAAATTGATGGATTTATTTGCAAATTTATTCATGAAGAAATCGTTGAATTTATTGCAAATGTCACTTTGTATTACACAGTCCAACTTTTTATTGTCGTCTTTCAGTTAATCCCAACTGTAAAGCTGGTTCTAATTTGGCAATTTATTCATTAATTTATTGTCGTCGATTTATTCATGACGATTTTATGTATTACACGCATGAATAAATTCAAGGACAAAAAATCCATCAATTTCTTTGACTGTGTAAAAGGGCATTAGTTATCTTAACACACAAGGTTTGCTTGAACTTTTAAGTATAAGCACATACTACCCCTTTTTATGTTTTGTGATACCAATTTCAGAGGAGAAAATAGAGGAACTTTATTGACCACAAAGATTTTTTTCTTTTCTTTGTAACTGGTTTCAGCTCGAAAGGAACCATCTTCAGGTTTGAACAAAGTGTCTCGCGTTGCTCTGTTGGATTTTTTGGTTGAAAGTATTTTACGAAATTGGTCGAATATGATCCAAACAAAATTGTTGCAGATCTTGCACACAAGCTAAGTGTAAATGAGATAGTTGCCAACCACCTAAACTAAATTAGAAAACCATAAAAGCTCAACAAACTGAATGAACACTAAAAAAAATTATAACTTTGTTGTTTGTAACAATAGTAATTTGTATCACTAGACCAGAAACTGTCATTTTGCAAGTGCGAGCACAGTTTGCGAAGGCGAGGCGCAGCCGAGACTTCGCAAGTGAGAGCATTTGCAAAGCAGTTTCGGGCCGTGTGATACACACTATATTTTGGTCGGACCTATTTTAAATTGTTTCAAAAGTTCAAAAATAAAAAACTAAATAGTTTGCTAGGGAAGTTACATGTATTCAGGTTGGCAACACAATGTCCAAACGATTTTGAATTTGAAATTAAAAATCAAGTTACCTACAGTTTTTTGACACTTAATAAAAACCAAATATTATTCAAATCCATTTTATTGTTTATACAAATTTAAATAAGTGCAATGGATACTCCAGCACACATTACTCAGGCTGCCGAACATGCAATTAATTCTTTATTACCTGAGAAATCTTCTAGCAGATATTGGAAGGAATATGAATTATTTGTGAAGTGGTGTACAGATAATTTGCAGTTGTAAACGGATTACCAATATTGCCAACATTATTTTGGTAATTTTTTGATGGCCTAGTACGTCAATAGGGCTGTTTCCGGACGATTTTGACGAATGCAACATCAATGTTTCTGGCCGGAGGACCAAGAAACAATTTACTTTACAAACAACTTTCGATACGTGATGAAACGAGGATTTTGTATCATGTGATAAATTAATAGCTATTTTTGTTGTTTGCTTTTTAGACTAACAGTAAGATGAGATGAATCATCAAAACACTTTTCCAAGACAATGATTGCTCAATTACATTAATAAAATTGCAGCATCATTTCTTGCTTCACTGATTTACTGGATTAGATTAACACTCACAATTTTAAGGAAAGTTTTTAAAAAAAATTTTACTTCTACGATTTTCTGATATCATATCTTAATAAGGAAAATGTGTAAATTCTGATGACTTTTATTTTTGTTAATAAAATAAAGCTGATTGTGAGCTCAGATACAAAACTCACACTAAATACCTAAATTGTTTTAAATGAATCCTAACTATAATTGGACAATTAAATTATTATATGTAATGCCACATCGAAAACCTATTTCTCAAATATTAGTTTCTCTACAAAAATTTATAAAGATAGATTTTCTTAAATATACCGGGTGACATTGAAAAGACTACAATGCATAGTACCACGCGACAGAGGATCATAAAATAATAAAAAAAAGGTCTTATATACATAACATAACAAATAAAAACAATGGTACTTTTTTATTATTTTATTATTATTCTTTTTTTATTATCATTTTTTAAATATTTTATGGTCCTCTATCGCGTGATGCTCGTGGTGGTCACCCTGTATATCAATTTGTGACTACTTTCTCGTACATGCTTAAATTCTTAATACATTCTGATAATAGAAATAATTCCTTATACAGTATGTCATAAAAACAATTACAAACATTTTAACTCGTGGTAGATTAAATCAAAAGGAAGAAAAAAGTCTTAAAGAAGTAGTGTCCGAAAATGAATAGTTTTGACGTAAAAAAATCATAAAAGTGCAAATTTGGAAGAGCTGTAACTCTAGTCATAATTGAAATTTTGGTTTAGAATTTTCTGCAGCGAATTTAACTAATCCAAGCAAACAAAATAGTTTTATAACAATTTTTTGTGGGAACAAAGATTTCGGAGAAAAAATAAATAAAAAGATTTTTCGTAGAAACGTATAGAAGATGTGGCAACGTTGCGGGTCAACGCTCTAAATAAATGACTAATGCCCCGCTTCCAGCATTTGGCAGTTTTACTTAAGACAGCAATAAGTGGACGACGGAAGAATACGTGAATATCATCAGCTTTTGTTTTCCTACGAAGTTCGCAGAAACGCCACTAAGGTATTTCTACGCACTTCTCTATCGTCTTCTAACTTTGAAGTAATGTATTTTATTTAAGAGGCACTTGCTCTCTGATGTACCTACGTACTTACAACAGACGCAGAGTTAAGCACTTATGGAATACAGTAAACAACATGTATGTTGCAATTATAATAGGCGAGGCTGCCAAATTTAACAATGTTCTTACACACATTTTTTGAAATCTATTAACCTTACAAAAAAATATATTAACAAATTTTATGTATTTATTTTCAACTGTTCTGTCAGTTGTTCAAATCTTTGCACGTAATTCCATGCCATCCTATATAAAGCTTTCTTCTCAAGTCTTAACATTCTTTAATTTTTAATACAAATTCTTTAACATCCACTCTATAAATTTCATGTAAAATATTTAAAATTATTTTATTGCTTAAAAAAAATAAAGTATTTAATAAATCAAACAAATCATGTTAGTAAGTTTTGTCATCTTAGTTGCATATAGCACTTATTCAAACATCAGGTTAGTAAAAAAGAACAAAAGAAAAAAATAAAAATACAAGTATTCTAGTAGATTAAATAAACAAAAGTAGAAAAAGCGCAATCTAAAAGAAAGAAACAAAATATTTTTTAATTTACAACTTAAAAAGAGCTTAGATTTTTCTTATTATAATTTAATGTGCTTTAAAAGTATAACTAAATTTTGTAATCAAATTTGGAATTGCAACTTATCAATTGAATTTATAAAAATTGAGAGACAATATCCACAAGGACATGAAATTGAACGGGGAGAACGAGAAAAGGAGCGTGACTCTAAGTGTAACAGCAGAATAATGTACCTGATTGACAGCACTCATGCTATTGCGTCTGGGTTGAACCAGTGGTGCGTTGTGGTTTATTAGGCTCAGAGACATCTACAACATGCAACACAACTCAAACATGCACAGAGATAAAAAAAATTAAAATAAGTGTATTGGAAAAACGTTAGCAAGCACAACTAAACACAGAACAGTCACAAACCCGAGGTTTTTTTACGGCTCCGGCCCTCTTTATTTTATTCACAACGGTCTCGGTGAATTTTAAAAATCCTTCGATCATTTGTTGGTGGTCGCTTGAAGTCTGGACAGTGTATATATCGCAGTGAACAGCACCTTCTAGGATTCGTTTTGTGGTTGCGTTGTTAAGAGGTAAGAGGTACACACGAAATCTTAAAATAAAATTATGCTGTAGGTATACTACAAAATAAATAACTCACCTCCAATATTTCAAAGCGTCCACTAACATAAAATCAGTGTCACCTCTCGTGCATATGTAATGATCTAAATAATTCCAATTATAGTGCTCTAATTTTTCTGTAGTAAAAGAGGCGTAAGATTCTTCGTAAGTATCATGATGAGGTGCATGAAATCTATATCGATATTGATAATTAAATCCAGGATATGGATGCCTTCAACAAAAAAAAGACAATGTTTACTTTAATTAAAAACAATTAAGTCTACGTACCTCGGTCTATATCTTGTTACAGTTATGGCATTCCCCGTTAAGATAATTTTATGAAAAAGTCTTCCAATTGATAAAATATACGTTTGTTCACCATCTGAAGCCCGATGTCTAAGCAAAGAAAAATTATCTTCTCTAGCATCCGGTAGTAAAACAAGTTGAAAACCTTGCGCGAGCCTTTGCGATATCAACTCATTAAAAACTTCCATGGTCGTAAGTGGTTTCTTATAAATCACTCTTTGTTGAGCAAAATCTGCATTAACATCATCTGGCAATAAGTTGTACAGAGAAACTACATAATCAATTTGCAGTGCTCTTCTATCAGGAAAGTAATCGGTGGTAATCGGTAGACAAGCTGGGATTGTCAACGACTTCCAATCCACCCCTAGACAAATATTGGAAAAAAAAAATTAACACACAAAACGCATACAGCGACTTGGAAGCACACAAAAACAGAACAGCAAAAGCATGGTACAGGTATAACTTTAAAAATTGTGATAATTCTACATTAGATGCGAAATGATTAATTTTAATCAGTGCAGTTGCGGAGTAGCAATTTTAAGCTTAAATGACGACAGATATTTTTTAATAGGTGACGAATATAAAACACACCAAAGTTAATTGACAGAAATGTGGATGGTATTTGTTACACAAAAAAAATAATATGTGAAGTGTCACTTTTAATTTCCATAAACATAATTAATTCTGTAATTTCAATTTTAATAGTAAGTTTTTAAATGAAACCTATATTGTAGTGAATAAAATGAAGCGAATATAAAATTCAAGTGACTATTTAGGGGTCGAGATATCCATCTCCTGTTAAAGTTGATTAAACTTGATTTTTTATGAATTGTTTCCATGGTAGTTATTCGTCTAATAACTATTAGCCAGTTTATTATAAGGTGGATATCTCCGCCCTAAGTTATATTTATTTATATACAGGGTGTAATCGAATAAGTTTCATTTACTATAACCACTGTTAACACACACGAAAAGAAGCGAAGTTATCACATAATTTCGGAAAATCTACGTTTATTTTTTACAAAAAAAATGTTTAAGAGGCACTGGATGTGATTTAAGTGCCCAGCTGAGCACTTAATAGTAATTATAATTTTTTTCATCTCAATAACAATAATAATTTGAATTGGTATAGGGACCATGCACATGCGAAGCCAGCGCCACCAATGACCAGATTCTGCATTAGTGGTATGAAAATACGAGTTGTTTAAAATTATTAGTGTAAATTTGAACTTGAATATTGTAATGTATTTCAATACCAGGAAGCTCAAGTATTATGTACTGTAACACGCCGAGGTGCTACTATTGTTTGTTGTCTTTAGGGACAACTAAATAAGTAATAAATGAATCCAAACAGATAAACAAATTTAATTTATTAGCCGGTTAAATTACTGGCAACTGAAAGGTTATCGTCTGCAAGGATTTAACGCGTATTTATTTTCGGAGTAACTCGGCAAATTTCCAGGAAAGGACAAAGGTCAGTTTTATGGTTACAGGCCACTCTGGCTAGACGGATTGTTACCTGACACTACGGGGCCCCTATACCATGCAATAATAACTACAATAAATTTACGCCAGGCGCCAGCCTTCACAGAAATCTTCCGAGTTACTTTTGTTGATATTTCTAAACAATTTTCAATAATTAAAAATGGCTCGTGATCGCTAATTCGGACGTATTCTACTCGTGCCGTTAACCTGTTCTTATTTGATCCCGGTGAGACGGTTATAAATATGAGATAGCAGGAAATGGTATACTTAAAATAAAAATGCGGATTAAATTTTAATCAAGTATTTATTATAGATCAAGGGGAAAAACTCCGTTTTTCAGGCGCTATGCAGCCTGAAAATCTGAGTATAAAAAACCCCGTTTTTTATATTAACATACAAGGAAACACCAAAAAATTTACACTCGTATAAGAAATACAGTAGAATTCGTTTAACGGTTTTCTCGTTCGGATATCGTGACGAACTACCTAATTCCAATTACACAACTGGTGGGTTGTTTTTAGGCTTGTCCCAAACAATATTTGTGTACTGACTATTCAATTTAAATGAATAATTAATTTGTTTCCAAAATTACGTTATCTTGGTACTCGTGTTTAACACTTTAATCGTACTCTAAGACACGCTCTGTATATCAACCAGTGCACAGCGGCGTTGTGCCTACAGTGTACTTACTTAATGAATGTAGGGGATTAATTAATCAGATACTGGGGAAGTATGTGATACAAAATGCAACCCAGGCGATCGATCTGCGAGAGAATCAATAGTAATCGCTCGTTTTTCAGGGGAGCCTCCCTTGGAGGCGGGAGCCCGATTTTTGATAACCTGCTAACGCTACGAAGTGGGGAGACTCGCTCAACCGCTACTTTCGCTATTTTGAGGTGCAGGGTCAATGCCTCTGGCTTTATTAATTAACCTCTGATTGCGTTGTTCGACGAAGATCTAACCTGTACGCAATGGAATATTTTGACCGTTTTTTACGACACTCTACTATGTGTAGTTATGGCCTTACGGTCTCGAAGCAGATCCCTTCTGATTCACTACAGACCTTGGTCCACACACAAGGTGTGATGGAAACTCGGTTGAGAAGATGGCACTGATTACGTGATTCAGAATTGGTTTGGCCTCTTAATTTTACTGACCTAGTAATACAATTGATTGGCCCTGATTTAGGTAATTAATCTGTGCTGGTCACACTGGGGTTTAGTGGCAGATCTGAACTTGCCTTAGACCAGTGGTATGAAACAGTCGATTTCACTGCGCAAATCGAAAACCACTCTGTTTCGTGTTTCCAATTTGCCAGTGAATATCGCAAGAGGGAATTAACTAATTTACGAAGTACCCTGTGTATGAATTGCACCACAAAGTGAAAACGTCGGCTGACTGCCTCTGGTCGATTTAAATTGCTGAAACGCCAAACAAACTAGCTAATAATTTATATAATAATGGTCAAATCAACTCCACGAATGTGGATGCCACTTATTTACTTTTAACTTGGTTCGGATGCAAATTAAAACTAATAATAAATTTCCCAAACCAAGCAAGTACTGAAATTTATAGATTATGAATATTTAATCCTTTAACGCCACCAAATATGTAACGAATAAGATACAAATTAGAGCAAATTACCTAACTCAGTGCCGCGGAATAAGAATCCCATTTCACGCACCACACAATTTTTTATATTCACTTCGCGGATTTGATTTCGCGCCACGACCGTGATAATTAATTTTATTTTAATTGCCTCTCAAAAATCACTGGTATTTTAAAACGGACCGGATTAATTAATTTATACCCTCTAGTGAAAATAATCAAAGAAGTCAGTAAGTAGCTCAAGCGAGTTGCCTAGCAAAGATAGATACGACTGCTCGTGTTCAAAGCGCGGGGCTATCTGCTTGTAATTTTCAAATTCATCTTCCAACTGCCCCTAATTAATGCCCCTTCCTTTGACCCGAAAACAAATGCAAAATATACTTTGACCAATCGGATCGCGTCCTGTGTTTAGAAGAAACACGCCTCCACGTTCCACGAAGTGTTTTCCTAACTTTAAAAAAAATATGCCACCCTGAAGGCTCCGCGTCTTTAACGTCTGCTTCTACTAAATTTCAACATAGTTGACGTTTTTATTATCTTCTGCCTTCTGCAAGTGTCCTTTCAATGCTGTATTATCTTACGTTTACTTATGCGTATCGAATTGCAACTTTTAAAGAATAGCAGACTCGTATCCGAAACTCTCGTGACCCAAAATTTATGTGACAATCCCTTCAAAGTCCATTGAACGATCTCAAGTGCGATAGGATTTATGGCCTTTCGTGTTTGTTAAATGGTTATTGAATGATCCTACGCCTCCTTTCCGGCCGGCAACTTGCCTTCAGTTTCAAATAAATGTACATTTGTTTGTGATTTATCATTTTCAAAACAATTTTCGACTACCGTGACAATAACCATAATTGCAAGTATGCGTAACAATTTTAGTTACATCAATAACATGCTTATTTGTTTTATATACAAATTCGCGACCGTTTCAGTACTACAATCGTAAATTGTCATAAGAGTGATATTATTCCCATGCAATGAGCCTCAAGAAATATTTTCATATCACTAATTCACAAATCACCACGCCAGGCGGCGCTGAACGCAGAGATGTGCATGGCGCCTATTGGTGGAAAGTGTCAAATGACATATTTTAAAAATCAAATTATTTCTACTTCTGAATGCTAACGCCCCAAATTAATATTGTAGCAAATACGAAACAATGGGCGCATTCAGGGACGCTCAGCGGCTGAGAGGCTAAGTAAGCAACTTCCCTGAATGGACAAGCTGACAGACCGCTGAAAGAAAGCCGCTGAGATATTTACACAGCGCACAAATTGTAGGCTGAGTTCCTCAGCGCTATGAATTTATTGGTTGAGTTTGTATTCAATTTTTCCAGTCGATGATTGGTCAGGCAGTTTATTCTGATCGTTGACTTGACGATTTTGTGCAGATGGACGGGATTGACCGTTTATTTAACTCGCCCATGTAGTAAGCCAAGCATGTGAGACAGCTGCCATTCAGAACTTCGTTCAGGGAATCACTGTGTGCTGACACTTAGAAAACGCTGACTAAATTACAGCTTAGCTAAGCCGCTGAGCGTCCCTGAATGCGCCCAACGTATCGTGATATTGTGAGAATTAACGAATTATCCTCCTGATATAACGTACCTTTTTAAAATGTCTCCTGAATTGTTAGCTGTGAACCAGCCGCAATCGACCTGACGTATAAATGGACAGCATAAGTGTTGACGTCAAATCAAAATTTTTCCAAATAGTAACGGTTACATAGTTACATAGGTAAACATCGAAGCATATGACTACGATTCTTGACGCTTGAGGCACAGTATAACCAGCATGGAAACTGTTTGTCGGCACCTTTGATCTGGCGGGGCAAAATTTTTGCCGCAGTGCCGCAATAAAAATATTTTTGATAATCGAATTATTTAGGTTATTTTGATAATCGGATGACAGATTATTTTTAATTTGAATTATCCGATCACTGAAAGCCTAGAGTTTTATTTTAAGTTTACTCAGTGTACCCCAGCATGCATAATCGAAAGCACCTATTATGCTGCTAATTACACGAGACACCACTGATTGTGCCACTGATCGTATTCGTGCAATTGAAGGGCGCATTCGACATAATGTTCGATGCACGCAATGAGCAGAAGTGTGAGGAAGAGCGACTGCGTGTCAGTGCATGTAAGCGTAAGAAAAAGAAACACTCCGTGCGGTCAGTCGAATGCGCATCACATGACAGATTTTCCATCCGGAATATGGCGGCTCAGTTTGCGCGGGAAATTTTCCCGCCAAGGAGAGTGAGGCTAAGTCCCGATGACGCGGAATTAACGCGGAACGGAACGTTTATTCGAGATCTTATTGGTTACAGGTAGTTACGTTGTGATTCCGCTTTTTTCAAGGTCATTACACAGAAAAATTGCCCAAGTTTAACTTTTTGGCGGATTCCGCGAGTTTTCTAACCTCAACTCATCCTGCTTGCAATTTTTGTGCAATAAATTATCAACTGATGGTGATGAGTGGTAATGATAATATGATAAATATTCGCAAAAAACTTTTTTTTTCTAGATTGTCATTAGATTATTTACTGTTGAGGTTAGGTTAGAATTGCGCTAATTCATTCCGCAATTTTATTAAAGGACGAGTAAATTAAACATAGCGCAATTCCGCTACGCTTCCGTTTTTAATATTCCGCTTCATCGGGACTCTACCTGAACCTGCTGTATGTATTTATGCTGTGCTTGAGGTTCGGTTTGTGTGAACATGGCGGTGTCACAATATAAGTAAATACTCAGTAGGGACACTTAAACGTCATTGTCAAAAAAAAAACGCCATTCTGTTTGATACCCTTATGCAGATGTAATGTAATTTGCAAATCAAATATTATCATCAGAAAAGCAACTGCAAATTTCTCACTAAGGATTTCACGGTACGGCACTGACGCGACGCACAGTGATTCGATTGGGCATATTAGCTGGACAAAATTGATAATCAAATTACCTGAAAATAACATCTGAAATTCGTTAACAACATCGGCCATGTTTCGCTATCAATAATTATTACTGTCAAAAAGCATTCAGTAATGCCTAGTAATTAGCAAAACATGAATAAATAAGAAAAATACTCAGCCAGTTATAATTTCATAATAATTCTGAAAATATAATATAAAATATAAAAATGTGCTAATATTGTTTTAACTTTGTTATGATGGATGATACCCTAAAGAGTAAGTTCCCTTTTAATTTGTATAACAGTAAACATGCATCTACGGAGCATTTATTATATTAAATAAACAACAAATCCCTGTAATTGCGCTGTCTTGTCAAAAGACAAACTTTGCTAAAATGTAACTAAATGTATCCAGGCTATATTTTATACATATATTAGCTACATTATCACTCTCTATTCAAATATAAAATTCAACCGCAATATCGTAGTAGAACTATTTTTTTTTTAATTTTTTTTAGATTGTATGTACTCCATTACAAAAATTGAGTTTTTTGAAGAATGGCAAAAACACGCAAAAATTGAAAGAAATATCTGTTTATTTGAATTTATTTTAGAAAAATTTGACCTTAGTAATCTCTCTGATGAATCTTTACGGAATATTAAAGTGAAGTTGGCAAGTTTGTCAACAAAATTTGGAGAAAGATGGACTGCTTGCGGAAAATCAAAGGAAAGCTTTCTGAAAAAGTACGCAGATTGGTTAAATGGCGAAGATTTAAAATTCTCTGTTTCTATATATATGCCACAGTTATCAGCTTCAGCTATCGAAACCTCAAAACATGTCGGAAGGCCAAAGAAGGAGTTCGAAGCCGCGTCTTTCAAAACTAAGAAACTCCGCGTTGATGATCTTCTGCGAACACGGAGTATTGATGAATTAGCGACAGCCGCTGAAGTAGCTGTTCGTTTGTCGGGTCATCGGGATGCCGCTAATTTAATTAGAGAAGTTAGTACAAAATCTGAAAAAGTTAGGGAAATTAAGAAACTACAGTCTATAAATACAATGCGATCATTAACTGGTGACGAAGCTTTGGCGTATTATGTAGATGCAAAATTAACTTCCTCTTCCTATAACCAAACACGAAAATGGGCTATGAAAGCAGGACACCGCGTGTTTCCATCGTATTATGCAGTAAGACAGGCTAAAAGGAATTGTTGCCTATCAGAAGAAAATATTATTACCGAAACGCGCGCGGAAATCAAAGTTCAGGCAATGTTAGATTTAACAGTTACAAGTCCCATCGACTGTATTGCTTCTTATACTCTACGATGACATGAAGAAAGTAAAATAATAACATTTAAAACAAATAATTACTTGTGACTTTTTAATACTAAGTCAAAATGCTAAGAATAATCAATGTTTTTCGGTATCAGTTTTCAAAAATATAACCACCAAATTAAAATGGAACATATCCATTTGGAGATACCAACAAAAATGGCACCCTAACATGGCCTACTTTGAGTCTAAAAAGATCGTGAATAGCTTATAGCACATATAAACAAAAATTTACTAATGTTCAAGATTCCGATGAGTTCTTATTTATGTTTTCCTTCGTTCCACTTCAATTAACTGATGGTGATAATATTATTTGGCAAAATCCTCGTCATTCATCAACTATGTACTGTCGTCCGCTAAAGTTTATTTTTGCCAAAGAAACTACCGAACTTACTGTTTCTGAGACTAATAAAATTAAAGCAGAAATAGACCAATTGCTGCCAACAATGTATGTTATTAATAATTACGAAATTTTTATTAAACATAAGTTACTTTTAACCATGATTGATGGAAAAGTGTGCAATGCTTTGACTGAAACTCGTTCGTCACAAAAGTGCTACATTTGCGGTGCTACCCCCAAAAATATGAATAATGAGACAAAAAAGTTCGTTAGCAATGAAAACAATTTTGGTTTTGGTTTATCTACATTGCACGCCTGGATTCGTTGCTTCGAATGTTTACTGCATATTAGCTATCGTCTTGGTGTAAATAAATGTCAAGTAAGAGATGAACAAGAAAAAGCTATTGTGAAAGAACGTAAAATAAAAATTCAAATTACTTTTAAAAATGAAATGGGGCTCATTGTAGATAAACCAAAACCAGGATGCGGATCTACAAATGACGGGAATACTGCTCGTAGGTTTTTTAAAAACCCTGAGTTAAGTGCTAAAATTATAGGATTAAACGTAACATTAATACAAAATTTCAGTACTTTGTTAAGAGCTCTATCTTCAGGTTATGACATAAATTTAACAGAATTTCAAAAACTTGCAAATGAAACTAGAAAAATATACTTAAATCACTATTCGTGGTATTATATGCCTGTTACAGTGCACAAAATTTTAATTCATAGTGTAGAAATTATTAAGCATTCCTTTCTTCCTATAGGTCAGCTTTCTGAGGAAGCACAGGAAGCGCGCAATAAAGATTGCCGAAGATTTCGAGAAAATAACACCAGAAAACTATCTCGTAATGCCACGAATAAGGATTTAGTAACTATGTTGTGTATTACGTCTGATCCTGTAATTAATAGTCTTAGAGAAATACCCCGAAAAAGGTTTGAAGCATTTCCTTCGGAAGTTTTACAGTTACTTCTCGCTCCTAAAATTAGAATACGTGAAAATACTATAGCTGTAAGCGAAAGTAGTAGTGAGACTGATATTGAGGAAAGTTTCCATGACTATAATACCAGGGCAAAAGATTTGCTTTCAGTCCAAGCTCACAATTCCACCAAGTTCGAGCAATCGCTCACTTACATGGGCCTGAAATTTTACAATAAATTGCCGGAGGCGTTGCGGACTGATAATTTGTACTCTTTTAAAAGATCTTTAAAAAAGATTCTCTCCTGTAAAGGATACTACTCTGTAAGAGAATTCCTCGATGACTCGAGCTTTATATAAACGCGCATATCAACTACTTTATGTATTACTTTTTCCCCATTGACGTGTACATCCATTGTTATTAATGGCCGAGTATAAATAAAGAATTTGAATTTGAATTACATTAAAAAAAACACTCTTTACAATATATAAAAATCAGAGGAAATTGATTCAATTTTCAACTTAAATTTAACTTATTGATAAAAAAAAGGTTCGCCATACCTGAGCTAGACCATTGATATTTGCATTAACTCTTATGTGAACAAAATTAATAAGTGAAACTTATCCGATTACACCCTGTATATCATCATCAATATATTTGTTTGTTTAAAATTTTACTATCTAACGTTTCTTTTTGATTATTTTATTAAGACCATATTACATTATACATTTTTAAAAATATAAAACCTTGCACTTCATGTATTATTATTAATTTTTTCTTCACTTTTATAATTGTCTGACGATCTAACTAAATATGTATTAGCCACTTTATTTAAAAAAAAGTAAATGCAAAGTAAATACACGATCATGGTTAAAACTGGCTGTTAACATTTATAACAAATTGTTAATTTACACGTATGTAGCAAAGAGACGCAATTTTTTTATCAGATTTTAGATAACAATAAAAAAAAGAAATAGGTCCCTGTGAGAATATTTGTATTTTATAGACGATACTTTTTAATAACTATATTTATAGTTTGCTTTAAAAGGAAAAGTTTGAATGTTTTGTGAAAATAGAAACTCCTTTAGCTTTTAAACTAAAGTTATTTTCATTGCGCAGCAATAAACACGAAAATAATTTCTTTTCAAAGAAGCAAATTAAACAGAATGTTTTAATTAAAAAACTATACAGGGTATTTACGGCCTTCTCTGTATCCTTTTAGGGAGTGATAATACACCTCAGAAGAAGTCTGTACACCTTAAAACGTCTTAGTAAAAGTCGTGTCATAAGCGAGATAATAATTCTTTTATTTTTTACTTTAAAGTTTAAACGATAAAAGTAATCTTGGACGATTGCAAAAATTATTGTTCAATTGTGATTACGTTGTTATTTGACAAGTTGTTACAGTAATCTAGTTTTACTATCACCTTTGTGTGACTATAAATTCGTCTCAAGAAGGTTTGGGCCTTGCACAGTATGTAGAGTCGTGGGTACGCCGAACAAGACTTTGTATACAACAACATGGTGATAACTTCGAACATATTTTGTAGTAGGCAATGTTGATTAAGTAGTAGATTACTAGAGTTTAAAACAAATTAACTGTTTAATGTAAAAAATAAAAGATTTATTATCTCGCTTATGAGACGACTTTTACTAAGGTGTTTTAAGGTTTATCGACTCTTTCTGAGGTGTACTATCGCCCCCTAAAAGGATACAGAGAAGACCGTAAACACCCTGTATATAAGTATAATAATTTTAATTACCAATGCATATTTTGAATGAATATTCCTTGAGGAACACTTTTTTAAATTTAACTTTCAGTTAACAAAAAAGCAGTGACAACTATTTTTTGAATCCAATTTTAATTCAAGTTCAAAACAAAATGCGTTTTGAAAAACATACAAGTTTATCTTATTGAGTAGATCTCTTCATTTTGAAACTGTTTATAGTCCAGATGAAAATTATTTTTTCATTTTCCTATAAAAAATAATTTGTTTCAATTTTATTATTAGACCTAATGTTTTATAAAACATTACTTTTATTGTATTTACTATTAATCTCTTTATAATAATGAATATATTTTTGTGCATTATCAGCTGATGAACAGCCAGATAAAAACGTAACACGCCATGCTTAATTATGAAAATTAGTAACTCGTATGATACTACTGAACGATAATAAATTGTATTAAATACTACAAACGTAATTAGATACATACACAATTTACCGCCAGTATAGAAAATAAATAAAGAAGTAAACGTAGTTCAAACTACTACTATAAAGAAATAATGTTCACCTATGATCACTTCATTCACTGTAGGATGGGTGGATGTCCAACGGAGACCATGGAACAAAACATACATCAACATACACATTATGAGCCCTCTCGGAAAGATTTTGTTATTATTCATGGGTCGAGATCGTTACGTGACCAAAATTGTCGACTGATTAAAAAAAATATATGATTTTGCCCAAATGACTGACTGGATTGTCTGAACGCACATTAAATATGAAAAATAAAATATATTATTTATGAAAAAATCAATTAGTAATAAAAAAAATATGTAAATAAAAAGCTAGTTTAGTTGATGTATGAAACACCAAACAGAATCGTCTTGTTTTATTTATTCTTGTAAATATAATTGACACTAGCAATGCAATTCATTAGTATTTAAGCTTAGTAAAATGCAATTGTTTATAGTCTGTCACATTATATTAACAAACAAAATAAGACATGACAAAATGACAAAACAAATATCAAGCTTGTTATTTACACAATCATGTAAATAACACTGAGCACATCGTGAAAAGATTACCAGTTGTAAGCACAGGTGTCCACTCTTGTTCACCTGTCGCCCCCCATAGTAACGTAAGACTTTTTGAAGGGTTTTTAGGGGGGAGTGGAATTCTACGTCTTTGACCTGACATGTGGGGCACAACTTTATCCTTCTTACAATCTAAAAATTATGAATTAAAATTACTGCAAACATATCCGATAAATAAAATGAATATTTTTGGATTAAAAAAAAATTGAGCTTCTTTGGACTTGGCCTATAATTACCACATATCTAACTGTCTTCAGTTCATCGCAATAAAAAAAAAATTATAAAAGGGAATGACTACAGAAAATAATAACAATGACTCATTCATGACAATGGAGAGTGATAAGAAAATTAAAAACTTGCTCCAACATTTTGAAAGACATAAAACGTACAATTCAACCAATTGTTATTGGTGAAATATTGAATAACACATATTTAAAAAAAAAAAAAAAAACAGGTGTAACTTACATTCTTGCAAAGCAGCAGTACATATAGACTTTGACGCTGATTCGGAAATAAAGTCGGAACTTTTAGTATATTGATTAGTCCTTTGTAAATCTGAAGCCTCCGCAGAGTATTGTGATTTTGCAGGAACTGCTTGATAGTGATGTTGCTGAATTAAGACACCAGTTGGACCTAAAAAAAAGACTTATTTTTAAATTTGTAAACAAATATTAAATCGTGACGCATTAACAAAGTTGTAGAATTATTAACCTTTTGGAAAAATGTGAGTCCATCGTCTTCTATTAGATGTAAGCTTTATGGTTACGTGGGAAGGATCGAACGGATTAATTAGAGCTCTCGATTCGAGAGGTGGAGAACCTTCCGAGCCGATAACCATGCGTAAAGGCGGTGACATATCTTTTTCTACAGTAACTGGAAATACTTTCTCTACAAAAAAATTAATTGAAATCTTCTTGAGAAAGTAAGCAGTAGGGTTTATTTATACCTTCGTTATGTGGAGATATAACTGGACTAACAACAGCCGGTGGAATAGTAATTGGTTGAGATCTTTGGATATTATCTCCCACGTAAGTGTGTTGTATATCTGGATCGGACAACTTTCTTCTGTGACCGCTTAATTCCTGAGAATCTAGCAACCCTCCAGAACTCCTTTTATACTTTACTGCAGTCTTATGTATGTTGCTGGTCTCGTGAATCGGATGTATAGGAGGAATTTGAAATACTTGAGCATCATACGCATCATAATCAAAAAAAGAATTGTGTATGTAATCTTCCTCCACAACCAAGTTAGACTTTGGCATTTGAATGGATTTTTCACCATCATCTTCGATGAGACAGGGTGGCAATTTAATTCTAGGAATGAAAGTAGAGTAGGCCACCTTTTTATTTGTGGAATAAAACGACAAATTAATCCAGTGCGGCATCGAGTAATCATCAGGAACGTTTAAATGCGTATCCTTGTTATGGAACTGAAATCGATTAGATTACAAATGAATGCGATTTTGATTGTCATGCAATTTACTTTAAGTAACGGCACAGCATGTAACGGTTGCTCTCCAACACAAACTAAATCACTTCCAACACCGTTATCTATTATTCTTTGCTTCGTAATGTTGGTTAGTTCACGATCGACTTCAAAAACCCCAACTCCCGGTGTAACAACAACACTCAACTGGCCAGTTCTATCGAAGCTTCTATCCAAGTAATGTTTCTCAAAAACTGCAAAATGTAACTGGGGGAAATTGAATGACAAAAAAACAATTTATTACCATTTAATGACATGTTTAGGACTTCTAAAAAATTACCCTGCGCAGCGGTACTATTACTAGCCGAAGGGATAGTTAGGCCGGGTCTTGCGTGGTATTCCAACACTATTTTTAAGTATTCAGAAAATAATCTGCGTAACTGCACTAAAATTCCACTCCAATCATCATAACGCTCGTTTTGCACGGCAATCCTTAAAAGAAAGAATCTTTAAAAGAAACGTATGGTTTTTCAATTACCTATAAAAATCTTCGTAATATCTTCCCTTGTAATCTCTTTGCAAACATTCTCTCATATGTAAGGGAAACTCTTCTAAATTCGTTGCATGATAAAATGTCCTGGAAAACAAGACTATCGTAACCTCATGATTGCTGCCGTTCTTTTTCCACTTTGTGAACAAATCTGATAGAAAACCATTAACGGCCTTTTCGAAGTATAAATCCCCATAAATATCAAAGTCCCACATTTCAGACGACATTTGCAAAAACAGGTAAACCATTGACGTGGAAGACCTGAAGACTACTTTCGTGTCATCCGTGATAACCCCACAAGCGACACGGTCCCCCTGAGACCACATTTCATACACTTGACATCTCACAGCACCCCCACAAAATTCTAGCTTTTTATTCATGTAGACACAAGTACTTATCTACAATGGAAAAAATTATTTAAAGTTTTTGAAAAATTATTAACTTTCACTTTTAATGAAGTAGAAATTAACAAAAATTAGGAAGATAACCATAATCAAAAAGAGGTGAAGACTAAATGGAACTCGAGGAGTTCTTTTACCTAGGGTCAAATCTGAAGACCAAAAATAGTTAAATCAACTGAAGCTCCTCTATGGGAAATATTATATAAACAAACAGAAAAGAATTACAATTAAAAAAAAATAAATATCATAAAGTTTCTTACAAGGTTATTCTTCAAACGCCACATCTCTGATCTACCCATATATTGGTCTTTAAAAGTTAATTCTATAGAATCTAAAGCTACGACTGCAGGATCTACAATTCTCATGCAAACATCTTTATATGTTCGTAATCCAAATGCTGTCGCAATACTTTGTTCCACGCTTATAGCATCTGGAAAAAAATTTGTATTATGTATTGTTGTAATAGTTATTAAAAGTTATTGCCTTTCTATTTCTTAACTAATATTTGGTTTATCTCAATTCGTTTCGGCTTCAGTCTCTTGAAGATGGGGAAATCCGAAACTAATTGAGACAAAAGTTTAAATCTATGTTCATCAGAACAAACAAATTACAATACAATTGAAGTATTACTCAACAAAACAAGTCAACAAAACCATGAAAGAATTTTGAAAAAACACACTGTGGACCTTACTTATTAATATTTTACAATAACATTACATACAATAGACATTAATTGTTTACCTTTTGTGGTCAAATCATCTTTGAAAGCTTTAATTTGTAACAGTAATCGGGGGTTTTCTTCATCTGCAGGATGATATATTTCTACAATGTCGCCTTCTTTAGCTTCTTGATAGTCTTTTGGATTAATCAACAGATCTTCCTCTAAAACAAGCATTTTAGGATATTCATTAAAATAGTACTCCTTGTAACTATCAAATGTAAGAAATAGATGACGTAGTTTAATGAATTGTTATTGAATTCTTGTGATTTGTTAAAATATTAAGCAACAATTTTTATATTTAACATTTTAACCCTGATAGTATGAACAGGGTTTTTGTTTATATTTTGAAAGGTACTCACACATTTTTTTACAAAAAAATTATAGAAAAATTTTGTGCAAATCGGTTTTGATTACAGCTGATTCCTCGAGCATGCTCTGTACAGCTGTTTCAGGCCTAGTTGAGCCTTCGTCAGCAGAACCGTAGCTCGAGAAATCCACTGCAAACCAAACCAATCTGTCCAAGTTATTCGCCCTTGCGATGTGAAAGTAATAAACAATTTAAGTAGCGACATCATGCAATCGCTTTTTGACCTAACATCGCAGTAGGATTGACAAATTGAAGCTAGTTCGCCACATAATAAGTCATCCCATGCGAGGTGGCCATGCTTGCTGTCAAAGCATATGAGAATTTTAGAAAAAATTTTAAAAAATTATAAATACAAAAGTTTTAGGGATTTACCTGAACCGCTAGAATTTGCTAAAAAAAGAAACAAAGGACGATCGGACACCTAACAAATGAGTATCAACTTTGTTATTTTAAATGGAACATTCAGTATATTTTCTCAAATTATGAAAGATATTTTCTTGCTAATTCCAAAAATAGGTAGTTTGTCTATATTTGGTTTCATACTTTTTGATATATTTAAGTTTGAAATTAGAAAAAATTAATTTACTTTGATTAATAAAAATGTTATTATGTAACATGTGATAATTATAATTAAAAGACTGCTCATCTGGGACATTTTATAAGACAAAACACTAACAACTAAGACAAATAAACGTATTATACAGGCTGTTACAAATTCGAGGCTCACCATTGGGATTTCGAAAACGGTAAGATACGAAGTCGGTTAAATTAGGGCACAGGTGCGTATTTTGGTGCTGAACAATAATCCGTTTTGAAAAATCTTCTACTATTTGTAGTTTTTGAAATATTTCCAAAAAACTGAAAAACGTAATTTTCTTTTTTATTTTTTTCTGAAGTTATTGTAGGGATCATTGCAAAATTAATACATTCTACAGGTACTTTTTTGAGCTCTTTACGATGATATCCATACATTTTACTTAGAACGTTTCGTTTCAAATGAAACACTTGCCTTTACAAAATTCGATTGTCTTTTATAATTTTTACTCTTCTGAGTCTTTTCTCAGAGCCATTCGCCAGAGTAGGTCCTTAAATAATTGGTCTTTCTTAAACTGATTTTTTAATCTTTTAACAAAACGACCGCCATTTATTATTCAAGGCCTAATTATAATTGTTTCTGAAATTTTTGCGTTTTCATGATTTTCACTCTTTTGTATTTATTTGTTTTCTCTAATTATTTTAAAAAATATCGATCGTCATTTGTTATACAAGAGTCAATGGGCGCATTCAGGGACGCTCAGCGGCTTAGCTAAGCTGTAGTTTAGTCAGCGTTTTCTAAGTGTCAGCACACAGTGATTCCCTGAACGAAGTTCTGAATGGCAGCTGTCTCACATGCTTGGCTTACTACATGGGCGAGTTAAATAAACAGTCAATCTGCACAAAATTGTCAAGTCAACGGTCAAAATAAACTGCCTGACCAATCATCGACTGGAAAAATTGAATACAAACTCAACCAATAAATTCAAATTATGCCCCCACCACTTCTTTTCATAGCGCTGAGGAACTCAGCCTACAATTTGTGCGCTGTGTAAATATCTCAGCGGCTTTCTTTCAGCGGTCTGTCAGCTTGTCCATTCAGGGAAGTTGCTTACTTAGCCTCTCAGCCGCTGAGCGTCCCTGAATGCACCCATTTTCTAATTGTTTCCGTGGTTGATTTCATAAAAACTTTACTTTGTCTTAAAAGTTAAGAAAATTAAACAACTAATTTCAATCATACTAGATCCATTGTCTCTTAATTAACCTACAAACAACTTAACGTTGATCTCCTTATCATGTTTATATATAATTGTAAACTGACTTATCAGAAACTAATTAACAATTAAATGTGTACGAATAACTTCCTTAAGTATAGAAATAAAGCTGTTAGCTGTTAGAATCAGTTCTTACTCAAATTTTTAAGTTTGAAAAGGAATAAATAATGTTCTTACTTTCGCTGCCAGCCGTAATTGGCGCTCAAGTCAATATATTTGAATTTGCCGCTGTTTTGATACGTTAATGCGTGTGATCCGGTGAATTACGTGTAATGTCAAATGTGTTTCCATTTATTTAGTTCTTATGGTGTATGTGTCTGTATTTTTAGGTAGTTTATTATAGATTGGAAGGTACGCATAATTTGTTTCTTTATTATTATTTAGTAACACAAGTTGTAAGTACTTTATTTAGGTAAAATGCATTTTAAGTTCCTAAATTTGCGCGTACTCAGAACTGTCAGTTTCGTATTATGAAAAAAATTATAAAATAACACTAATAAACTTTATATCAGAAAGGAATAAATAACACACAATTTAACTGCAACACGGCACGAGCATCTGACAGTACTGAATATGCGCAAATTTAGGAACCTAAAGTGCAGTTTTACCTTTATTTATTTAAATTTATTTGTAGTAACAATGGGAATTCACAAATGCTGTGTAATTGGCTGTATTTATTCAGGTAAGCAACAATTATTCAGATTAGTGGTGTCACACTACTTTTACAATTTTGTATTTTCTTTATCATAACAAAATGCATTTTAATAATGAAGAGTTACATCACATAGGTGAAAAACAATAATACAAAATTCATAACTGACATGTTTTGCTTTAAAATTATCCATCCAGTATAATCGAAAGCAGCTAATATTGAACAGAAAACTTAGGGCAAATTAAATTGTAGATTTAATTCAAATTTAATTAAGGCTTAATCATTAATTACTTAAATCTGAGGTTGATAGAAGAATAAGTTCTTTGCACTAATTTAGCTATTTGATTAATAAACTTCAGTAGATAATATTTCTTATTACAGGTACCGAAAGGCATCGGTTTCCAAATCCACAGAAGGACTTGCAACGCATGCTACTATGGATAACTATTGTGGGAGGTGACTTGCTAAGGTTGACACCTCAGGATGTCTATAATAAGAAACGTATCTGTAAAAATCATTTTGAAGAAAAGGATTTGACACCAGGCAAAAATAGAATAAATTATAAAGCTATTCCAAAATTGTTTCTGAATAGTAAGTATTGTGCATGAATAGTGTACGATGTGTGAATTGTAAAAGTTCTTCATTTTCAGATTGTTTAAATCCTACTCATTTTCCTCAGGAGGCCGCTAATAACACTGAAGTTGAACCATCAATACCTCAAAATGATATAATACAATGTAGTCAAGAAACACCTATCATAGGTGCTCAACATTGTTTTAAAGCAATCACCACTCCAAGAAAGTTCCAAGGTAAAGAAAATGTAGAATTGTCAAGTACCCAAGAATAAAAAACTATCCTTTGTGATAGAATTTGATATTACCTGCAAATTTTATATTTTTCAAAAATTAGTATTTTCTTCAAATAGTACCTGAATTGAATGCTAAAATAGCTTTGAAAGAATTCTGTAATTGAAATACACCAATATTATTTGTAGTACCTACTTTAAATATGCACTAAACCAAAAAACTAAATTGTCAGATATTACCTCTTGGTTAGTAAGTAGGGCAGTTTATTTAGATGAAAATATATGGAACATAAAAAGCATAAAATATATAGATATAAAATCTTTACAATTATTTCATTGTAAACAATGAGAACAAACCGTCAATAAACATTTGAAGTAATATAAAACAAAGAAAACTCAATAAAATGTTTTTAATGGAAATGTAGAAAAGGTGTTGTGAGAAAAGTAAATTTTTGTTGATAAAAAAATAAACAAAAAACTGTTTTTTTTTAATCAGTATAAACATTGACCAGCAATGCAAATTTTAGTCAGTAACCTTAAGCACCTATAATGTAAAGCTGATTATTTATTATTATTATTATTATTATTTCTGTTTCAGCAGAGAAGACATCTATTTTGCAAAGTGTTGGAGTTCGTCGCAAAATTCAGTTATCGCCAAAGGCAAGGTATATTTATGGAGAAACTTTAAAATTGAAACGACAAGTGAGAAGAATTAATCAAAAGTGTCAAAGCTTCAAATCAAGATTACAGGCAATTGAAAAATTCTCTGACCAAGACTGCTTTAATAAAGTAGCTGCAAATATGTCATCAGCTGCAAAAGTTTTTACAAACCTTCAAATGCGAGAATCCAATAAAAAGTCAAAAGGAAGGAGATTCACTTTGGAGGAAAAAATATTGTCTTTATCATTATATAAACAAAGTCCAAAAGCATATAAACTTTTGGAAAGGTTGTTTACCTTACCTGCAAAGCAAACATTAAGAAATTTGCTTCAAAAAATTCCTATTACTGCCGGAGTTAATGAAATACTATTTCAAAATTTGAAAAAGTCTGTGTCAAACTTGTTAGCACAACATAGATACTGTTCGTTGATTTTTTATGAGATGAGCTTAATGCCCAATTTACATTACAATGAAAAGTATGATTTTATAAGCGGTTTTGAGGATTATGGAGATGGAAGAAGAAGTACCAAGATCGCTGATCACGTTTTAGTTTTTATGGTACGTGGTATAGTAAAAAAATATAAACAACCAGTGGCTTATGCTTTTACACAGGGCAGTGTAAGAACTGCACAGTTGATGTGCTTGATTAAGGAAATTATTTCCAAATTAACACCGGAATTAAAAATAGTATGTACTATATGTGATCAAGGAAAATCTAATGAAGCTGCAATTAAGAAATATTAGAAGACACTAGAATAGAATATTTAAAGAAAGGAGAAGAATGGCGTGGTAACTTCTATGAAATTAATGGTGTCAAAGTAACACCTATATTTGATCCACCTCATCTCTTAAAAGGTGTAAGGAATAACTTACTTACAAAAAATTTGAAATACACCTTTTTTCGAAGTTTTTTCTATACATACTCTAAATATGTAAAATAAAAATGTACACATGTATTATAATACAAACATATAATAATTCTCTAAATTTAATTTGCTCTGTATTAGTTTTAACGTTGCACCAACATATTTATGACGTTGCTTTAATCTCTTGGACAATTAAAATTAATTGTGTAGTTCTAGCAACTTCATAAAATAAGTAGGTACATCGTAAGGACTTTTAAGCGGTAAATATTATACTTTATATTCTTTAACTACATTTTAAATAAAGGCGCCAAAGAAAAGCTTTTGCTGCCAACCACCTATGTCGCCACTGTTTCAATGTTCTGCGCTTGTGTACGGGTGATAGCAGTCTATATATAGTTCCATTCAAATTGATTGGCATCGCAGTAGGCGAGGGCTGAGTGAATCGGGCTTTATCCCATGTCAAAAAAGTTACTAGAATATATTGTGAAACTACCATTAAATTATTTTGAGGTTATGTTGTCACGCAAAAATAAAAGAACTTTTACAAATTAGTTAAAGGCGATGGAATATCTTGTTTCTGTACGAAAATGTATTGACAAGGAGAAGAATATTATATATTACGAGATTCCTACTGTTTCTACGATTAAAACTAAACAATTTGAAATTTTCTGTGTTGGAATGGTCACAAGAATTCACTGCAAATCTACCGGTTACTTGCACCGATAGAAAACCGATTAGTGCCAATGCTGGGGATGAATGGATTTACGGTGAATTTTGGAACGCATAGATAACTGCTTCAACCGGTAGACTAACCGGTGAATTTTGAAATTTTCAAATCATACGCAAATGTGAGGTAATTTTTGCTGTATGCCAAGTGTCCGGCCGTTTTCGAAGGTACACTACCGGGACACTAGAAACACTTCTAGAACACGTGTACTCAGTTACTGGAATGTGGGACACATGTCCTCTAAGTGCAGGGTGCATTTTTGGAAAGCGGCCATTGTCTGATATTTAATACAAATGAGAACATCTGTTTTACTAAAATACCACATTTCAGACAAACTAACTACATCAACAATGGACCATAGTAACACATTTTCTTCATTCGGAATCATCTACAACCATAATAACAATGTCTTCCTCATCCGATTCTGATTCATCCTCAATTAAACCAAAATCATCTTCTGAGTCAGACGTATCTAAAGTAGTAATTATAAATGGTGGAATATCAGCAACGTCTCGGACACCCATGTATTTTTGAAAGTCATTGGTGATTTCCTTTTCAGTATGCTGAATAAAATTAATCCATTTTTCCTGTGTGCATTTTTCAAGTGCTCCGCGCCAAATTTCTACAACTCTGCCTTTCATTGCCAGTCTTGCTTGAATTCTCTGATTATAATATGTTTTGCAAAAACCCCATGGTAGCAACGACGCACTGCTTCACGTTCTCTTAAAGTTAAACGGGATGAAACGTGTTCCATTTCAAATAAAACTCAAGCTCCTACAAAATGTACATACATACAAACCTGAACTCAAGAAAGCAAATTTTCATTACTTACTCCAAATAAATATATCTTGAGGAAAATGTGTCTTGGAAAAGGCACAAATTTTTCGTAAATGAAATCAAATGAAACAAAGAAATGCCAAGCACAAATACGCAAATTACAAAACGATTTCAATGAACGTCAAAAACAAATTGACATCAGAAGCACGCGGAAGTTAGGGATGTTTATTTATTATCAATGATGCATTGCTGCAAACATAAATTTGAATTTCCAACGCCTACCGAGATGCCATTCTTTTTGAATTGGAATATATGTATATATATATTATGTAGTCTATGATATTATCTATTACATAGTTCTCATGTCAATATGTCTGTATTTTCATTTTTGTTTAATGACAATTATTAATTCATATTTTTATTAAATTTGTAACTGTACACCACTGTACACATAGCCTTATCCAATTAATAAACACCATTCTCAGTTTTCAATTCTTACAAAGTAGTACTAACCTCCCCTATTCTGTAACTCAATCCTCAATCAAATCGAAATCAGTGAATTTGACAGATTGGATCGTAATGCTGTTGAATTAGTATGCCGTAATTCTACCCGATTTCTATATTAAAATGTTTTATAATTTTAAACAGCTGATGCGTTCTACCTTCTTTATGAAATATCACAGACCACACGCAAAAAAATAATAAAGACTGAATATTTTGGTTTAAAAACATACCGATTCCTGTCATATATTCCGATTTGATCTGAAAAAAGTTACAGAATAGGCCTGTTAGTATATCGATTTATACAACTTAATTTCAAATAAATAAAAATAAAAACACGAAATTCTTTTTCAGTTATTACTTCCTGCTCGAAAAGTGCGTTGGTAATTTTCAGTACTTTATAGGACTATTATTCAATTACTAATATGAACTAAACAATTTTTTAAGATTATCGCCAATACAATTTTTAATTTTTAGAACTTACCACTAAATGTCTTCTGGTGTACTATAAGTCTAAAGGAACGCATTGTAGCTATTTCTGAAAACAAAATTTTAAACACTAAAAAATTTCCGAAAAACCATTTTACGCTGCAAATGCAAGGTTATGTTTTCTAACGTCAAACGTCAAAACAAATTACACTCGCAGATAGTGTCCATTACAGTTCTCTGTATTACCAATTGGGATGACAAGATGATTATAGCTACACTACACACATAAGTTCACATGCATTGCCAAAGCCGTCTCTATCTAACAAGCCGTGCACTTGTAAATTTGGCAACAGAGCAAGTAGTCCGATCACGAGTTTCACCAGTTTGACGTAAGTTGTATGTACGAGATAATGTTGTAATGTAATTCTGTACTTATCAATCAAATTTTATTGTTTATTATTGTTTATTATAGTATTGGTGACTAAAATAACGTTTTAAATGTTATATTAACAATCAAGGTAAGTCCACAAAGCCTAATTCTGCTAGATAACCAAACTTTTTCGTTTTCCTTTATTTGCTTTAATTTCATACCAATGTGACATTTTTCGGATTTTCAATGGTACAAAAAGTGGAACTTTAAAGTCCTAGTACTTAATTTTAAACTCGTTAAACGTCTAGTTTGAAAGAAAATTTCATATTTACCTCGAACGAAAATTGACTTTAAATATATATACTTGGAAGTAATTACAGCCTCGGCTAAACAACTTGCTCCTAATTACTTTAAAACTTGACTTTTCGTTGTAGGTAAATAAATAACTATTCTTTCTGAATTATTAATTAGGTTTACGTTGTAGATGCCAAGTTCGATTAGGACTACTTTCGGGTATCAATGCGACGTTGCCAAGCGTAACAGCACGGCTTGTTAGATAGAGACGGCTTTGGCATTGCGGATACGCAAAATTTTTATTGCGGATCGTTTCTAATTGGTTCATTTTGAATTTTGAACCAATTAGAAACGATCCGCAATAAAAATTTTGCGTATCCACAATGCACGTGAACTTAGCTTAAGACATCCCATAGGGATTACGGAATTGGCAACATGAATATAGTTGGGCGTACCCACAAGGGGAGCGCTGATGAAGGTGTTGTCAGACGAAAATAATCGACTTATTGATTCAAAAGGGTCGCACCATCGCTTCGGTGTAAATACAGACCATTAACAGGAGCACAAATATGTTTTTAGAATTTTTTTGCCATGAATAGTTTTTAAGATATGAATGTTTAAAAATAACGCAAATAGGCAACGCTGCACCTTGTAGATGCACTTACAAATTTGAAATTATAGATCATAGGTACCCTCTTTTTTGTTGACAACTGCATATGCGCTGGTTTGTCAAAACGTTTGGAAATAAAATTTGACATAATAATAAACGTCTGTGGTTCTTAATATCCTACTTTCTTCAGCTATTCTAAAGTTCTTAAGTAAAAAAAATAATGAAAGAGTTGGTTGATTTGATCCAGCATCTAATGGCAAAAGTTAATACGAAGAGGAAAATCAGCTTCACACAGAGCTTGAACTTTTGTATAGTCGAAAGAGTGGCAACCTTCTGTTTTTAATACACGCCGAACAACATTGTAATTTACGTTTAAATATCGTCCAATATCTCGAATTCTGACGTTAGGATTGTTTTCAAGGACTTGTAGAACAGCTTCCTCGACTTGGGGAGTTCTGGCGGAGCGTGGCCTACCTATCACTTCATGATACCGATGATACATAACACTGATCAAGCCGTTGAAAAACATTTTTGTCTGGATGTCTACGTTCACCGTATCGTTCAGTATAAGCTGCTGCAGCGCGTCGAAAGTTTCCACCACTCTCTCCCAGAAGATACATATCACAGTATTCATTTAAAGTAAACATTTTGAATTTGAATAAATTCTTCAAATCAATCAAAAAATTTGACTTTCAAAATGTGAACATCATTGATGAATTTTATTTGTCAGGTCACACTATGGTAACCATAGTAAAACCGAATTTTCAGTGCACCGTTGCCGGCTTTACTTCTAAAATAATGTTAACATTTCCAAAGACTTTTCCTGCTTTATTGCTTAATAAATATTATGTTTTATTAGCAAGGATAATTTTAGAGGCGTTTATCTACACCTTTCATTAATAAAAACATAAAGTTACATTATCTAATTACTATAAAATCACCATCAGTTTCGTAACTTTGAAAGCCTATATCTTCGTAAAAAAATCATCTAGAAAATTTTTATTTACACTTTTGAGAACAAATAAGTGGGTCTGAAAACCACCTAAGTGATGGTGCGGTCCTTTTGAATCACGGTGTAGAAAATAGTAGTGCTGGCAACCTAAATCGATTGTTTGGATAATCGGTTAACCGGTTTTGGATATCCGCGGTTTTGGAGAAAACCGAAAACCGGTTATCCGGATAACTCGGTTATTCGAGTATCCAGTTATACGGAAAACCGGTTATTCGAATATCGAGTTATTCGGATAACCGGATATTTGGATATTATCAGTTTCTTGGATAATCGAATAATCGGTTTTAACCATTATTTGGATAGCCGATTATATCCGAAACCGGTTTTTAAAGAAACCGATTATTCGGTTTAAATTTTTTCCGGTTTTTGCCAGCACTAGAAAATAGGTGTCACTGCAATACCCGTGTCTGAATATCCTGGACCAATGTGAGATGTCGACATCTGTAATGCATATGTGTAATGCTGGATGCATATTTTCTAAATTTTATTATTTTAAATTTTACACAAAACCTCTTGTTTTGTGATTAATTACACGCAATATGTGAGAGCTAGTGTTTTGACCATATCTTAATGAAAATAATTTAAAGTACGTATGTTGTCGTGTTAGTTAATTGTAACATACTTAGATGAAACGTAGAAACAACATTTTCCGGTAATATTCATCTTTAGTATTAAAAAAAGTGCATGTATTAAAAAAATTACTTCGTCGAAATTGAATATTGCTCGTAATATTCTGTCTCGTACCCCAATGCCGAGAATTTCTAAATCTAATTATACGTCTTATTTACATATTGTCTGTAAATGTAAATATTTCTATATAATTCGTAATTCTCTACTAAGGTGGAATTACTTTGAAAAAACTAACTTATGGCGTTTTTCAAAAATGTTTCTATCAGTGTAATATAACTATTTGCTTATTTATTAATGGAATTGCAGAACACGATCTCTATTACTAATACATTAATGTAGTTTTAAAAATTAATGCGTTCGATTTTTTATTAATGCCAGAAGAGAAAATTACGTAGTTAACACATCATCAGGGATGTAAACTGGCAAAATTCCATTTAAATTACCAAATAAAAAACAAAATGTACAGTTGCGGACAGAAAATTTTGGACATTTTTTTTACGTCTCTCTGAAATACCAAAAATCCTGTTACATAAGTACGTTTCCTGACATTGGCGGTCAATAATTATGATTTTATCAAAGCAGTAGCTTTCTTTCGTATAAGGTAAGTTCATAATTTACAACCACACAAATTACATTTCCTAAAATACTGGTTTGCTATTGAATGAGGAAATTTCTAAAGCTTCTTTTGGAATTGAAAATATTTAAATATACAGGCTGAGTCCAAAAAAATGCCTACGCGAATAGCGTCGGTGTTTATTATCGTATTTGAGCGGTCAAAAAATCAAATGAAATGGCAGAAAAAACTCTACAAAATACCAGTGAGTATAGGGATCATGCACATGCGAAGCCAGCGCCACCAATGACCATATTCTGCATTAGTGGTATGAAATTACGAGTTGTTTCAAATTATTAGTGTACATTTGAACTTGAATATTGTAATGTATTTCAATACCAGGAAGCTCAAGTATTATGTATTACAATCGTAAATTGTCATAAGAGTGATATTATTCCCATGCAATCAGTCTCAAGAAATATTTTCATATCACTAATTCACAAATCACCACCCCAGGCGGCGCTGAACGCAGAGATGTGCATGGTGCCTAGATAGGTACTATTAAGAGAGATCGTGCGATAGGTTTCAGCGTACGTAGTTAAATGTAGGCGAGAGGAAAGCAACGTGAAGAGAGTGTATATGTAAAATGCTGCCGCTGTCGGACAGTTTTGAACCGCTATGTTTGGGTTTGATGCATCACTTGTTGGATGACGAGTATCACATTTCACCGATAGATGATACGCGTTTCTGAGGGGCTAAAGGGTGAGGGGAAGGAACAGTCAGTAGGCGTGTCGCTGATGAACCCTCACCAAAAGTTTTTACGGAGACAAATGCAGGTATTTGTCGCCGTTGAAATTTTCCATGTGCATTCAGTGTTGCCTAACGAGTTAAGAATAACAGGAGAGCTATACTAACAGTAGTTTCTCGTCCAAACTGGTCACTACATATGGTCGCTGTATGTCATAGGGCCAGTTGTATAAAATGAGTTAACCTCTCGATCAAGTTTCCTCCACAATTAACTTATCTCGTTTTATACAACTGGCTCAAAGGCGCACACAGTCGTTTTACAAAATTCTGGAACGTCCACAAAACCCACAGTTCAACATTGTTTATAAAACTCTTACTACATTAAGTTTAACTAAATAAGATGCGAGAAATGTCAATTGCATTCCTATGTTGTTACGTTCGCAAATTACACCTCCTAGAACATCTTGGGCATATAATTGCATCTCTCACTCACGATTATTAATATATTTTGTATCTCTCATCTGTTTTAAGAAGTCTTGTGTTTACACTATTTCCATGAAGGCTGGTGCATTTATCACACTGTACTTACAAGTGGGATGTGAAAAGTGCGTCGTTTTTGAGACAAAAATTCTCTTTTACTCTTTCCCTGAAATTGTCAAGATTTGCCTTAACTTTTTTTGGACAAAACGAAAAACGGGATTCTTCATTTCCCGTTACCATTATATTACAGTTTTGACATATATGCTTGCTGGCACTTACATACATACTTTTAAAGAGCTTATAAATAAACAGTATGCCTTAAATACAGGAATATGATTCGTCATGCGTTACGCGCATACCCATAACTTTTCGATTCTCTTATGGTCTCTATTACCAAATAATTACAATAAACAAATAAATCACGGCACTTATTACTTCTTTCGCAGTAAAAATAATATAATAATTAATTAGTTAGTTAATTAAGTAATACTCTTAGGGCCGGTATTATAAAGGCAAGTTAGCTATAACTACCGGTTTGTTCCCTTGGTAACAATGGTGCACACAATTGTTGTTAAGGCAATAAATTCGGAGTTAAAGTTAACTTGCTTTTATAATACCGGGCCTTATTATTATTAAAAAAATCTGTTATCAAAATGGCTCTCAACTTGCTTTTATTTTATTACGGTAAGCCGTAGCTTAGTTATAGGGATATTCGATCTACGTAAAATGAAGCAATTTTTGAATCGATCTTGAATCGAAATATAAAAAAATCTATAAAAAAATGGAGCTGTAAAAAAATCGATTTCATAAAAATCGATGCAATATAATTTTTATTTAAGAAACCAGAAATGACACGTGAAGTATTATACCACTATTACACAAACGAAAACTATAAGAAGGGGAAACTTTAGATTAAAACAGCTATACATAATGCTGAACAGTTACTTTTTAGAGCACTACATTAATTTGGTACTAGCAGAATTTATTCTACTTAAGTTATCACGTCTAATGTCATATCTATCAAGTGTCAAGAGTAATCCTCAAAATACGCGGTCGGGTTTCGGTCAGTCGCAGTCAGATTAACATTTTTTATGCGATGTCAAAGCTGTAAAGGCTTTCAATTTCAAATTTAAAAATCGATTCGATTCTTGAAAAAAATCGATTCAGTAAGAAATCGGTTGCAAACAGAATCGATTTAAAAATCGAGTTTTATGAGAAAAAGATCGACCTTCCAAAAGATCTATTCTGAATCGAACGTCTTTAGCGAGTATTGGATGGATCGCATTACTTTATTTAGATCTGCTTTAAATAATTACGCCTAAAATGTTGGAGTTGGTCTTTCTCGTAACCACCAATCAGCTATGTTTATAAAAACGTGAGTTTCGGAGGATATCTACGATTCAGTTTGAGGATCAAGATAAATGAAAATCATAGCTTACGAATAATGTTTGTAGGAAACATTTTATAGTTTTTCTTTTAGGAAAAAAAAACGTAAACTTATTGTAAAAGCATTGTAAATGACATGGGGCTGTCGTCATTATTTATAAAAAGATCCAATTTATTTAGAAAAACAATGCCGAATTCCTGTCAAATTTTGCTACAAATGCTGCAGTCCCGTGTATATTATGATGTTTACTATACGTAGAAAAAAAAATTGAATTAATACAATGAATATTAATTCTGTTATATTGATTGTTTATTGAGTGTGTTTTAGGGCTTTTAGGCGTATATCGGGAAGGAAGTCGGGCCCCTTAATCTCAAAATACTATTTTACTGTCATATGATCCGAATATAAGGACTTGTAGGCGGAGCTTATTTGCGCAGCCTTATGTGACAATAGGTTTGATTTGATTATTTCGACTTTTGTTCACCTAATTCTACAGTTTCGCAAACCATGCATCAGTTACTTTATTTACGGCTACGGCATTTACTGGGCATGTACGCCATGTGTACGCCAATAATTAATTTATAATCATTTTTAATAACTAACATTTTTACATTAAAGTAGCGACATCTTTCGATCGCTTGTTGACCTGATATTGCAGTAGGATTGACAAATTGAAGCCAGTTCGCCACATAATAAGTCATCCCAATGCAAGGTGGCCATGTGCTGTCAAAGCTACGGTTATGCTGATGAAGGCCCAACTAGGCCTGAAACAGCTGTACAGAGCCTGCTCGGGGAATTCGCTGCAATCAGAACCGATTTGCACAAAAATTTTCAAAATTTCTCATATGCTTTGACAGCACATGGCCACCTTGCATTGGGATGACTTATTATGTGGCGAACTGACTTCAATTTGTCAATCCTACTGCAATATCAGGTCAACAAGCGATCGAAAGATGTCGCTACTTTAATGTCCATTACTTTCACATCGCATTGGCGAATAACCCTAGGACATATCGGTTTGGTTTGCAGTGGAGTTCTCGGGCTACGGTTCTGCTGATGAAGGCCCAAGTAGGCCTGAAACAGCTGTACAGAGCCTGCTCGGGGAATCCGCTGCAATCAAAACCGATTTGCACAAAAATTTTAACATTTTTACGTTTGACACTAGAGGGCGCAACGCATAATAGTAATCTGTAATCACCAACTGTACTAGACTCTTACATTGCTCTTACATCGACTCTCATAGCGACACGCCATCTATATAACGACTCAACTAACAGAGGAGTTCACGAAGAGCCATCTATCCAGCGACTCACTTTTAGGTATACGCATTTTTAACCCGTCGTGATCTCTCTTATTAGTACCTATATACTCACTGAAAATACCATACCTTGCGTCTTTAATACATTGGCCGCGTTCAGCGGACACAACTGTTGAGTATGTTGACTTGTTTGGTACGCTGAACGGTTAATGGTTACTGCCAACAGTTGCCGAATTTACTCACCAGAAATAATTTACGGTGCGATGGCAGTGAGTCATTTGTTTATTCTAACCATAGATTCTAACCTCTTTTGAACTGCTAGATTTCTCAGTTTTTTCTTCTTTAAACTCAACATAAATGAAACACGTTTCTGGTTTTAGTCAACTGTTGTGTCCGCTGAACACGCCCATTGAAGACAGCTGCATGACAGCTGTCAACTTTTGTTTTTTAAATGCAATGGCATGATTACTGCAATAAAGTTCGAAATAAATTTTCTTTCTGCGTTCAATGATGTGCTGCAACAAACACTTATTTTTCAAAACAACAGAAAAAAAAACAAAAAAAATTGAAAGTTATCGTCATTTTTTTGCCTATGAGGAAGTACTTATAGATACTACACTATTTACCGTAAAACATGTATCACCCAGCGAAAACACGTACGTGTAAAAAACGTTGTAGAATAACACGTAACCAAACGTTGAATTCATATGTTATTGTTATGTTGAAACAACGAAAAAATGTCGCGGCAATCAATTTCTTTTAAACGTCTCTGTCCACGTGTAAAAAACGTTGTAGAATAACAATTAATCAACGTTGAATTCGTGTGTTATTGATACGTTTTAACAACGCTCGAATCAAGTTCTTCTAAACGTCTTTGTCCACGGTATTTCAACGTTAAATCCCAGTGCACACATACGTATAAAAAACGTTGTAGAATAACATGTAACAAATGTTCGTGTGTTATGGTTACGTTGAAACAACGAAAAAATGTCGCGGCAATGTCCACGTGTAACGTTGAATCAGACAATTACGAGGTGTATTAAAGCTGGGTCTAAAGTCTAAATCATTAGACTGATAGTGGAATTTGAACCCACGCCGCCGTGTGACACGACTTTCCAAGTCGGCTAGGCTAGACCGCTAAGCCATTTGGAGACCTCAGTTCCGTATCGCTTCCGTGACTGATTCGTAAAGCGGACGGAGGCTTGCGAAAATAAAGCCGAACCGGGGACTTTAACTTACAATAGCTACGCGCCGCCCTCCCTCGTTCAATTTCCGAACTTCTTACTACCTACAGTTTCCTTCTAACATCCATATTATCATAGCATCATTAAATCAATTTTTCTAATTATTACAATCCTAAGCTTATTTTCTTTGTATATACATTTCAAAAATTCTAAATAATTTATTTATAATAAACATGTAATTCTAAATCGCCTATTTCTAAAAATATTTACACTAACTTAAAATATTCGACAAAACACATTTAATGCAGTACTCTCAATTTACTTTATTATTTACAAAATTATTTCTCTTTGAAAATTAAAAAAAAATTACAGGCTTCTCATAAACACCGCAATATTGTCACGCTCTCTTCGCGCTTGCAATAAATTAAACTGTTGGGGCAAACGTAGCTTTCGGTAGACGGTTCCGTCCAGGTATGGGCTAGGTATGGGTATTGGGGGTAGTTTACCGGAATAACAAAGACTTGTTTCAGGAAATTGATACTGCCGGCCGTTACTTTGTGGAAGTGTAACATGATAGAAATTATTTAATTAAAACACTTATACTTTGTTATTCCACTAATTTTATTAAGTCGTGACTAGTTTTCAAACTAACTATAATATACGTTTACTTTTGCTTAAATATTAAGGGTATGTCATAAATAGCGGCTTATTCTAAGTAGCACAGATGGCGAGGAGAGGCGGATATATCAGGTCAAGTTGTTCGTTCAGTACGGAGAATTCGGGGTTTTGATTTGCTTTTTGAATTTCTAAAGATTCTAGTAGATTAAGTTTATATCCTTTGTTACATTTATGTAATACATCAATTTTATCTGAGTAGGTGTGATTATTGTCAAGAAGATGCTTTGCAAAGGTGGACTCTGTTTTATTATTTAGGAATGATTTAATATGTTCGTTTATACGCGTTTCAATACTTCGTCCGGTTTGACCGATATATACGCCTTTACAATTTTTACAATGAATTCTGTATACGCCTGAGTTTTTTAGCGGATTAAGTTTATCTTTTGCGTTGAAGACTAATTTTGATATATTTGGAACTGATTTGTAACTTACAGTTAAGTTACTATTACAGCTGACCAGAGTTCTTTTTATTTTTTCACTGACTGGACCAAAATACGTGATTGAACTGAATTGTTAATCTTGTTTGGTGTTGACTGCTGGGTATATTGTTTTTATTGCTTCTTTACTTGTAATCTTATTTAGTAATTTATCTACTAGTTCTGGTGGGTATTTATTGTTTACAGCTATTTGTTTTATTGCGGAAATTTCTTTGTGGTAGTTCATGTTTGACATGGGTATCTTTACTAGTCTCTGAAAATGACAATGTTATGTCGAAACTAGTCACGACTTAATAAAATTAGTGGAATAACAAAGTATAAGTGTTTTAATTAAATAATTTCCATAACAAAGACTTGCTTACTTTGTCCCGGTTCTCGGCTCTAAAAAGGAAGGTCCTCTTCAGAAAAACCACCGCACCATTTTTAGGCTTTATTAAGCACCCTTCGCTATTGGGCCACCTTCCCGCTCGGTCCCCAATCGACTGTCTCGCGCAATTAATCCATTATCCGTAGTTCAGCAAAGTGATCCCGTTAACAATTATACAGAGTGGAAAGTTTAACTGGAATAAATTCTGTAACTTAGAAAATTGCTATTTGTAGCAAAATTCTTGGAACAGGTCAATTTTTATTTTTATGGCACATATTAGAAATGGATTTCTTTAACTTTTCAATTTGGAGGGATGAAACAACCCCTAACTATTTTTTTTTAATGGAAGGGTATGTTGAGTAATTTTTTTTCTTAAAGCTTTTTCAATTGGGAATACAGCTACGTTTTTCTTTTTTAATTTTTCTTAAACAGTAAAAGGCGAAAGAATAAAAAATAAATTTTTCACTAGAACGATTTTAACGCATCAGATGTTCAAAATGCTCGCCACCTCTCACTTGGCAATACCCTAATCGATTATAAATTCCATCCCTAACAGTTTGTAACATTTCCGGCGTTACTCTCCTAATTTCATGCAGAATTTGAAGTTCTGAAGTTCTGCTATGTCGTTTGGTTTAGTCACATAAACTTTACTTTTTAAATACCCCCATAAAAAAGTCTAAAAGGGTGAGATCTGGAAATCTTGTTGGCCACCCAATCGGCCATCGGTCGTCTTCTTCCTATCCACCTATTGGGAAAAACTTCAGTGAGGTAATTATGTACAATTAAAAATTTAGCGCATTGGCAGCGCCATCTATTGGCTGCACGCAACAATACGATACCATATGGAATGCTTATTTCTTCTTATCAAATAATAAAAAATGGAGTTCCTGAATTTTTGGCATTAAAAATGGTTTTAGTAAAAAAATTCTTTTTTTTATTTTTTACCTTTTACTGCTAAAGAAAAATAAAAAAATAAAACGTAGCTATATTCCCATTTTTTTCAACATATCCTTCCATTAAAAAAACATAGTTAGGGGTCGTTTCACCCCTCCAAATAATTGAAAAGTTAAAAAAGTCCTTTTGTAATATGCGCCATTAAAAATAAAAATTGACCTGTTCCAAGAATTTTTTTACAAATCGTAATCTTCTAAGTTACAGAATTTATTCCAGTTAAACTTTCCACTTTGTATACAGTTGTCCCCAATGAGAACGCTTTAAGAAAAACAAATTTGGCAAGGGTCAATTGATGCTGATGCACTTTGTACTTTGAACCGAACCCCCAGCCATCAGAGCAAAGGAACCAATTGTGACCTAGAGATAGGGATGTATAAAAGATCGACTCGCAGGTAGAATCGGGAGCAGTAGTAGTAATAGTGATATTAGTGAAGAGCAGTATTAAAGTAGTGAAGATAATTAATTGGACAGTAAATTGTGAATGAGTGCGCGAAGCCGAAGCAAGCGAGTGAGCTCTCCACGAGCGCAGGGCTGGCCGCCTCGGACCAGACCCTTTTTACCTCCAAGTAATGTAAAGTTTAAATTAAAGTAAAGGAGTAGGATTAGAATAAAATAAGTTCGATTAAATAAGGTGATTAAATAAGGACGTAGAATAATTATGTTTAAAGTGATAAAACAAATTAGTTTAAATGAAAATATAATTTAAAGGGACATAGAATAATTATGGTTAAAATAATTGTGATTATTAAATTAAAATAATGTATTTAAATAAAAATTAATTTAAGGACATTCTCGTAATTTTAATCTCGTAAAATAATTCGTTAATCAATAACATAAATTTAATTCTTTCCTTTTTCTAATTAATAAAAATAAATTACCAACTCTTTTTCTACGTGACAATATCGTAATTAATGGAAGAAAAATATTCATGTTCTATGATACTCCTCATATTATCAAGAACATCCGGAATACATTACATCAATATGATATTCATTTTGATATCAATAAGGTAGCCAAGTGGGTACACATTGAAGAAGCATATAAAATTGACTTGACCAGACGCTTTCAAGGTCGATACATAAAATCATTAATTGTCGTTACCTTATTATTTGATTTTGTTTCTTTTAGCAATGAGGAAAATTAAACCGTTACATTTACAATTAAATCTAAATTTTGTTAAAATGAAAGTTTCATTTGATGCCCAAATTTTCAGTTCAACAGTGGCAGCATCGATAGAATCGATGGTGGCATCTGCAAATCTGCCAGCAGAGGCAATATATACTGCAGAATTTGCACATCTCATGGACTCTATTTTTGATTCATTGAATAGTCGTAATATTAGAGATTTCCCAGATAATCATTACCTTACATTGGACCACTATATGACACATTTAAACACATATTCAAAAAACACAATTTAATTTTAGCTAGCAAATCTGTAAATAATTTAAATAGTATTTTCTCAAATTTAAAAACCAAAACACCAAAACTAAAACAACCTAACGTAGTTTATGAAATTAAATGTTTAAATTGTAATTCATGTTATATTGGAGAAACAAGCCAAAATTTATAAAAATTTATAAAAAAAACACGTCTAGACCAACATAAATATCACATCAAAAAAAATAATCAAAATCATTCAATGCTTGTAGAACATTCATTAGAAAATGACCATAATTTTGATTTTGAAAATACTAATATTTTATATTACGAGTCTAATATTTTCAAAAGACGTTTTATAGAAATGTGTAAAATAAAAATGTCGTCGAATTCTATTAATAAACGTACTGATTTTACAAATTTAAACGATACATTTTGTAGTTTTCTCGATTCCTTAAATAAATTTTTTAACATTTATAATGTTCAAATTATTTTTAGCTTAAAAAAAAATCAAGTTACTTTTTCAGTTTCCGTTGACAACCTTGTTTATTTTGACAACATGTTTATATTTTTCACTTCTGACGAAGCTGTCGAACGACTGCGAAACGTTAAGTGTTTATGCGCCATTTAGTGTCCGTTTAAAAGAGTTTGTGATACATAAATTAAGCATAGGAAGTGGGAATGATAGGAAACTTCTTTAGTTACTTATTCAATGGTTTGACAACGTGCTGATTAATTACTGCACAGATTAATATTAAGGCTGCGTTTGGTTGATAGACGAACCGTCAAAGTTTAACGAGCTCGGGCGGACTGTTTTCTAAACGGAACTCATACCCACCGTAGTTGCCTAATGGTCACATTACGACCACCGTGACCACTCAGCTGATTAGTCAGACAACGTAAAATAACTACGGACTAAACGAAATCGACAACGTCGCCCATGAACTAAACGCATCCTATAACAGATACGAAACTTGCCGATTTGATTATTTTCAAACAAGGCATCATCGTAGAATGAGTGTTATCAGTTTGATGTTAATGTTAAATTTTAGTGTAATATATATTATTTTACATGCTATGCAATAATAAATAGTAGGACAATAAATATGCAAATTCATGAAAGAGATTTATGGAAAACATATCATCGAAAAACTTTACCATATATGAGCTTCTGCAAAATATTTTTACTCAAAAATGTCCAATAAATTTTAATACTAACCTCTTGCCTCCACAGAGGCAGAGACGTTGTTATACTTTATTCAAAATTGCTCTACTCAAGATTAAAAAATCAGACTCACATCGAAGGTGCCGATATGTTTTGTATCTGCTATAATATTAATTTGTGGCAATACTACAATATTGAATAATAATATTAAATAAGTTATTAAATTTATGAAGAATATTATCATTAAAATCATAAATTATTATGTGACTAGAAGATATTTTTGTGCCTACAGAATTTGTTTATTTTGCTTTCAGAAGGAATTTTAATAAATGTAACTCTGCCTGTGATTCCCCCCCCGGCTTGTTTAAACAATTGGTTGGTGTGGTATTACTGTCAGTTCCAAACCCGGATAAAGAAGGATGGTTTCTATTGAATGATTAAATGAATAATATATTAATTAACTTTTGCGAAAATACATATATGTTTTCAATTAATTCTGTTTTTTAACAGTAATTACTTATTACATAGAAAATTGAATTTGCCAAATTTTTATTGAAATAATTAAAACTTTAAGATTCTGCGTGTTATTTTTTAAAATTTATTTCCATTTCTTATTATGTGTACAATTGTACATACATACATTACACAAAATTTTCTTTGTTGCTGTACACAGAATATTATTGTTTGTTTCTTTTTATAATATTGAATAAAATTTTGTAATACTATTTCTGGATTTTATTTTGTGTATGATCCTGTTTGTAATAATTCTTTTTTCTTTTTTTGGCTGGTTTTATAATTTTTTGAAGCGATTTTATTTGATGAAATACTCAGTCTTTTTTTTGTACACTTTAATCCATAGTAGGTACTTTCGAATCCGGCTGGGCTCGTCTTCAGTAATAAAAAGCGAAGGTAGAACTCACCATTGTATCAATGAAGACGAGCCCGCTCGGATTCGAAAGTGCCTACTATGGATTAAAGTGTACAAGAAAAAAATGACAGTATTTCACTAAATATAATATAAGTCGCATGGTATTTACTGAGTCTCAAATCTCACGTTTTCAAAATTTAGAGGGAAAATTCAAATAATACGCATGCGCAAAAGAAATCACTAGTGTTGGGATATAGACGCGAGTATTTTTCCTGCATCTTCCTAGGGGACGATTCATTTCAAAATGGCGGGAAATGCTTCCTATGTAAATAATAGGAGGAAAAAACTTCGACATTTTTTCAAAATTTAGGCACTAGTCTGACTTGAATACGGATGTAAAATGTTCTACAAAGTATAAGCTATGACGTGATCTATTTTTAAACTGAAATGGAAGTGGAAATTACTTTAAAATAAATTAACAAAACAGTCGATGTCGTAGGGTCATGGCACCAGTAAAGGAACACTTAAGAACAGTCGCATTTTCAAAAATTATACACAAATAATAGGCACTCCTTTTGTTACCTAGTTTTTTGTAATATATAGGCTAGAATGTTCTCTTTCTGTCCCCGATTTGCATTGTTTAGGCCCTTTACTCATAAAAATACAAAGAAAAGTTATTCTTAAAATTGTCAAAAACACCAGTAAAGGAACACTTATACCTAATAAAGAAACATTGGAATGCCAGTAAAGAAACAGAGTGTATAACAAAATTTATTAACTAGGTATGTAGGTAGTAGCTAATGCAATAATAAAACCTCTTCTACTCCTTTTTCCAAAGAGTTTTGAGAATGATTGAAGCGTGTGAGTTTTAATATAGGCTCCATTATCTACAACCAAAAAAATAAATTGCATCACCCAATGAAGAAACACGTTCAAACGTTCAAACCAATAAAGGAACAACTTATAAGGGTATTTTTTTACAGGATACTCTTACAGTATGAAGCTAAAATTTACAGAAAACCTTCTAAACGCTACAATTGTACATTAAAGAGGTGAAATGTAGTAATAATGTAAAAAACTTTGAAACGCTAGTAAGGGAACTTTTGTTTCTTCACTACAATTATACTTTTCACAAGATCCAGTAAAGAAACACCCCAAAAAATTCATGAATTTTTACAAATTGAGGTTATTTAACATTAAAAACATTTAATTTTAACTATTGTGATTATTATAATACCATTGAAACTTGGTAAATATTGAAGGGAATTAAACTATTCCATTTTAAAAGCTAGCTTATCTACTTACTTACCTTACTATTTTCATGCACAAATCACATCTCAATCAACACCCTTACAAAAGAGATTGAAAACCGTGTAAAGAAAATTGAAATATCGCATGTAAATTTGTGACTGGAAAGAAGAATATCCAACCAAATGAGAAAAAATTAGCGATACGTTTAAAATTATTTAGTTTTCTTAATATATTTTATAATGTATGAATTGTTCCTTTACTGGGGTCTGTTTCTTTACTGGTGCCATCACTCTACCCATTAACAGAAAATATTATTTTAAAAAATAATCACAGCAATTTAGGAGAAATGAAATAGATCACGTTGTAGGGTGAAAACCCAACCGAATTTATTCTTAGGAGGGGAATACAATTCGAAGTTCTGTGCCAATTGAAGACACGAGTGGATAAAGGTGTTATGTTGAATTTTTGAGATTATTGGATTTATTGGCTTATTATTCAACCCTGACATAAATCTATCTTTCAACATATACGAAATACCTATTTTTATTAAATTTGAGGAATTACCACTTGCTAAAGGTGTTATATTCACCATCAATTTTCAGTTGTCAGTGGATGAAGGTATTAGCTGCGTTCCTTTTGCCACAAATATTACCTCAGATCACTTAAACGTCATTTCCATTAACACGAACAAATAAGTTTGAACAGATATTTCAATCTAGCAACCAACCAATGGGAATGCTTGAGCGGCAAGGCGGGAGGTCGAAATCTCAATTCAAACCCACTTGTTCATGCTAGCGGAAATGACGTTTATCTGAACTGAGGTGAGATTTGTGGTAAAAGGAAAGCACCTATTATGTATGAAACATAACACCTTCTTCCACTAAAGATTTAAAGTTCGATTGACAGTGAAAAAACGGACAGACAGGTAGAAAAGAGACATTCACTGACAAAAATATCGCTTAATATATCAACAATGCTGCTACCTAAGTTGTTAACATTAGGTGCTTTCCTTTTACCACAAATCTCACCTCAGATCAGATAAACGTCATTTCCGCTAGCATGAACAAGTGGGTTTGAATTGAGAATTCGACCTCCCACCTTGCCGCTCGAGCATTTCCATTGGTTGCTAGATTGAAATATCTGTTCAAACTTACTTGTTCGTGTTAATGGAAATGACGTTTAAGTGATCTAAGGTAAGATTTGTGGCAAAAGGAACGCAGCTAATGAAAGCGTTTTATTTATGCTAAATGTGGCTCTTCAATTTCGGTATGCATGGTATCACTCATTTAAGATACAAATCTTACTTTTTCACTTGAACTGAGGATTGGCTACTGTTACAAATCTCGAAAACCCTAAAACAAAAAGTTTTAGTGGTTTGTAAAAAGAAATAAATAATTTCATTGATTACATAACTGTTATTCATAACAGCACAATTTCTTCTTCATTTGAAGTTAACTGGATAAAGATGTTATATACATAAAACTTAATTTTTTCCTCTGCAATAAAACTATATTCAAATAATAAAGTGTGGGAAATGAAAGTACTAATAATATGGCTGTATAATAGGAATCACCAGTTTGAAGCAAAGAAAAGCAAAAAAAGTTCCAGTTTGAAACGCTTTATTTGAATTCACTCTGAATTTCAATTTTGCGACACCTTTATCCACTTGTGTCTTCAATTAATTAATTACTTGACGTATGTATTTATTTAAAATGAAATAAATCATGATATAACAATTGCAATAAATAAATAACAATAAATATTCTAAAGCTATAAATATTCTGTAGTATACAGTATACATAATTAGGTACGGTTGCAGAATCAAAAAAAGCATACAAGTTTTTAGGCGTTTAGGCTTATATTTTGCAATATTAGAGTAGTGTAAATCGATCTCTGTCAGATTGACATAAACGCTGACAATTAAATCATGTGACACAATGCATAATTCATCTTTCACTTTTAGGAGTCAACAAGAAAGCGATAGATTGTGGCAATAGTAAACTAAACTGAGAATTCATTTACGATAAAATAACATACATAAATATATTTAACAAATTAATGTCTAATGCTTCACAGCAGCTCCATTATTTCTCATAACACTTTACAAATGCTCAGGCATTGAATAAATACAAGAACGGATATAGTCAGGGGAAAGTTCATTCCCAATTTCTTCAATCTTATCTAATAATTCGTGTGCATTTGCAGGTCTAAAATGAATGGCGTACATTTTCTTCGCGATATAACCCCACACATGTTCAATGGGGTTGATATCTGGGCTTCTGGAAGGGCATGGCAAACGCACAACGTTATTTTCTTGAAGCCAGCTTTTCACAACTCTAGATGTATCTTCTTGGCCACCACCTGGCCACCCTTCTCCAATTAGTGTAATTATTTGCGGTTTTTGGGCAACAGTTAAATGCGGCATGTTACTGTTAGTATGTCACCTTGACAATTATTTTGACTTAAAAGTCGAAAATATTTCAAACAAAGCTAAGTTCACAGCTTGACATTTTGAGTGTATGCTTTTTTTAATTCCGCAACCGTACGTACTATCGATATCATAACAAAAACTAGGACAACTTTTAAATCGAATAGCCATTCGTTTCCATTATTTTATTATATCACAATTATACTGAATCTTACTTTACTGTCAAGTCAGTAACTGTATTTTGTTAACGCTGAAATTCTGAGCAATTGGTCTAACTGTGACACCTTTTTCTATGCAAGCAGCTGTCTTAGCTTTTTAAACAATATTTACTGTAGGTATGATTGACAATTAGTGACCCTTTCAAATAATTTTAAATTTGTGGTCGGTAGCAGTTTTATACAGCTTAAAAAGTCTTGTCCTAGTTTTTTATGATAGCAATAGTACATTACAATTATACAGGGTGAGTTTTTTTCGATGTTTAGGATAAGGATCTCGGAAACCAGCAGAGCTAGAGAGACGGTTAAATGGGGAAAGCCTTGTAGTTTTAGGAGCCCAGTTTAATGCAGCTTTTGCTTTTTTTTAAGTTCATGGCTGGCTAAATATTTCGAAAAAACGGATTTTTTATAAATTCGTTAAATGCATATAGCTCGGTTATTCTTGATTTTAGAGAAAAGTTGTAAAAACAAAAGTACAGAATTATGTTCTTAATTAAACAGTCGAACTAAATTTTCCATATAAGCTCTTATTTTTCAATTATGACATAAACATCAGTTTTTTTAATGGAAACCATAGTAGGCCATGAATGAAAAAAAGGCCTTTTTTAATCTTTCCAACGATGTAACATTCGATAAGGTTATTTAAAAAAACAGTTTTTCTCTTTCGAAATTGTTAATATTGTTGGCCATGGAAACAAAAGTTTATTGGCAAATGCAAATTATAAACAGTGAGCAAATAAAAATCACATTAGAGTAGGCGGTGTAAAGAAAATGTATGTTATTAAATAAAAAATCAATAAATTTGACAGTCCATGACTGTATTAGATTAATTCATTCAGTTAATTAGAGACATTGCACCCCCTACTCTAATCTGCTTTTTATTTGCTCACTTTTTATTACTTTGACGTTTTATTGGCAGTTTCTTTTTTACATACGTTTCAGAATCAAAACTCTAATACCAACAATGGTTCAATATTTCAATAGCCTCCCAGAAGAACCTTCAACCTCTGCATATCATTTATTTACGGTTGAGAAAACTTCAGTTTCACTATAATTTCATGTTTACTTCAATTTTGGAAATTTTTAACATTGATTTAATGTCAACTCTTTTTTGTAAACACTCACTTTATGACCGCTTTTTGTTGAGATAGGGTTCATTTTCATCACCAACTCAAAATGGCGTTAAGTATCAAACAGCTATGTGAAACACATAAATACAAAACCAATAATTCGTACGTATAATTATTTTATAGTTTACAAACACGAAGCAGCGAAACCTTGGAAGATCATTCTTGTGGTTCCGAAAAGAACCTTTCACTGGATGAACAACTGGAAGTATACCAGGGTCGGAGAGTAGGACTTGACCTTCGTATTGCTAATCAGAAGCCGTTTTAAAAAATCTAAACTATCAAAAATATTTCTAAAGATGTTCGAAAAGACCACCATTACTTGCAATACATAAATTACACCTCTATATGTATATACATACTCTATATATACATACATAAATTACACCTCTTTAAAATCGAATTTACTGCTTTCCTAGTAGAACGTCCGTCAATATTGGTAAAAGCTTCTAATACACCTTCCCTCAGGTCTTCTATTGTTGCATACGATCTTCAATAGACCTTATTTTTTATCGCTCCCCATAAATAAAAGTCTAGAACAGACAGATCTGGAGATCGAGGTGGCCACGTAACTGGTGCATTCCTTCCAAACCATGAGTTGGGAAGTTTCATTTAAATAATTTCGCACTGTTAATTGATTATGCGGCGGTGCACCATCATGTTGGAACCATTCTATGCATTCTGTAAATTTAATTCGTCCAACATATTTTCAAAATCATTCCGTAAGAAATCGAGATAGCGGTCACCGGTTAAAGTATCATTAAAAATGTATGGACCGAGAATTGTTGATCCAATGATACCGCACCAAACATTAAATCCAAATTTAATTTGTGGTCTTCTTTGCTCAACATGATGTGGATTTTCTTTTAACCAGAGATGCTCATTGTGTCTATTAAACATGCCACAATTTGTAAATCGGGTTTCATCTGTCCAAAGAACTTTAAATTTGTGCGTCGCCTATACATTTAACTCTAAACCACGTACTATTGCGAGATAAATAATTGGTACGGTTGCTTTATAAAGTAGGCTGAATTGTCAAAATTTTAGCATATGAAATGCTCTTCAATGCCAGAATTAAAACAGCATACGAAAAAAATTAATATTTTATGGAACCACCATTCTGTTCCAACACAGGAAGCCTTCGGCTCATTGATTGTACCGATATTTTATTATAATTTTATATTTTTAGTACGAAATCGCATAAGCCAGAAAATCCTAGTTAAACAGGGAAAATCTGCCGTACCAAATATTTATCTAGCAATGGTACAAAACTCAATACGCCGACCGTTATCACCTTGATGCATTGTTTGCGAAATCGATAATTTGTAAGGATGGAACTTATGCTTTTGCAATATTCGCATAACAGTGCGTTGTGATGTGCCTGCTTCCGTTTCAATCTGTCGGGTTGAAGTTGATGGATTTTCCATTACATACGCTAGAACATTTTTTATCTCAGCAGTTTCATTAGTTGAGTTGATTCTGTTCCTAGGTTTACATGAGGAACCATATTCTCCCAAATTGTCATACAATCTTTTAAATGTGCAATATAAGCATTTAACGAATTTATAAAAAATCAGTTTTCTCGAAATATCTAGCCATCCATGAACTTTAAGAAAAAAGCAAAAGCTGCATTAAACTGGGTTCCTAAAACTACAAATCTTTCCCCATTTAACCGTCTCTCTAGCTCTGCTGGTTTCCGAGATCCCTATGCTAAACATCGAAAAAAACTCTGTAGATATCGTTAAATAATTATACAACGTGTAACTATTTCTGGAATGTTTTAGTATTTTACTCATCAAGCGAACATTAATTGTTAGTCGTCGGTTGAGAAGGATTATTATTATTTGTTATTGATATAAAATTGGTCAAAATTTTTAATGTAACAAATTTTTTAAAAATTTAATTTACCTATTTCTGATACTAATATTAAAGAAATAGCGTTTTCGATTGACCGCACTAGTGCGCACTCGGAGTATCTTCATCTCGTGTTACTACATGAAGCTAAAAGAAGATGCAAATAGAAGAGTGCAACCAGTGCAAGTGAAACAAAAACGGTAAAAGTTTCAAGCAAAAAGTGCACTTTTCGAATTTTACAGATGCCGTCTTAAGCTAGCTGCGGACCGAGAGCGATAATATATATTTGCAATTTTTTTATTAGATGTAATATAGGTATGTATTATCTTCAGGCGGCTACGGACGATGAGCGATAGTATACCATAATATATTTACCCAAACACATGAAAAACTTCAATTATTTCTGCATACAGACACGCGAAATGCAAATGTGTGGGTTATGAGAGGGAAGAAGGGGTAAGATATGTTCTGAAATATCGCTCAGAAAGCAAAGCCGTTATACGATGTACAAATATATCGCCCGCCTATAAATATATGTACAGGTGTCCCGTGACGTAATGTCACCACTTCACTTACGTGATAATCAATTCAAACTAAGTAAAAAACTCTAATAAAGTTTTGTTCTAAAGTAAACCGTTTCAAAAATACTGGATGTTTAATGTTTCATTTTTTATTTTATAAAATTTTAAAGTTCATCTAATCATTTATCCATTCACCTAATAATCAATTCAAACTAAAAAAAAAAAACTCTAATGAAGCAAACCATTATTTTTCAAGAGTACGACGTGTTTTGTAAATTTCAGAATTTTTTTACTCTCAAAAGGTGTTCAAAATAGCCCCCGTTGTTTGCTAAACACATTCTGGCATGCTTCAAAAGAGATGTAGTTGCCTTTGAAGACCTTTTGAGATAAAGTTTAAAAATTCTGAAAATTACAAAACACGTCGTATTGTTGAAAAATAATGGGTTGCTTTATTAGAGTTTTTTTTTTTAGTTTGAATTGATTATTAGGTGAACGGATAAATGATTAGGTGAACTTTAAAATTAAAAAAAATTAAACATTAAACACCCAGTATTTTTTAAACGGTTTACTTTAGAACAAAACTTTATTAGAGTTTTTACTTACTTTGAATTGACTATCACGTAGGTGAAGTGGTGACATTACGTCACGGGACAGCCTGTATATTATAGGTTCCGTCCGCAGCGCTTCTACCAATTCAATGTTGAGCGATATTTTCGTAATATATGGAATATAATATATTTACAAAACACACAATACAAACAATAACACAGTGAGAATTTAATTTTCTTTGTTTTAAGCGGACGTATATTATATGTATTATAGCTCTCCGTGCGCAGCCAGCTTTAGGGTAAATGGTAAAATCATTGACAATTTCGCCAATATCTCAATGAAACCGTGTGGCGCCGTGACATTTCTGAGGTAGGCAGTTAAAAGGGCATAAGTCACATTTTCTGCAAAATGGAGTTATGTACATGAATGTATTAAAAAATGAAATTTGTGAATATTTCGTTCGTTTTGATAGCCCGAATGTAAAAGTTTCACAAATATTCACAAATTTCATTTTTTAATACATTCATGTACGTACATAACTCCGTTTTGCAGAAAATGTGACTTATGCCCTTTTGGCTGCCACCACAGATTTGTCGCGTGAGTTATGTACGGTCATTATACCTGGTCATCGGCCCAGCCAACAGGACGCGCATCAGCATTTTTGCGTATATAAAATTAATTGCTCATGTAAACATTTTCAGTTATTACAGTAATTCCGTGTAGCTAAAATTGCTGTCGATTTATTTTGTGATTTCTCATTAAAAATTGTTTTTAAAAATTCTTTTGAATTTTCCAAAAACATAAGTGGCGCAGTCAGTAGGATCAGAATAGACACAATTTACCGGAACCTATGGACACCAGCTCCGGAAATACAAGAATAACAAGAAACCTGCCGAGGATTAACGCATCACCGCAGCAAAATAAGCATTGGATAGCCGAGGAATTATTTTATCAAGAAGATCCGGAACAAGAAGAAACCAACAACTATAATGATTATGGTACCGCACAGGAAACAATAGATGGAATGAATGAATACGCAAACGAATTTTATGCCGAACATCCAGAGCAAGAAATGCAGGAAAATCAGGATTTTCCCGAGGTTTTGAGTACAGACACCCCGAGATAATTCAACTACATAACACGACAATTAGTAAATTACCTTACATAATAATACCGGAACTTAACGCTAAATTTATGATAGATACCGGATCGAGCAAGACACTTATTTCGCAAGAATTAGTAAAACAAAATTATTCAAAATTCGTGTACGAAGAACCCTTTTTGATTCAATCAGCGCATTGTGTTTCTCAACATAACTACGTAGCCAAAATTCCCTTGCCGAAATTATTTAAAACACCAGAAGAGCATAAATTTTATATTTTTAATTTCAACAATAAATATGGAGGTTTGATTGGTACCGATTTACTAAAAATATTAGAAGCCAAAATAGATTTTAAAAATAGAAACTTGCAAACTAAAAATGCAACTATTCCAATTTATTACGACGATCCGAACGATGAACTAGGAAGACACCGGAAGCCATACGAAACCGCGACTTGTTATCAGTTGACACTGCAACCAAGGTCAAACACCGTAATAAAACTCCCAGTTGACCTAAGTAATGGTGTAGGTTTGATGAACCATATTAAGTTCCCGTCCGGTGTTGAAATTCCAGAAGCGCTTATTTATATAAAAAATAATTATGCAATTACAACTGCAATTAATCCCAAAGAAAATACCGTCACAATTAAAATTCCGAAACCGATTAAAGTTGAACCCTTTGACACAAATGAATTAAATAATTACGAATTAATGGAAACTGACGCTTTAGAGGAACGAGCATTAGATCAAGCACAGCGAGAAAACTTATTAAAATTACGTCTGGACCATATGAACGACGAAGAAAGCAGCGCAATAAAGAAGCTTTGCCTAGAATTTAAGGACATATTTCACAATGACAACATTCCCTTAACCTTCACGAACGAGATTAAACATCACCTGAATTTAAAGGACGAAAAACCGATTTATACTAGGGCATATCGACAAGCTCCAATTCAGAAACAGGAAATAGCAAGTCAAGTTCAATCACTTCTACAACAAGGAATAATTCAGCCAAGTGTTTCACCATGGTCGTGCCCGGTTCACATTGTTCCAAAGAAAATGGACGCATCGGGAAAAAGGAAGTGGCGCATGGTGATTGATTATCGGAAGCTGAACGAGAAGACGGTTGACGACAAATACCCATTGCCTAACATCACAGACATATTGGACAAATTAGGAAGAAGCCAGATATTTACTACGTTGGATTTAGCCTCAGGATACCACCAGATTGAAATGGAACCGGAAGACATCTCAAAGACAGCATTTTCGACCGAGCAAGGACACTATGAATTTAGAAGAATGCCGTTCGGTTTGAAAAACGCACCAGCGACGTTCCAGCGAGTTATGGACAACATTCTGAGGGGCATACAAAATGAATATTGTTTAGTGTATCTGGACGACGTTATTATTTACTCAACTTCGTTACAAGAACATATCGAGAGATTGCGAGCAGTTTTTGAGAGATTACGAAAGGCCAATCTAAAAGTGCAATTAGATAAATCGGAATTCATAAGAAAGGAAGTAGCATACTTAGGACACGTTATTACACCGAAAGGAGTTAAACCCAATCCAGATAAAATTCGAGCGATCGTAAACTACCCCATTCCAAAAACTTCAACGGAAATTAAGGCATTTTTAGGACTTTTGGGATATTATAGAAGATTCATTCAAAATTTCGCGAAATTAACTAAGCCTATGACTAGATACTTGAAAAAGGGAGCAAAAATCGAATTAACGCCTGAATACGTAAAATGTTTCAATCAGTGTAAGAAAATATTAACAAACGATCCGATTTTAAAATACCCGGATTTCAGTCAGCCATTTATCCTTACGACTGATGCATCGAATGTAGCATTAGGTGCAGTATTATCACAAGGAGAAATTGGAAAGGACAAACCCATTGCTTATGCATCTCGTACACTATCGGACACAGAATCGAAATATAGCACGATTGAAAAGGAACTTCTAGCGATTGTGTGGGCAACCAAATATTTTAGATCATATTTGTACGGACAAAAATTCAAAATTTATACAGATCATAGACCTTTAGCATGGCTATTTAATTTAAAAGAGCCCAACTCAAAATTAACAAGATGGAGATTGCGTTTGCAGGAATTTGACTATGAAATCATTCACAAGCCCGGTAAGCAAAATGCCAACGCCGATGCATTATCACGTATACAAATAAACGCGTTAGAAACGGATTCAGTAATAGTCAACCCCGATGAAGAATTAGACAAATTACTACAAGAACAGGAACAACCGTCCACATCAAGAGAAGTTAATACGCCAGAACTGGAAGAAGTAATTCAAAATTTATCAGCACCATCAATTGAACAGTCAAGGATTAGTGACGACGAAAATTTATTAACAATAGATTCTACGGACACTACAGAGCCAACACAAAGTATCGAAATTTTAAACGAAGCCATTGATTCGAAAACAACACAGGTACACATTCAGGAAACTCTTACAAATAAATTAATATGCGAAATCAATAAGAATAAAAGCCAAACAATTTATAACGTCAAAATACCCAAAAATCGACAGGAAAAACAAATTTTAAAATTCATCAAGGAATTCATGACAAAAACTAAAACGTATCATATATATTGCAACGATGAAATATATAAATCTCTCTGCACGGTTTACACGAAACATTTGTCAAATAATGGACCCAAAATAATAAGATGTACAGAAAAATTAATTGTAGTTAATGATCGAAGACGAACAGGAAAACCTCATTCGTAACTATCATGAGGGTAAGACAAATCACAGAGGAATTATTGAAACTTTAAAACAGCTGCAGCGAAAATATTATTGGACCAACTTAAAAGAGAGTGTTACTAATTACATCAATCAATGCGGTATTTGCAAAGTTAGCAAATATGAGAGAAATCCTCCGAAATTACCGTTAATGTTAACCGATACGTACATGCGACCGTTTCAATGTCTACACGCGGACACACTTTCTGTAGGAGCTAGAAATTTTCTAACCATTGTAGATGCTTTTTCAAAATTAGGCCAAGCCATGGAAATTAGCGGTAAAAACGCAATTGATGTGACGAATGCCTTCACGGAATATTTTAGAATGTACGGCACCCCAGAAAACATAACTTTAGATAACGGAACCGAGTTTAATAACGAGACTGTAAAACAACTATTAAAATTGCATAAAATTGAAATTCACTTTATTACTCCGCATAATCCAGAATCGAATGGAATCATAGAACGGTTTCACTCGACGATCATGGAACATTTACGGATGCTGAAGGAACAATACAAAGAACCCATCGATCAATTAATGAAGTATGCGATCATTGCTTACAATAATACGATTCATTCGGTAACGAATAAAACACCAAATGAATTAGTATTTGGACACATTCATAATAGGAATATATTTGATTTAGACTACACCCATCAACGTTATCAGGAATACATCGATTCGCATAAGGAGAAGATGCAGAAAATTTACGAGAAAATTCACGAAGGAATGATTACTAATAAAACAAAAATAATACAGAAAAGAAACGAAAACAAGAAAGGTCACGAGGTATTTCGCATAGGTCAAAACGTTTATGAAAAAATATTAAGCAATAACCGAAATAAGTTAACGCCAAAATATAAAGGACCATTTAAGTTAATGAAAGTGAACAACGATTACACTGCCGAAATAAAGGATGGTAATAGAATAAGAAGAGTGGCACTACGCAACTTAAGACATCCTGTTGTTGCAGATTCTGTCCTTGGGACACCGAAGCCGACATCATCAAGGAAATAAAAAATAATCCAGGGATGTATCCAGTACGTTTAGGATTAGCGCAAAAACTCATAGACTATTGGAAGTTTATTAGGACCATAGATTTGGGAAAAGTAGAAGTAGAAATAGAAGCATTGAGAAATAATATTAATAATTTAGAAATGGGATTATCTAGTGAAAATGGGAAAAACTATCAAAAAGAAATGTATAATTATCGTTATATTATAAATAATAAGATTAGGAACATAGAGAAAACTTTAAATAGAATAATACCGCAGCAACCGAAGAGGAGCAAAAGAGGACTCATTAATGGATTAGGTGGAATAATTAAATGTATTACGGGAAATTTAGACCAAGCAGATGCGCAGCGTTATGACCATGCTGTAGAATCTTTATCAAACTCTCAAGATAACATGAAAACGTTAATGAAGGAACAAATCTCGTTAACAACCACAGCCATCGAACGCTTTAATAAAACAATTAAAGGGTTGATCAGTAATCAATTAGTTATTCAATCACGGATAATGCAATTGGAATACACAGTGAACAATACAAAATTAGAAGACGCTAAAATCATGACCCTACTCACTTTTAATACTGTTTATGATCAATTATTTATGTCCGCGAGTGTGATGCAAGAATTACTAGATACATTAGAAGAGGCGATTACATTCGCAAAACTCAATACTATGCACACATCTATCGTGGAACCCGATAATTTAATACAAGAGCTAAAATCTGTTCAACAATGGTTAACAGAGACAACAAAATTTCCATGCGACATAAATGAAAATAATATTAAATTTCTCGAAGACAGTATAGAAGTGAAAAGCTACACGAAAGGTAATTTGATTGTATTTGTTTTATTGGCACCCCTCGTAGAAAAACAACCCTATGAATATTATCATTTATATTCCTTTCCTGTAAATATGCATGAAAACATTTTCCAAATCATAATTCCTCAATATAAATACCTAATTATACATGAGTCGAATTATGCAGTAGAAAACGAGAAATGTCAAGAAATAACAAATAATCAATACCTATATATGTCACTCGTTAAATGTGAATAGAATAACGCAATCTGCACCATGCGTAGTTCAGTTGATTCAACATACACAAAATTACAGTCGTTGCTCTCCCGAGACAATTAAATTAAAAGATAACAAAATTCAGAAAATCCGCAGCGATGAATGGTTGTCGATATTTCCATACGAAACTGTCGTAATTAAACAGTGCGAAAATCAAGAAAGCCGTGAAACCCTTCATGGAAGTTACGTCGTTAAAGTACAAGAAAAGTGTAAAATCAAGATAGAAAATTTGGTACTGCAATCGCATCAGACAACATCCCAAGAAATCAATATCGTCAAGCTGCCGAAGATAGAAGTTAATCGAAGCCAATCAAGAGATAAAGAAGAATTCAGCCCACTGCGATTGGAACACGTAGATCTCGACGATGTTCATCCACTGCTAAGTCAACTTAAGAACCTAAGGCATCAAATCGACACCAGCCCAAAATCTGTACATTTTTCCGCAAGTGTTTGGACAATTTTACTGTATTGTTTTCTAATAGTAATATTTATTTGTTACATCATCTATATAAGGTGGAAATGTCTTCATCCAAGTAAGGCGCCCAATCCAGCTGCATCAAGTATCCCCCTGGAAGAAATTGGAGTGAAGCCAACGCCTCGGACAGCCCTCAGCTTCACGTCTTAAGGGTGGAGGAGTTATGTACGGTCATTATACCTGGTCATCGGCCCAGCCAACAGGACGCGCATCAGCATTTTTGCGTATATAAAATTAATTGCTCATGTAAACATTTTCAGTTATTACAGTAATTCCGTGTAGCTAAAATCGCTGTCGGTTTATTTTGTGATTTCTCATTAAAAATTGTTTTTAAAAATTCTTTTGAATTTTCCAAAAACATAAGTCGTGCATAAACGTGCCTATTCACCGAAACCTACCTTCTCGATACAGTAACCTTACTAAACTTAACTGGGTCATTTTTAAAATTCTTAATTGGAGTAAGCCATGACTTTTTAAAGGTTGTTGGCAATCATGACATTAGACAACTTAAATTTTGAATTAAATTATCAAATTGTCAAATAATTCGAATTTTCTCAATTTTATTTTTAAAAACGTTCTCTTTGGAGCAAAAAGTCTTTCTTGTCGAAAGCTATTTTTAAAATGCCGAAAAAGATGAAAATGGTGAACGGAAATATTCTTTTGCGGCTTGCATTGAAGATTTTAGAGCAAAATTTCCAGAATTCCATGCAAATTACAATGATCTTGCTGCACAAATATACCATACAGTTTCTGCATTCCGAACCAGAGGTAATGTTACTCGTAAACTAGGAAGTGGTCCTCCTTTGAAGAGAACTCCCGTTCGGGTTCGAATGCAGCAAGATCCTAAAAAGTCTATTGCAAGATTGGCCCAAGAAACAAATTTATCTTACTCAACTTGCCACAAAGTTTTAAAGAAAGATTTAAATTTATTCCCCATAGTATTTTTTCTATACAAGTGGTCAAGAATCACTGTTTGAATTGGCTGTGCTGAATTTTATTTTTAAATCGTACAACGGTACAACTGGAGTAACTTCTGGTTGTTGACGGCTTGACACTGACAGCCGTCATTTGACATTTCAAATTCAAATAAAACGCTAATTTTTGTTCACATAACCTACAATCTTGTCGCTGTTGATGTTACGTCAAGCCAGATGTCAAATAAATCAACAGTCCGGTGCAGTTTTGCAAATAGCCGAATAAAAAAATGCTCTTAATTGTATTGCCAACTCAAACAGTTATTCTTGACCACTTTGTACTTTGCGTCACTTATTGAACAAAAATATGAAAAATACTGTCAAAAATTGGATCTCCTTAATATGGAGAATTTTAGTAGTAATGCGTGGCAACACTGACAACCTTTCGTTTACAATAATTGTCTGGCCGGAGAAAATATACTACCCCACGAACAGCTACGAATATGACCGAGGGTATGCGAACGATTTTTGAATATGATTAGTGCCCTATGTTTTTCAATCTGAAACGGTCGCGAATTTGTATATAAAACAAATAAGCATGTTATTGATGTAACTAAAATTGTTACGCATACTTGCAATTAAGGTTATTGTCACGGTAGTCGAAAATTGTTTTGAAAATGATAAATCACAAACAAATGTACATCTATTTGAAACTGAAGGCAAGTTGCCGGCCGGAAAGAAGGCGTAGGATCATTCAATAACCATTTAACAAACACGAAAGGCCATAAATCCTATCGCACTTGAGATCGTTCAATGGACTTTGAAGGGATTGTCACATAAATTTTGGGCCACGAGAGTTTCGGGTACGGGTCTGCTATTCTTTAAAAGTTGCAATTCGATACGCATAAGTAAACGTAAGATAATACAGCATTGAAAGGGACACTTGCAAAAGGCAGGAAATAATAAAAACGTCAACTATGTTGAAATTTAGTAGAAGCAGACGTTAAAGACGCGGAGCCCTTCAGGGTGGCATGTTTTGGAAAGTTAGAAAAACACTTCGTGGAACGCGGAGGCGTGCTTCTTCTAAACGCAGGACGCGATCCGATTGGTCAAAGTATATTTTGCATTTGTTTTCGGGTCAAAGGAAGGGGCATTAATTAGGGGCAGTTGGAAGATGAATTTGAAAATTACAAGCAGATAGCCACGCGCTTTCAAGACGGTCAGTCGTATCTATTTTGCGGGGCAACTTGCTTTGAGTTACTTACTGATTTCTTTAATTATTTTCACTAGAGGGTATAAATTAATTAATCCGTCCGGTTAAAAACACCAGTGATTTTTGAGAGGCAATTAAAATAAAATTAAAATATCACGGTCGTGGCGCGAAATCTAATCCGCGAAGTGAATCTAAAATTTGTGTTGTGCGTGAAATGGGATTTGTATTCCGCGGCACGGATCTAGGTAATTTGCTCTAATTTGTATCTTATTCGTTACATATTTGGTGGCGTTAAATGATCAAATTTCCATAATCTATAAATTTCAGTACTTACTTGGTTTGGGAAAATCTAGTCTTAGTCTTAATTTGCATCCGAACCAAAGTCAAAGTAAATCAGGGGCATCCACTGTAGTGGCGTTGACTGACTATTGTTAGATAAATTATCAAACTAGTTTGCTTGGCGTTTCTGTGAATTAAATCGACCAGAGGCAGTCAGCCGACGTTTTTCCAATTCCTAGTGCAAATTCATATACAGGGTACTTCGTAAATTAGTTAATCCCCTCTTGCGATATTTGCTGGCAAATTGGAAACACGAAACAGAGTGGTTTTCGATTTGCGCAGTGAAATCGACTGTTTCATACCACTGGTCTAAGGCAAGTTCAGCTCTGCCACTTCCCCAGTGTGACCAGCACAGATTAATTACCTAAGTCAAGGCCAATCAGTTGTGTTACTAGGGCAGTAAAATTAAGAGGCCAAACCAATCCTGAATCACGTAATCAGTGCCATCTTCTCAGCCGAGTTCCATCACACTCTGTGTGTGTGGACCAAGGTGTAGCCTTGTCGGGGGATCTGTATTGAATCGGAATGGATCTGCTTCGAGACCGTAAGGCCATAACTACACATAGTAGAGTGTCGTAAAAAAACGGTCAAAAATATTCCATCGCGTACAGGTTAGATCTTCGTCGAACAACGCAATCAGAGGTTAATTAATAAAGCCAGAGGCATTGACCCTGCACCTCAAAATAGCGAAAGTAGCGGTTGAGCGAGTCTCCCCACTTCGTAGCGTTAGTAGGTTATCAAAAATCGGGCTCCCGCCTCCAAGGGAGGCTCCCCTGAAAAACGAGCGATTACTATTGATTCTCTCGCAGATCGATCGCCTGGGTTGCATTTTGTATCACATACTTCCCCAGTATCTGATTAATTAATCCCCTACATTCATTAAGTGAGTACACTGTAGGCACAACGCCGCTGTGCACTGGTTGATACAGAGCGTGTCTTAGAGTACGATTAAGGTGTTAAACACGAGTACCAAGATAACGTAATTTTGGAAACAAATTAATTATTCATTTAAATTGAATAGTCAGTACACAAATATTGTTTGGGACAAGCATAAAAACAACCCACCAGTTGTGTAATTGGAATTAGGTAGTTCGTCACGATATCCGAACGAGAAAACCGTTAAACGAATTCTACTGTATTTCTTATACGAGTGTAAAATTTTTGGTGTTTTCCTTGTATGTTAATATAAAAAACGGGGTTTTTTATACTCAGATTTTCAGGCTGCATAGCGCCTGAAAAACGGAGTTTTTCCCCTTGATCTACAATAAATACTTGATTAAAATTTAATCCGCATTTTTATTTTAAGTATAACATTTCCTGCTATCTCATATTTATAACCGTCTCACCGGGATCAAATAAGAACAGGTTAACGGCACGAGTAGAATACGTCCGAATTAGCGATCACGAGCCATTTTTAATTATTGAAAATTGTTTAGAAATATCAACAAAAGTAACTCGGAAGATTTCTTTGAAGGCTGGCGCCTGGCGTAAATTTATTGTAGTTATTATTGCATGGTATAGGGGCCCCGTAGTGTCAGGTAACAATCCGTCTAGCCAGAGTGGCCTGTAACCATAAAAGTGACCTTTTTACTTTCCTGGAAGTTTGCCGAGTTACTCCGAAAATAAATACGCGTTAAATCCTTGCAGACGATAACCTTTGAGTGCCAGTAATTTAACCGGCTAATAAATTCAATTTGTTTATCTGTTTGGATTCATTTATTACTTATTTAGTTGTCCCTAAAGACAACAAACAATAGTAGCACCTCGGCGTGTTACAAATCATTAGTTAATTTTAACTTTTAGTTTATTCCTACAGTAACAATTATGTCTATGGCAATAAATTGATGGTTAAAGTTAGCTTGTGATTGAAAAACTGGGCTTAATACGACTATAACATAATGTTATCCTGTGAAAATCGTTATCATAGAGTTGTTTATTATTTATCAATGAGTCGAATAAAGTTAATAAGCTCTTTAATGTGATGTTGCAATTTTGCTCACAGTTTGTTTAGTATTTTTATTACTGCCTAGTAGAAAATTCATAATTTTATTTTTAATTTATGTTGACAGCAATATTTTATGTTTGATGATTTAAAAATAAATTAAAATACAAAATTATGAACAATACAGTTTTAATTTTTTCTGCCTAATGTAAAAAAAACAACTTATAATTCAAGTGTAGTGTATTGTATTATTTGTTTCTACAATGGAATACTACGGAGTACTAAAAGGAATAGGTATGCAAATAAAATAGCTAATTGTTTTATTTCTTTTTCTAACATTGTTTTCAATTTCTTTACAATTTCTTTTTCTAACATTCATCTATCATTTCTAATGCTAATTTTTCAATTTCAAGGTTAGAAGGATTCTTTAAGTTATTTGATTTTCTTTTCCTTTTATTTTTAGTGGAGAAAAATGTTCTTTGATTTTCAATTTTTTTATTGGCTAGTTCACTATTTAATATTTGAGGCAACATAACATTTTTCTTGGAATGGCTTTGAACTATACTTTCCAAAGATGCTAAATGTTTTGAGACAGCTTTTAATTGTTCCTCATTTTCAATCATACTGTGTATTTTTATAAATTTTTGAAGTAGTTGCTCCTTTTTATCGGAAAACTGACTGATGCTTGCTTCTTGGCTTAACGTGTTGATAATAATTGCATCTTCTGTGGATACGGGTGTCCGTGCCGTTGTAGACAAATTTCTGTTTAATGAAATTTCATCTGAAATATCCATTTGTTTATTTGTCTTATTTTTCAAATATAAGCAAACAGTATGAATATGTTTGCACATATTCCATTTTATTGATGAATCTATGCAAGTACAACTATATGCATGTATACAAACTGCACATTCTGTACAACGTAAATCATAATTGCAGTCCATATTCCGTTTGTGAACTTCATAAATATCTTTATTTTCTGAAGAAATTATATTCCAATAGTTATCGCTTTCCAATACACTGCCATTAAATTCTAAAGATTTATTATGCCTTGATCTTAAAGTTTTCAATTTGGTGGTAAGTTTTCCCTTATTTAACAATATCAATATATTAAATAATTTATCTCTAATAAATTTTAATGAAATATAAATTGCCTTATCCAAGCGTAGAAGTAGAAGTGTTTTATAATTTTATGCATATTTTCTAAATAATAATAATAATCTTTATTGACTGCTCTATGGAAAGTAGGAGTAATACATATAGTACATAGATGCAGCCATAACAAACTGCAACTAAAAGAACTATTGAAACTACAAACACATGCAGTGCAGCCAAAAGGTGCAGGTTCAGCTTACGCAAACGCGCGTGCTGCTATTCTACCTGGACCTGTGCTTCACATATGTCATTCATGAAATAATTGTGCAGCGCGAACACAAAATTAACAGGGAGTCTCGATTTTCCCACCCAAAAGTGCACTCCGTAAGCGACGTTTAAAAACTGGAAGTGATAATAGTTTGAAGCTGTTGGGTATGAAATTCTAGATTAGAGAAACGTTATATGAAAATGAGCGGCGAAATGTTGCCGTTGTGTGGCTAGGTATTGAAATGACGTTTTTACGTCGGATGTTAACGTTGTGTACATCAGTTCGGAATGTAATTTTGTTGAATAGATATTGAGGTGCTTTGCAACTTACTATAACTTGTGATAAAGATTAGCGGAATTAAGAAACCTGCGCTTATTTATATTCAACCATCCTGCATCATCCAATTTGTGAGAAATTCGTTCCCGCCTCCTTATGCCATAAGCAAAACGGAGACAAGAATTTTGTAGCTTTTGAATTCTGTATTTATCCATAGCGTCTAAACAAGGTCCGTAAACCACATCACAATGACTAAACAATGATAGGATTAAAGAATTGCAAAGATAAAGCTTTAACTGGGGAGATAAGGCTTGACGGTTAGAGTACAGAATTTTTAACCTGGTATAAGCTTTTTGAAGTAGTTGATTAATGTGTTGCTTGAAGCGAAGATCGGCATCAAGTATTAGTCCAAGCGACTTGGATGACTCAACAAAAGTAAGGGGGTTGCTCTGCAATGACACGTTAAAGCTTTGCTTAATTATAACCTGTGAGCAAATAAAAATCAGATTAGAGTAGACGGTGCAAAGAAAATGTATGTCTGTGATTAAATAAAAAGTCAATAAATTTGACAGTCCATGAATGTATTACATTAATTAATTCAGTTAATCACAGACATACATTTTCTTTGCACTGCCTACTCTAATCTGATTTTTATTTGCTCACTTTTTATCTCGCTGTGCTTTGTGCCCAAATAGCATCGCAGGGTTGAGTTTAAGTCCGTGCTTTTCCGACAGATCTGAGAGATTATTTAAGTCTAAATCTATTTGACGGATTGCCTCGTTTACATGCAGGGGATGGAAAGAGTGCAGCAATTGCGTGTCGTCAGCATAAGCAAACATTTTGCAACTCTGTAAAACTTTATGGAACTTGAATGTGTAAATAATGTAGAGAAGGGGTTCGCAAATACTTCCTTGTGCTACACCACTAGTAAGGTAAAGTCGTTCGGATAGACAGTTTCCAATTTTCACCCGCTGAAGTCGACCTGTCAGATAAGAACGGAAAAAGTTGACAGCTGAAGCACTTAATCCTATATGCGACAAAATTGCTAACAATATCTCGTGATCTAGAGTGTCGAAAGCTTTGCTATAATCCAACATAACAGCTATAGACATATGACGTATATCACATGCTCTGAGAATATCGTCTGCAAGGTCTAGGAGAGCGGTTGCACAACTGTGATTGGGTCTGAATCCGGACTGATGCTGGGGTAGCAAATTATTTTCTTGTAAAAATTGCCGCAATTGACTGTCTACAGCTTTTTCTAGAATTTTAGACAGAGCTGGAAGAACGCTAATAGGTCTAAAGTCCTTAAGAGCTGAAGGATTGTGTACCTTGGGTATCGGATACACTAAGGCTTCTTTCCAAATCACTGGGAATACATTTTCGAGCAAGCAGGAATTGACAATGTGTGTGATAAATGGCACTAAGAAGGGGCAGCATAATTATGCCTTAAATTTAATTAGAGTGATGCTGATACCGTCAGCCCCAGCAGAATCCGATGAAATATTAGAAATTATTGTTGCTATGTCATCTTGAGAAATTGTCTTTAAAACAAACTCTTCTCGGAAATCAGCGCGGGAATTAGAATAATGTTGGATAACACTAGCCTTATGAGAATTGTTTACTGAGGGGTTGGATAGAAAGTAATTATTGAAAGCATCGGCATCTGAAAATTCTGGAGGTGTTTGAAAGTTAGACTTCTTATTTAAGAGGTACTTGTTGACATTTTTCCAAAGCGATTTATTATTTGTATGTTTGAACTGATAATCTAAAAAGGCTTCCTGCTCTCGCCGCACGGCTGAAGTAACATAATTTCTTAGAGATTTATAATATTGACAATGGGCGGGAAGTTTTGTTCTCTTGTATCGTTTGAGGGCACTATCTCGAAGAGACATCATTTGCCGAATCGTATCAGTCAGCCAAGGGGCGTTTGGCTTGGTAATCTTTACGGTTTTGAAGGGCGCATGGATGTCAAATAACATTAAAAAGTTTTGATTAAAAAATTCAAGCTTTTGATTGATATCGGGCAGTGAAAGAATGTCGTGCCAGGGTAGTGAAGTTAGGTGGTTCGAAAATTCATCATACTGAAAATATTTAAAACATCTGAACGTCGCAATGGAGGGCTCGTTGTGGACAGGAGTTAAGACTACTTCACAATAAACCAGGTGGTGATCAGAAATGTTGGACATGTCTATTGTCCCAGAATCAGCAACGTGCAAGGATTCAGTCGCGACAATGAGATCTAGAAGAGTTGTGGAGTTTGCAGCAATACGTGTAGGTTCCTTTATTAACTGTTTTAACCCGTATGTATCGAATAGAGAACATAACTGAATGGTCGAGTTTTCATACTTATTTAACAGATTTACATTAAAGTCTCCGAGACATATGATTTCGTCGAAATCAGGCAGCAATGAGCTAATAGTGTCATCAAACGTGTCAATAAATTGAAAATAATTTGAACTGGGAGGTCTGTACACGCAACCGATGGCAATCAGTTTGTTCCTGAATTTTAAACGAATCCATAACTGTTCAAGGGTAGTTTCGAGGTTAATAATAGTATACTTTAAATTAGACTTAACATACATACCAACTCCTCCTCCACGCGTTTGCCTATCGCAACGAATTAAAGAAAAAATGTCAATAAGAACAGCTTCATCAGGTACAGCAGGGGACAACCATGTTTCGCTAATCGCTAAAATACATATATTTGATTGTAACAGAAAATTTTTTAATTCTATACGTATAGTGAGATTGAAGAGAGCACACATTCAGGTGAGCAAAGCAAAACCGAGAGTCATTCAAAGCCATGCAGGTCAAAGTAGGTGCCGCGGTAAGCAATAAACCTGGTGTGTACAAAATAAGAAAAACAAATTCTGATTGTGAGAATAGAGAAAGTAAATAAACAAACTTACACACTAATTTAATGTTAACTGAATAACGAAGTGAGTTAAAAAACATAACTAAATTATGAACCAGGAAAAATGCATAATTTTCGGTTACATTTGCAAGTAAGATGATGATAATAACTAAATAAACAAATTTCTAATAAAAAAAAAAAAAGAAAATGCAAAGTAGAAAAGAAAATTAGCTTCAATATTTCATAACCTCATGACCGGTATTGACAAAAAGAGTACCATCGCGGGTCCACACGTTCCGCTTGCCGTGTCTTTCTATCAATTTTTTCACCGCTTCTGCCCTCAAGTGAGTTAAATCTTCTCTTACAACGATGTTGGAACCTTTCAATTTGGTTTTGTTTGAAAATACCTCAGCTTTAAACTTGTAAGAAGAAAACTTCACGATTATTGGGCGGGGACGGCTCTTATCAGGTTGACCGATACGGTGGCAGCGATCGATGCATGAGCTGGTGATATTCAGATGCATATTATTATTGAATATTTTTAATATAGAGTCTTCTATATTCTCATTGACTGCCTCGGGAAGACCAAAAATACGTACGCTGTTTCTTCTGGTGTATTGCTCTAACCTGTCAGCTTTTTCAGCGCATTCCTTGGCACATCTTTCGTTGTCGCGCGTGAGTTGTACGACTTTAGTTTCCAATTCGGTGATTTTGGTTTCATAACTATCCACAATTGCTTTGATTTGGTCGGTTAGAATGTCACTAAACACCGATTTTAGCACATGCACAAATTCTGGTTTTTTAAACGCCTCGATCATGACGTTCTCCATGTCTACAGCTTCTTGTCGCGTTAACACCATTTTGATGATAAGAAAGAGATTTAAATGATTTTGAAATGATCAGTAGAAAAGTCAGGCCTAACCGCATGTACCGCCGGGACAACCTACTTGCTAGCGTCCGCACACATCGAACGACGAACAACGAAAAAAAAAATTCATGTTAGTGTTAATATGACAATGCTTCCTATAACAATATGCCCAAGCGGAAGCAATATTTTTATAATATTGTTCAAAATACACGCCAAATTCTTTATTGTCCGAATCTTGAGATATATCTTTAAGAAATCGATCACACATTATGTGAAAAATTTTTCGTCGGTCTCAAACATTAATATTTTCTGTTTTTTATAAATTATAGCTTGTTTTTCTTTTGTTTTAATTTTATTTAAATTTTTCCTCCAAGCATGGTCTACGTGCCAATTACAATATAAACGATGGTCAACAGTAGACATTGCAACGGACCAGGCGTTATAAAAAGTATCGTCCATATCTGACATAAACACTTTTGGGACTATAGGACAATTATTTAAGCATATTTGCATGTATTACATTATTACTTTATTACAGTATTACATTAAGCATGTATCTCCTTTATTTGAAAATAAAAAACAACATGGGAAACCCTGATACATATCATCAAGAACCATCACAGTATATAATTGAAAATCGTATGCATTTAACCCGTGTCCCATCAACACATATGCATTCTTTTTTTTCTAACATGTCTAATTGCGCTCATTCGTCGTTCATAATAATAAGAAAGAAGTCATCACGTTTCAACTCAGGATAATCTTCTAAAAGTATACCCTGTGGTTTATACAGTCTAATTAGGTTTTCAGAAATCTGCATGTGAGAAACCCAAGCATCAACGCTAATACAATCATTTTTATCTAACATTGATTCATGGTTTAGATTGAAGGAATCTACAATGTTCCATAAATCTTTTCGTGTCAATAAATGAACACGTTGTAATTCATTGTTTGTAACAGAATCGCGTATCTCGTCCAAAACTTGGCCAAAAGGTATTTTTAGGGCTAACTTTTGTGCAATATTTTTCCTTTCTGCATCGCTGATAGTTAATCGCCCTAGTTCCAGTTGATGACCAACATGTGTACCAATGTAAAGTGCAACAACGCATTGTTCACTTTTACATACTACAATTTTAGCTGGACAATGAGCATTGATCTTATTAGAACCATGCAACCTAATATGTCTTAAATTCTGAAATAAAAATTCCATCTCTGAGACAAACGTATGTAATTTTTTCAGTACCATCTCTATGTTTGTAGGTTCCAAATTTTTTCACAAATTGTGACATAAATAGTTAATTTACATTACATTGAACGGATTTCTACAATAAAATTTGCGGATCATGCGTAAATTTTGAAATTATCACTTTTTAAAATTAACGATTTCTAGGTTATGTTTGATGTTCCATATCAATATTTTCGAATAAGTTATTCTTAAAAAGTGCTGTTAAAGAGAAGGAAAGCCTTTTTCGAGTATATACATTTGAAGGGAAGAGAAACTTTTGTATAAATACATTTTATTATATTATGTTGCCCATCATACCCAGCAAATTATGAGACTATTAGCTCAATAGCCGGTAACGCATGATAAATCTATACTAGATTTACAGATTTTATTTTAAAACTTTCTATTTAGCTTTTTTTCAGAAACTGAAAGATTATGAATGTTGCGAAGTAGAGAAATTAAGTTTGAGCCTTCGTAAAAACTCCAAAATTTCAGGCGCTATTTCTTCTTAAAGGGGGAACAGTGGCACATTTGGCGATGGATGAAGGTGTATATGTTAGTTAAAGTGAGCTGGCCCATCTGGCGTTGGTCATGAATACATTGTTCTATAGTTATTTTTAGGCCTTACACAAATAATTTTTATGGGATTGCCTTGGTGTGTTAGCTGTATTTAAATAAGGGAAACCTCTATGTGCAAATATATTTTAAGGGAAAGGAAACTTTTGTGGGTAAATTTTAAGGGAAGGGAAACTTTTGTGGGTAAATTTTAAGGGAAGGGAAGCTTTTGTGAGTAAAATGTCCATATTCATAGTGTTTCCTCAAGGCTTCCTTGAATGAGGAGCCCCTTAGAATGCGAGTTGTTTTATGCAACTGCCTTACTACGAGTACAATCCCATTCTAAGGGGTTCCTTACTGAAGGAAGCCTCGAGGAAGTACTGTGAATACGGACATAAGTTTTAAGGGAAGGGAAACTTTTGTATGTAAGTTTTAAGGGAAGGGAAACTTTTGTGCGTATTTTAAGGGAAGGGAAACTTTTGTGCGTATTTTAAGGGAAGGGAAACTTTTGTGTGTGTTCTAAAAGGGATGAGAAACTTTTGTGTGTAAATTTTAAGGGAAAGAAAACCCTTGTTATAAAGTTACACTTAAATGCTAAATTTGAAACGACAAACTAATACACTACCCCTGAAAGCCTATCGCACAAAAATTATTTGTGTATTGCTCGTCAAGGTACTATTAAAAAATGTTTATGTGCAATGGTTTCTCTCCCTTGAAATACACTTACCTACTAAAAAAAAAAAGGCTTTCCTTGTCTTATAGCACGTTTTAAGATAACCCATTCGAAAATATCTATAAAAAACGTACGAACATAACCTAAAAATCGTTACTTTAAAAGGCAATAATTCCAACATTTACGGATAATCTGCAAATTTTATTGTAGAAATACATTCAGTTTAAGCTAAATTAACTATTTTTGTCATAGAAAATGTTCAGCACTTATGGACATATTCTTTACCAGAACCCGTTTCGGCTTCAGTTTTAGTTTTCCACAAGTTAAACTCTTCAATCTGATTAGGTCTTGATCCCCGTGACTCTAGAATTCCCAAACTTTACTGCCTCCCTAAAATCCACAAACCCGATACACCTTTACGTCCCATAGTTAGCGCAATTAACTCACCAACCTACAAAGTTTCCAAATATCTAGCACAGAGTCTCAAACCGTTTGCAGGTAAAAGTGAAACCTTCATCCTCAACTCTCAGCACTTCGTCCAAAAAATTCACGAGATTTCCTTAGACCCTCAGGACATTCTGGTCAGCTTCGATGTAGAATCTCTTTTCACCAAAGTGCCAATTCCCGACACCATCACAATCATCCAACAACTATTCACAGCCCATAACCAACCCGAAGACTTAATTCCCTGTTACGTTTTTTTTGATGCTTTTAATTTTCATACCTTATATCGCTGGGAGCACCGTTCGTTTACGCGCGTATCGTGTGATAGTATTTTGCACGACTACTTAGTTTACCTCCTGATTCACGTTGGATGCTTCTCGGCGGATTGCGCCTGTCGCCGAGCCCATTTCTGTACGACATTGGGGCCCGGTAATTGACAGCAAACATTTGTTTACATTTACACAAGGCGAGACAGTGTTGCCAACCGCCGATTTACCGACTGATTGGTATCGTTAACACATTGCCGACTGGGCCGTGTACATCCTAAAATCCGCAGCAAATCTCTAAGTCGCTCTTTTCTAAACTCGAAGTCTTCACAGTCGCTTTCTAGCCGCGTGAGACGACGGGTCGCGAATATTGCTCTTGCCGTTGTATTTCATATCTGTTTTGTAGGATAATTTTTTCACTAATTTTAAATTAGCAATAGATGTTTTGAAATTACTATAACACAAGAAGAAATTAATTTAATGACTCGTATATCGGGCTATACATACATATTTAAAATTTTACCAAAACTGTCTTGTCAACAATGCATCAATTTAATATCCGATAAAGAACTTATTTTACCTAAACAAAATGAAATCTATATCTATATTGATATACTTTCTCGCGGAAAATTAAAATATCCAACGGTCGATTTTGCGATTTGTGTGTCATTGCTTTGTATACATATTTAAAATAATAGTTGAGAAGCATGAGAATATTTTTAAAGTAGTTGGCAATAAAAAAAAATTATCAAATATATTTTCTATCATTTAGAAAATAATTTTTATTTGGATTTATTTCAGTTCAAATTAGAAATAAAAACAAATTAATTTATTTTTATGCTTGAAAATATTAATATTAAAAAGTGTTTTATGAAATACATTATTAAATATTTAATTTTGGATAAGAACACGAAAAATACACAAAACAACCATTGTGTTAATAAATAATAATTTGATTACATTCCCGCATGCATTCGTAGAACTTCGACAGAGAGTTATCGGTTGCCCGCCTCTACTCTCTCGCTAGGTGACGACTTCGACCCCCATTCTTAAAGCAGAGCCTGTATGTTCTAGGAAGCTTTGGTTAACACCATTATTTCTTTCCTCCTTTTGGTTTTTGTTCAGACCAGTGTTGCCAGGTGTGGCGCTTTTGCGCCAAACCGGCGCGTTTGACTGAATAAATTGCGCTTGAAAATTTCATTTTGGCGCTTGGCGCTAAATGTGGCGCCTTTAAGCAACAAATTTGGCGAATTTTGGCGCTTTGCATCTAATTCTTAAAAAGCAACACATGCATATTTTATACGGTACTTGGGGGAATTTTTGATTTTCCATTTAGTAACGAAGAAAAATAATTGAACGAAATTATACAAATATTCCAGGAATATGAAATACAAATACACATTAATTTTTTTATTGTATGCCGATTGATTGATCGATAAGTCAAAGAACTTTTATATAGCTATCTCCTTCTAACTTTTGTGAAACAGCCTTGCGGCTTTTGACATGTGTCATATAATAAAAAATGAACTTTAGTCAAAGTTTTGTATAATTTATTATAATATTATGTACTTGTTTCAATGTTTAAATTTTAGTAAAAATTCGAATTATATAAATTACGAAATTTTTAAACTTTGGCGCTAAGTGGCGCTTTGGAATATTTCTTGTAGCTGCTTTCGATTATGCGTGCTGGAGTGCATCGGAGTAACTCCGGCCTTCTCAGACAATGAAAATCTGTGAAAAACGAACATACTCGAACAGCCTGGGGTGCCCTGGAGTACTTCAGTGCATATAATCGAAAGCAGCTAATGTCGTCGAATAACTTCGTACGAACCTGGCGATTCGCACTGCGTGTGTGCCGAGCAGAGTTGGGAAAACTACATGTAAAAAATATTTTCTACATTACATTACGTCTAAACGTAATTTTTATGTAGTTAAATGTAATTTTTACACGACGTAGTTTATGTGAAATGTCACATTTCTAACCTCAAAATTGAATGTCATTTGACGTATTTCGAGATTTTCAAGATTTTCAAGTTAATGCTTGTATACAACAATCTTATCCATTTTACATCAAAATAGAGATTATATTGTGTATAAATAATTAATTATAACTTGAAAATGAAGAAATAAAAAACAACGTAGTTTTTACAGTAGTTAATTCATTGTTTACGACGTAGATAATTACAAAATCTACGCGCAATTAATCGGTATTTATACATCTATCTCATTGTCTACGTCCCAACCCTGGTGCCGAGCTTCCTGACACGCTAAACCGTTCGCGAATGCATTAATCTTTGTTTCCTGTTTTGTATTTTCCGAGTTTTAATTTTGTAAGAGGCGTAACCTCTTTTAACCGTATTACAATCATTCAGTCTTTTTTTTTGTTTTGAAAATTTTTATCTGTTTAACATTGATACACCCGTTTGGGTAAAATTTATTGTGAACGTCGCGAATGGGCCCGTACGAGAGTGGATAATTTATTTGTTTGTTTATTTGAATGTTCTCTATGTACAGATATTGCGCCCTTTAGGCTTGTCGTTCATTTTTTTTAAAGATATTTAATTTCTTGTTAGCTTTGCGGTTGACGCAACGTTCTCTGCGCGCTGGCTGTATTTTTGCGCTCGTTTCTTTTTTTTATTATTATTTAATATACCGTTTGTTAACACTTTCGCTGGGGTTTTCTTTCACATTGATGGGGTTTGGGGTTGTTCTCGTTTTGTTTTGCCCTTCTGGCGAGCCCTTCGGTGTTGGAGCTCTACCCAGTGTTGATATTTTGAACCATCTCCTAGCGTCGGTCCATGACCTTAAGGAACGCTGCATTACAGCTAGGTGGCGTCCTAATATATTGTAACATCGGGATCGTTCCCCCATTGAGCGGGTTGACACTTGTGCGTTTTAATTTTCGCACTGCACGACCGTCTCCACTGAGCTTCTGGGACGACAGCGTATCCTTGCCAAAGAGAGCCACACAGGTAGGTCCGACCGGCTCGACCGAATTCCCCTCAGGGTATTACCCGCCGCGCACAAGTGGATGTTGCGCGAACCCTTTTGGGACGCGTAGCAATAGAATTTTTGGCGCCCAACGTGGGGCCATTAAAAAAAAATAGGAACCTTGATTCATTGGGAAAATTTCTTTTCTTATCTCAACCCCCCCCTTCGCTTTCGGTATTGTCGCAATTTTCGCTATTAACGACACGATTTATTGTTGTATTGTGGACTTATCGTGTCGGTTATTGAACATGTGGTCAAAATTTGAGATTAATAGATTGTCCCAAGATGAACTCGTGTACGAATTGAGGATTCGTGGGGTCTCTTCGGAACAAACGGTAGCTGTTATGCGGACTACTCTACGTAACTTAATACGTATGGAACGGGAAACTTCTTTTTCGTCCCCGGAATACCCATATACGGCTGCGGAGGACTTGGACGCCTTAGGGAATAAAGTGGCAGAATTAAAAGATTTACTTAGGGATTTTTCGGACGTGGTTCAATCATCCACTTACAAGAAAGTGTCATCTAAGATCACTCATGCGGTAGGTCGCGCAAATCGTTGCCGAGCTATAACTCCTGACGATGAAAAAAAATCGATCGGCTTACGTGGTTGATTTGGTTACCTTACTATCCGAATTCCAAACTAAAGCTAAGTCCGCTCGTCGTTCGTCGACTGTAGGCGACACGGTTTTAGATGTTAGATCTGGCAACGGTTTATTGACAATGTACTCGGCCTTGATCTCGAGCCTTACGTTTTTGTGTATTTCGATATATTGTGGTGGTGGTGACGCAAACTTTCAGTAAACATTTAAAAATTCTCGAGGAAGTCCTTAATCGTCTGAAAGAAGCTGGTCTTACGTTGAGTAGAGACAAATGTCAATTCTGTAGAGAAGAACTCGGATACCTTGGTTACGTCGTAAATAAATTGGGTCTCCATGTTGATCCGGAGAAGGTTCGAGCGATCCTCGATATACCCAAACCTAAATCGGTTTCTGAAGTTCGTCGACTAGTCGGCATGGCCAGTTGGTATCGACGTTTCGTCCCTAACTTCTCGACAGTCATATCCCCTTTGACTGAACTTCTCCGTAAAAATCGCCCTTTCAATTGGACGGAAAATTGCGAGATGGCATGGAACAAAATCAAGAAACATCTCATTACGGCTCCAGTTTTTACGTGCCCTGATTTCACTAAGGAATTTGTTATCCAAGCTGACGCCTCAGATTTTGGGTTGGGTGCTGTGTTAACTCAAGTCTATGAAGACGGTGATAAGGTTATCCGTATTTAAATCGGTCCCTAACTCGGCAGGAACGTAAGTTTTCCACTACGGAAAAAGAATGCCTAGCTGTTCTCTGGGCAATAGAAAAATTACGCCCCTACATTGAAGGCTCTCATTTTTCTGTCGTCACCGATCACTACTCGTTAGTCTGGTTGAATAATTTGAAGAGCCCCTCTGGTCGTTTATCCCGTTGGAGCATACGTTTACAACAGTATGATTTTGACGTCATTCACCATAAAGGGAAAGAACATGTGGTACCCGTTGCTCTATCTCGATCTGTCCCTGTTATTGAGTCTATTAACGTGTCTTCTGTAGAAGACCCTTGGCTACGACGCCTTAAGGATTCCGTATCGGCGCAACCTTCTCGTTATCCGACCTTCCGCGTCTCAGACAATGAATTATATCGATTTGTTCGCGACCCTTATTCGAAATTAAATGATGGGCGTAGTCAGTGGAAGGAGGTCATTCCTAAGGATCAGCGAGAAAGACTCATCTATGATTGTCATAATTTACCTACTTCTGGTCACCTCGGTGTGTATTAAACATACCATCGCTTAGCTGAAAAGTACTACTGGCCGAAGATGAAAGCTGATGTTACTCGTTACGTGCGGAAGTGTGAAGTATGTCTGCAAACAAAACCTTTACAGACGGCCAAACCTGGTTTAATGGGTGGATATTCTCAAATTAGTCGACCTTGGGAGATGTTGAGTGTAGATATTGTAGGCCCTCTTCCGCGTACTGCCAGAGGCCAGAATTATATTTTGGTTATCTCGGATTTCTTCAGTAAGTGCTATCGTTAGGCATCTGGAAAACGACCTCTTTTTACTCTTTGGAGTTCCACGTGTAATGATTTCGGACAATGGTGTACAATTTCGGTCGAAAAACTACTTAAATCTTCTGAAATAGCGTGCACTCTCCGCACTGCTAAAGATGAGGTTACTGGATTAACCCCTTATTTTATCAATTTCGGGCGTGAAATGAATCTGTTAGGTCAGGCCTCTGATAAGACTGACGAGGACGTGGATGAACCCCTTGTGGTCAATCGTCACAAAGATAAACTTCAAGACCGACCGTGTACTTTTAGCAAACTTTATGCCGACGTACAAAAACGACTTCAGAATGCCTATATCTAGTCCAAATCTCGTTACGATCTTCGACGTCGCGTCGTGTCGTAAGGTACCTACTAACCTAACCAAATGGTCTGGCGTAAAAATTTCGCTCTGTCCGACGCATCTAGGTTTTATACGACTAAGCTAGCCCCGAAGTTTGTTGGGCCTTTCCTTGTAAACCGTTGCGTATCGTCAACCTCTTATGAGTTAAAGACTCTCGATGGACGAATTCTCCCTGGAACTTGGAATGTGGAGCATTTAAAACCACAACCGGATTCGGATTAGGTCCTGTCTATTTTGTTTGGCCTGCGGATTGGGGTCTGAAGAATTCTACCGCTGTCCGTCCTACAGGTCGTAAAAGGTGACCAATGGTTTCTTAGTTTTCCGTCTGCCATCGTAGGAAAACCAACTTTTCCCCTTTGTGTTGCTGTTGAGCTCACTTGTTTCGTTGTTTGAGTGATTTGGGAATTTTGGTTTGTGAAATAGGTTGGACTCAGAGTGGGAACTGAGTTGTTTCTTTTGGATTTTATTCCTTCCTACCCGTTCGTTTGAACGTGTAAGTATCCCGTTTTGAAACGGTTCTGCCGGTGGTGAATTTTGTTTAGCTCTTTTTGGATATCGACGTCGTGTGGGTTTCGTCGATTTATGTCTTTTTTTTACGACTACTTGGTTTACCTCCTGATGCACATTTGATGCTTCTCTGAGCGGATTGCGCCTGTCGCCGAGCCCATTTCTGTACGACATTGGAGCCCGGTAACAACAAACAGTTTGACAGCAAACATTTGTTTACATTTGATTTTGTCAACACAAGGCGAGACAGTGTTGCCAACCGCCGATTTACCGACTTAATACGTGTATGTCATGTCGTACTCTTTTTCCGCACGAAGCATGGAGTCTCCTCGCTAAAATTTAATCGCGTTCCATTTCCCCCTTTGTCGCTTAGGAAAGGATTTTCTGTCGATGTACCTTGTAGAGAATTTTGTTATTCTGTGGTTTTCGGTTGGTTTTCCTGAGTTCTAGAACTTTCGTCTACGTCACATTTTCCGTGGGTGCGGCTGGAAGCCATCTTTGGTCGCATTTTTTTCACGTGTGCCTCGTGTGTTCAGCTCCGTCGGACGTCCCTTTTGGAAGATTTGCTAATTTCGTTTACGCAAGGGGACTCGTTTGAGGATTGTGTCCACGGAGGTTGTTGGGCCGTTTGTAGTTTTACAAGCCTTTCGCTTATGCGGATTTAATTGCTGTGAACACCGAATTTTTTTTTGGCACACCGAAGACAAGCTTCTTTTCTGCGATTTCTCGGCTTGTATTCTATACGGGCAAGTGGTTTGTGGCCGATTTTTCCATCTTCATAAATCGCCACACGGACCCCGCTGGGGTCCTGATTGACCGGTAGTCTCTGACCCCCCCCTTTTCTTTGCACGTGTCCCACCGCCAAACTCGGACCGATTCCGGCGGTGCTCCGGGGGATTGGATAACCACGCCCGACCAGCTACCTGGTGACGCCCTTCTGAATCGTCGACCACCGAACCGATGTATACAAGGAGTGATTGGTATAGTTAACACCATTATTTCTTTCCTCCTTTTGGTTTTTGTTCTGTCGCCGACTGCGATTCAGTGTCGTCGAATAACTTCGTACGAACCTGGCGATTCGCACTGCGTGTGTGCCGAGCTTCCGGACAAGTTAAACCGTTCGCGAATGCATTAATCTTCGTTTCCTGTTTTGTATTTTCCGAGTTTTAATTTTGTAAGAGGCGTAACCTCTTTTAACCGTATTACAAGCAGTCAGTCTTTTTTTTAGTTTTGAAAATTTTGATCTGTTAACATTGATACACCCGTTTGGGTAAAATTTATTGTGAACGTCGCGAATGGGCCCGTACGCGAACGGATAATTTATTTGTTTGTTTATTTGAATGTTCTCTATGTACAGATATTGCGCCCTTTAGGCTTGTCGTTCTTTTTTTTAAAGATATTTAATTTCTTGTTAGCTCTGAGGTTGACGCAACGTTCTCTGCGCGCTGGCTGTATTTTTGCGCTCGTTTCTTTTTTTTTATTATTATTTAATATATTCATGTTCCGTGATCAATATTACGAACAAGTCTCAGGCACAGCCATGGGCTCTCCTCTCTCCCCAATAGTAGGCAACATTTTTATGGAAGCATTTGGACAACAAGCCCTTACTTCTTTCCCACTTAAACCCAAGTGTTGGTTCAGATATGTAGTTGATGTTTTTGCTATTTGGCCACACGGTAAGGAATCCCTAAACTACTTCTTTGAACACCTAAATTCTTAACATCCTGACATTCGTTTCACTTTGGAATATGAAACTGACGGCCACTTACCTTTCTTTGATATCTTAGTAAGCCGCCTCCCTAACGGTAGATTAGGACACTCTGTGTATCGCAAACCAACCCATACCGAGCGCTATCTGAATGCAAATTCACACCATCATCCTTCTCAAAAACAGTCAGTCATTAACTCACTAGTCAGCCGTGCCTTTACCCTATCAGAACCCTCTTCACTTCAAACTGAACTGAACCACGTAACAAAAGTCCTTCTCAATAACAACTACAAAAAGCACGACATCCAAAGATCCATTTCTCGTCATTGCACCCCAATTCCTCCACGTTCTGAACCTGATACACCTCCAGTCGCTACAGCTTACCTACCTTACATTCACACCATAACAGATCGAATCGGCAAAATACTCAAACAACAGAACATCAAATCAATTTACTTACCCATGACGAAACTTTCAGATTGCCTACCCTCCACAAGAGATCACATTCCCTTACAATCCGAAGGTGTGTACCGAATTCCTTGTTCCTGTGGGCGCGTATACATCGGTGAAACAAAACGGTCTATTAGTACTCGTGTTTTTGAACATGAACGCTGTACTAGACTACTACAAACAACTGGCTCGGCCCTAACTGAACACAAACTAGAAACCGGTCACCAAATCCCATTCACCGACACAAAACTTCTAGCCCGCTCATCTCATTTTTTCAATCGTAAAATCCGTGAATCCATAGAAATCCTCAAACATCCCAATAATCTGAACCGTGATACTGGCTTTACCTCCACAATGCCTGGAAACATCTCATTAACGATCCGTCACACCCCAACAGACCAATCCCCTGTCACCGTTCCGACTCACTACCCCCACCGATCACTATAAATACTACGACAACAGACATACCCACTTAGTCTCAACGACTAACCAGAAGTAGCAGCAACACCACCAGCAACAGCAGCCCTGAAGAAGTTCTTCTGCAATGAAGAACGAAACGTCGGCAGTAGAAGTCAACGTGACGCGGTTCCAACCGGAAGCCAATTCAAACATAAAAATTAAACGTTCTTCATTTAAAGTAATTGCTTGCACCTCTTGGTAATGTTGAAGCATTATTTTTTTATTCAGACTCATGTGGTCGCAAATAGCACACTTCACACCTTTTAATGGACGAGCAACATTATCATTAACCATATGTGAGAATGTCTTGTTACTATCAGTACAAACAAGATTTTCTTTTTTTTTTCATGTTTCCACTTTACATGGGAAAGTAAAGCAGCTTTATTTACAAATTCTGTTTCGCATTTATCCATTTATTTATCCATTGCATTTACATAGCAGAATTGCTAAATATAGCCTACTTGACCAGGTTTTTATATAAACACGAGTTACGTTTGTATTCATATTAGTGAATCCTAATAACAGAAAAAATAATTACCAATATAAAATGTTAATTAAAATTTTGTATACCTAGTATGTACTTCTGTTGTAACTACTAGTTATTTATTAAAACACAACAGACAACTTCGCTATCAGCTAATAATAATTTTCAATTCCTCCGAAAGTAAAGGATGACAATTTAAAAAGAAAAACTGTTAGAAATATTGCATATCGTATGAAACCATTCAAAAAGCGTTCGCAATATCTCGGGCATATTCGTAAGTGTTCGTGGGGTAGTATATTAGTTGTCTTTTATTTGCAACGGAGATCAGTTCACTTTTACCCAGGATCACATTTTCATTAGGTTTGTCTATTTTATTTGTCGAAGTGATCTAATCCAAAGTGACCCAGTTCACTTCCCCCCTTACCGATGCTGCACCTACCGGATATAAAGATCAGTTGGTTCAGTTTAGGAGGGGATACGATATTGCAGCTAACGTTAAACAATCCCACATGCAAATTCTTAATAAAACTGTCATTATACACTTACTTAATTCTTTTTATGAAATACTTGTTAAAAATGACTTCTTCGTTTGAATGAAAATATAATTTTGACGACTAGACTTTGGAATGTTTTATTTGTAACTAAAGCGGATCAGTTAGATCAGTTCACTTTAACTCAAAGTGAACTGACCAAAGCTGCAAATAAAAGATAACTATTTTCTCCGGCACGACGCTTGTCTTTCGTTTTAAACAAAAATCACATTGACAAGTTATTAAATTTTTCTTATCCAGTTTGGTTGTGAGTATAGGGACCGTGCACATTAAGGTACTAAATCGACACTCCGTACAGGTAACGCAATCCCATTCCTCTCGTGAGAGGATTGAGAAACAAAGATAATTCTGGGGGAATTCTGTTTACCGCAATGTCACTGGTTTCAATTTAAAAGTGTATTAGGTTATGTCTAGTTAAGTCTGTTAAGTTATTTACCAATCAAAAAGTTGTTATTTTAAGAAGTGCATAATTTTTCTTTCACGAAAAAGGCGGAATCATTATAAGTCATGCGATAAATGTTTGGGATGCGATATTTAAACTCAATTTTCTTACCCACTGACAGTAACTTTGACAAACGTCACTTCAAATAATATTTCCAACTGTTTTCTATCCCTAGATGAGAATAATTTTTAAACAAGGATAGATATAAAAAATCACTAAATGCGTTACCTCTATACGAAGTATGTTGATGTAGTACCTTAGTGCACATGCGCTGACAGCGCCACCAAAAGTGTGTTCGGTTATGTCTAGTTAGTTATTTACCAATCAAAAAGTTGTTATTTTGAGAAATGCAGAATGTTTCTTTTACGAAAAGGGCGGAATCATTAAATGTCATGCGATAAAAGTTTGGGATGCGATATTTAAGCTCAATTTTCTTAACCACTGACAGTAACTTTGACAAACGTCACTTCAAATAATATTTCCAACTGTTTTTTATCCCTAGATGAGAGGAATGTGCTACAAGGATAGATATAAAAAATCACTAAATGCGTTACCTCTATACGAAGTATGTTGATTTAGTACCTTAGTGCACATGCGATGACAGCGCCACCAATGGCTATATTTTGCATGAGTGGTATGAAAACACGAGTGACAGTATGATGACGGTTCAAATGTACGTCTGTCATTTCAAATGCTCAGTGTACATTTGAACTTGAATTTTGTAATTAATTTCATACCAGAAGGTCAAATACTTATTATGTACTACAACTGTAAATTGTCATAAGAGTTATAGTAACAGGAAGAATGTTAAATTTTACAATTATCCAGACAGTAGTAAGAAAATATATATGGATTGAAACATTTAAGTTTGTGTGCCGTTTTGAAAGTGATTCATAGATTTCAATATCGATTAGTCATTACGTACAACGTACTCTATTCGAGAAATGTGTAGGAGACTCAGATGAAATGAAAGTTTGGAGAATTTCATGAATAGAAGTCGGAAAGCAAGTCAACAAATGTAGGCCAGTTTCAAATGCGGTTGATGATTAACGGATAGTTAGTCTTCGTAATGTGAATACATTTACGGTTAGGATACTGATGGTATGCGTTTCATGTGAAGAAGTCAATTTAAACAATAGCCCCAACCGATCATCAGACCGACTTCATGTCAAATGCATGTGGAACATGTTTTATACTATTTAACTAGAATACTTTGTGTTAATTGTATTAAAAGACTGATTATATTAGTGATGTTTCTTAAATTGAGGTTTGTACTCAGATTTTTGTTTAATTTATAGTACTTTTACATTAATTCTATGAGTCACTCTCATTACCCATTTTATTTATACAAATGGGTGTAAAAGAGTAAAAAAGAGCGAAGAACACGTTCCAGTTAGGCAAATTTCCATAAATTTGTGTACGGAGATTTAAAATCCACCGTGTTTGAAACGAAAAATTTAGAAATAATGGAAAACGCACGTGTCCAACAATAATCAACTGCCGATCTTCTGATGTGTTTTCTGAAATACTGTGCTCATAAACAATAGAATTCAATTTGTAATATATTTTCACATCTATTAGTGACATCATGCAGGATTTGTATAAATTTTGCATATTTAGAAATTGTACAGATTATCAAACAATAAAACTTGTTGCAAGATTTGAGTAAATTTAGAAAAAACCCTAAATATTTTTAATACAATTACAAGAAATAACAACAAATCTGCGCACAACCAAAAATTTTATTGACCATCAATGCCATGAAAAATTTCTTCCGCAAATACCAAAATTTTCGCTCAGCAGTATAAGTAAATACCCAGTAGCGTCACTTAAACGTCAGTGTCAAAAGAAGGGGCCATTCTGTTTGATACCCTTATGGAGATGCAATGGAATGAATGGAATTTACAGCTGGGTAGGTATCAAACAAAAGAGCAAATGTGACAGTTATACTCGAGTGACGCTACTGTGTGCAGTGTTGCCAGCGCTAGTACAATTGTAATAGATCTATTACTTTCTACAATTAGTTGTTACGCTATTACGCCTATGGAAAATCTATTACGTTTTTCAACTTCAATTTATTTGATTTATATTTTCCGAAAAATTGTTTCATTAGTATAAGTTTGTTTAATTTCATTTTCTTGATGTTGGTGACATAAGCAGCTGATGGACAGTATCACTGACTTATAGCGTTTTCGATTGACTGCACTAGTGCGCACTCAGTGTATCTTCTTCTCGTTTTATTACATGGGGTTAAAAGAAGATGCAAATACATTGAGTGCAACCGGTGCAGGTGAATCGAAAACGCTATTAGTAATGTTCCCAATAAATTTAGGGATACATTTTTCAGAAGACAGATTTTTTTAGATGGATTTTTTAAGGTTATTTTTAATTAAAAATTTTGAAATGCATAGTTGGTTAACTACCTTTGGTGTTATTTGACAATAAACTTTTTCGTATAAATCTTTTCCGTTTTTATTTTTCTTTAAAAAAAAAAAATATAGGGATATTTAACGCAAATTTAGAAAGTTTTTAAACCTCCAGGGGAAAATTTATTAAAGGGTTGGCAACATTATTGATGGAAAATTTAGCGCTGCAATTACGGCTTTGGCAGTTTTCAGTTTAGGCTATGTCGTGTGTTAGTTTCAGGTTTCAGACTGTTACTTTTAATCGATTTCAGGTACGAAATATTCAAATCTATTACTATCTATTACTCTATTACTAAGGCACTCGATCCCTGTCTGTGGACACAGGTACTGCCATCATGTTTTTGACACTGACAGTGGCTATTTGACCTTGAAGAAATTAGTTGTCAAAAATGACAAACTGGAATACTTTATGTAAATCAAGGCGCAAATTACTTTAAATTTTCATTTTATTGACACAAAGTGTGAGTTTACAGTAAATTTAAGCGTTTACAGGAAAATATGACATGATAAATAAATAAATAATTTGAAAACTGTAAGTACCTACTAACCAAAAGAACATACCTGAGAAATTCCAAACTAAAAGTTAACTTATTAATGTGCTAGGCTTTTTTACTAATGTTTATTAGCTTTATTAGCGACAAATTATTATTATTATTATTATTATTTACGTACAAATTTTCTTGCATAAAATTCTCATTTACAAAAAAAATTGCGTATACTTACCTATACATATTTTTGATCAAATTTAAAAACAATGTCAGATGTATTTTAACAAATATTTAGTTAAAATAAACAACAAAATGTGTCTTAAGTCAAAAAATACATTAAATTATATATTATATGAAATGTACAAATGTATCTATTGCGAGTTTATGATATTTTAAAAAGAAAAGCTGTATGTATGTACCTTTAGGAATGTTAAACACTTTAAATTTGCAGTATTTGATCTGTAATGGGCAATACAACATACTTTAGGCATTATCTAGGCTGTTTTTAAATTTATTACTCCAAGAATCGAAAATTGAATGGAACAACTGTCACAATGACAACCAATTTGTTCAAGGTCAAATAGCCACTGTCACTGTCAAAAACATATGATGGCAGTACCTGTGTCCCTAGACAGAGATCGAGTGCCTTATCTATTACAATTTCAAAGCGCCATTTATTACACTTATAAGTACTCTGCTGGCAACACTGATTGTGTGATTTTTATACTGTGCTCTAGTCGGCGTGTAAACAGTTTACGCCTGTTGTTAATGTTGCTACCAACATCGGCTGCTTAAATGATCCTAACCTTTTTTCGTTGTTCGTCGTGGTTGTATTGGGCGTGTTCAGCGGACACAACAGTTGACTAAAACCAGAAACGTGTTTCATTTATGTTGAGTTTAAAGAAGAGAAAACTGAGAAATCCAGCAATCCAAAAGAGGTTTAGAATCTATGGTCAGAATAAACAAATGACTCACTGGCACCGCATTCACCGTAAGTTATTCCTGGTGAGTAAATTCCGCAACTGTTGGCAGTAACCATTAACGTATAACGTATAGCGTACCAAACAAATCAACATAACTCAACTGAACGCGGCCATTGTGTACTTTCCGTTTTAATCATTGACAGTTGGCAATGCAATCAACTGTTCTAATTTCTAAAACCGATTTGAATAACCGAATAACGTCCATCAAGCAGCACGTGCAGCTTGAAAACCAGAGTTATTAGAGAGATATCGGTAAAGCGAATAGCGTTATGCAGTATTTGCGCTGCGCAAATTTGACATTTGAGTCATGCGCGATTCGATTCTTAACGACGAAAACGTTAATACCGTTACCGCACGGAGTAATTTACGAGCAGATAATTCCGTGCGTTATTTGCATAACGTATCAGTCCCGCATGCGCACTGTTGTAACTTTTGACGGCAGGCTTTTGTTTATCACTTAGTTTTAGACAAAAAGGCTTGTGTTTTTGAGAATTTAATTAAATTTATATTTTACACAAATATAAAAAGTTAAGTTAAAACTTATAAGATATATTTGTGTATCGCGGTATTCAATGTTCCGATAACTGTAATATAGGAAGTAAATACTGCAATACGTTTACACACTACTGCTTTGCGTAATTTACGAACGTAAGCGTTATACGCTTTACCGATATCTCTCTACTAACAACCGACGTTATTAACACCAGCCTTATAAGTTCGTGTAAACGCAATCATAATGTCATTAATTTATAAATAAATAATTTATAATATATAAATAATTTATAAATAAAATAAAATAGAACGAAATAGTTAATGTTATTTAGGAACTTCCGTGTTTTACCACTAAAATTCTTGACTTTCAACTGTACACTAGCACTAGACTACAAATTCAAATTTTTAAGTCAACATTAATTTGACTAATAGAAAAAAAATACGACAATTTATAACGAAAAATATATTTCCGTTTTTATACAAAATAATAAATAAAATTTAATTATTATAATGTATAAAGTAAAATTATCTAAATTGGTGCTGTAACTTAGATGTACCATATTCTAGCCCTTCCAATTTATTTACCTGCTTCAGTAAGTCCGGTTTTATTATTAATTCCCGTTTAATAGCTTGTGTCAGCAGATCACATTGAAAAAATGCAGGAAACGGCATATCTTCCAACGAAAATATATGGACATTGCCTTCAATGTCAGCTACTAGCAAACATCTTCCATTGTTAGTAAATTTGACGATGGTACTACGACACATTGACGGAGATTTTGTAATCGATTGTGGGGCATAAGATTTTCGCTGTAAATCCCAAATAAAAATATCTGTTGCGGACACATTTGCTATGATTGTGGAATATCGAGGGCTCCAGTCAGCACTCTGAACAGTTTGCATGGTTTTTGATAATTCAAGTAAGGGTTCTTGAATGCCTTCTGTCCAAATTCTAACAGCCCAGTCATCTCCACAAGTTAAGAATAATTTAGTGCAGAATGGTGAGAATTTGATTTGATACATGGGACCTTCGTGAGCCAGAAACAGATCTAAATGTTGATGGTAATAATTTTTTGAACATTTATGTACCACACCTTCACTTGTGCCCACATAATAAATCGTAGAATCAACAGGATGTGGTGTCATTACTAAAGCACCTTGATGTCTTGCTATTGGAATACCAGGGGCTGTGCATTTGCCTTGAATTTTTAGTCCTTTAAGTTTTCCTTCTGCTCTTGATACTCGCATCATGTGTGAATAGGTCATAAATGCACTCCCATCTAAACTAAACTTACTGATTCTCCCATCTTGTGACGTACACATTAGAAATTCTACGCCTTTATAATAATCATCATCGATATACCAATGTAGCTGCCAAATTGGTTCAAACAATGGGCACTCTTCTCTATTACTGGCACCAACCAATCTGATTGATTTAGCTGAAACATCTATTACTTTAACAGATCCGTTGTAAAATCCTACAGCCAAAAGATTCGGATGTTGTATCGAAAAATCTAGGGATGTTACTGGCTCAGCAAAATTGTACGTTCGTTCAGGTTGAACTGGATTTTTTATGTTCCATAACATGACCATACCTGTAGTTTTGTCGGCATAGTAAAATTTGCCATATCCTACAGCCAATACATCTTCATTACTTTTATTCCAGGAAGCAGCAGTAACACAACGTCCTGTAATGAAATGTAGTGTATATTTAACAATTTTATTTAGTAGGAGTAATTTACATTCAAACTAATTGGGAATGAATTAAAAAGTACCTTGAGTTTTATCATTTGCAAAAGTCCACAGTAACTGCAGGTTATATTCGTATTGTATATCTTCTCTAAACGGATCAGGTTCAATTAATCCTCTAAACCTTTTCTGTTGGTAGTTAAAATTGTTATTAGCAAGCAACCTCTCCATTACACAAAGCGCATCCGTGAAACTATTACTTCTAATAATTTCTAACAGTTGCTTCTCTTCACTTGGCATTTGGTAACTGTCGACGGAAGCATGTGACGTCTTACCTTCAACGAGGTGGTCAGATTGAGCTTCTTCACTTTGTTTTATGTACGTATCATACATATCCCAGCCAGAAGCATAGGCATAATCATTACTTATTCTTGCTTTTTCTGCTTCAGTTTCTCTACTTTTTAGTAATATTGCAGTTGTTTGTACTTCTGCATCAACCACTTTCCTGTTTCTTCCTTTGCCAATAGTTAAGTATTCATATTCCTTGTTGTCCAATTCAGTAGCTATTCCTGTAATTCACTTTATGAGAAACAAAACAGAAATTAATAGCAAAATAAAAAAATTTCTAGATTACAAAGCATGAAGTAAGAAAATAAAACACTATAACTAAACCACTCTATAGGTACATCCAGAAGATCTGTACATAAATTACTTAATTTAAAACATCTACCTTCTTCACTATCTTTCTCAGCGGTTGCACTTGAAATATCAAGAATAAAAAATGTCTCAGTTTCTCTAAGAATGAGACAAATTTTTGATGGCATTTCTTCTTCAACCTGTTTTTCTTCCACCAATGCACTCGAAATAGATTCTGATTCTTCTCGCTCAGGTTCAATTGCAAAAAGTTCAATAAGTGTGTCGCTTATGTATAACTGCTGAAAACCACTGCTATCACCGATACTGTGTAAGTGCAACTCAGTATTAATATTCGATATAGAAGCAGTAGACTGAACGATGGTCGCACTTGCAACGGATTCAAGTGTACCTTCTTTGCTTATATTTAGAATGCTTAACTGCCTCTCTCTCCCATCTTTAAATGATAAGGGATTCAATGGTTTCGGTGTGACATTTTTACCGTCGTAAAACACAGGATATCTTTCGGAAAGCCTCTTCACATTTTTTGCTAGTGATTTCTTTCTTACTCTAAAATCTGGTCGTTTAGCAGTTGAACTCATGTTGAAAGATTGTTAGTTTATACAATTTTGATATAAACATATTTATATATTGTTTTATACTTACAGACTCACTTGATTTCATTCATCTTTTTTTCAATCTAACTTCTCTTCATGTGGTTAGGTGATTATTACATACAAACAGTGTGTTTCATTATGATGACTTAGAAGTTTTATCAATACACAACACAATCTGTATTGTTTATCTATTTTTAAAGAATACAAACAGTTAACATTTAAATTAACATATTCAAGAATCTAAACTCTATAATTAAAGGATACTTAATCAAATTCCTGGTTTCAATATAACAGTTACAGAACAATAAAATTAATAAAATTTCTACTTCGCTGGTATGCTACATTACATAATACAATTCTGATGGAAGAGACCATTAAGATAACTTATAATTAAAGCTAAATAAAAATGTGCGGACAGACAAAGCTACTCAAGCTTGTTTAGATAAGTTTAAAAATTGATAAGCAAAGATAAAAGTTATGAAAAGAAGAATTTTAAAGTTAAATACAAATTTTCAATGGGCGCGTTTAGCGAACGTAGCAGCTGAGAAGCAGCAATATGCTTTGCTTAGTGTGCTTACAAGTAGCACAAATGATTCGCTAAACCGTAAATCCGCTGTTTCTGACTCACAAATGTACCGCCATTTTGTTACGTACCATTATTTATTATTTTATTCAGTATTACCGGTGGTATTACTTGGTCTTTCAGAAATAATACTGTTTTTGGAGGAGCTTGTGCCATGTTTATAAATTATAACTAATATTTTAGGTTAGTAAATATTCAACTTTTAGTCAAGGCCACTTATACAGCACATTTAGCTTGAAAGGCAGCGATGTTTTAGAACGCTGAGTAAATCTAAGCTGCTAACTGACAGCACAGTACAGCGTAAAGCTGGATTTACATGGAGCGTTGAGCGCGTCAAAACGCCGGACGTACTGTACTTTCATTGGTTACTGATCTTTACGTAACGAGCACTAACCAATGAGAGTACAGTACGCCCGGCGTTTTGAGGCGCTTAACGCTCCATGTAAATCCAGCTTAATCGTTTAGCGAATGCAGCAGTGGTAAGTCGATAATATAGAGTACCTGCACCAATGTCGCCAACATCACAGAATTTCGTTTCAACGACTAGGGCTTGTTCGAAAAACTTCGACGGGTAATCAAGATAGACTGGTAATGCCACTCCAAACTAGGACGGCTTGTTTGAAAGCAACATCAACAGATCTTGCGGCGGGAAGGAAAGGTGTGGCACTGTTTACTCATCCCTAATAGCGATTTCGTTTAACTTGCACCAGAAAAGTTCGGGTCACACTGATATTACGTCATGCACTCAATAAGTTTTGCCAGAGAAGGGAACTAGTGCGTGTTTCAATCGAATACAAACGTGATCTGGGAGCATAATTATTGAGCGGGAAATATACTGAACCGTAACCTCAAAATTATCATTTGTTGCCAGAAATATAAAAATGCAATATTTATTTGTTATAATAAATTAAAAATCCTAAATACAATAATTATTCATATTCGCTTCTTAAGGAATTCACCCCGGAGGAAGATTTTATGCACTGACAAACTGTGTTTAGCAAATAACTTATGGCGTTTTCGATTGAGCTGCACTGATAGCACTCAGTGCGCACTGATTCCAGATTTTGTATTCGATTGGTAATTTCAGTTCAAACTTTCTTCGTGTTTTATGTTCGATTGAAATGTTAGTGCGCACCAGTTTTGCACTCAGTGCAAGAATTTTGGAACTGACTTCAAAGGTAGTGCAAGCGTTTCAGTGCAACTTTTCTGTCATTTCAGGAGAAACATATTACAGATGATTTATTGACAGATAACAAAAATAATTTATTGTATCAAGAATTTTATATTCTAATTTTCAAAATTTGTATGCTTTTTAATTGGTAATTTTGTTCTTTTTTATGCCTAAAAATGATGAATTCATGATTTAAAGAAAAACGGACGTGTACGCGAATTTTATTACCACAAAAAATGTGTCCATGAATTTCGTTGCTTCAAATACGCTTTAACTTTATTAAACTCAAAATACAGAAGTTGCAAAATATTAATCGAGTAAAGCTCTAAAAAAATACCTATCGACAGCGCAGCTTTACAAAGTTCAATTATAAAATTATAACAGTATTGAGTATTCTTGAATAATCTTTGCATAATATTTGCTATTTGTTGGCAATAATAATCCCGTGGATCACGGTCGCATCTGAGCCGCAGGTCCCAGAGCCAGGAGCGGCTAAATATCGCAAGAAATACCAGCGTTGCCAGGTTGTATATTTTTAAATATATATGCAACCTACGACACAGATATCTTCTTCTTTATAAAATTTAATTGTAATTCTATTTTCTAGTCGAGACTAATTTTAAGTTTCGTTTTATTCTTGTGGAAACAATTTTCTTCACAATTACTACTGTTGGATTAAAAAAAAACGCAAATACATTTGGCGTTTTATGAAAGCTTATTAAAATAGTGTTTCACGAGAGTCTAGATATACTGGATGTTCCATTTGAAAATTTTGAGAAAAATTATCTTTTGCAAAACTCAACACCCTGTACACATAATACCTGATAGGTCGGAGTTGTTTTGAAATTTCTGTAGAAAAGATATTGTATTGAATATCTACAAAAATTCAAGACGAAATGTAAATAAATAACAAAGATATAAGCACTCATATTATGGCAATTTTTTACACTTAAACTTCAATATCTTACAAACTCTTAAGTAAAACTTCCTAAATTTTTTGTTGTTACCTATTCGTTATGCGTATTTTCGAAATATGTAAAAATATACTGGGTGTTCCATTTAAAAAAATATAACTTTGGTATGGCTCTCAGTTAGTGAACACTCTGTACAGCCAAAAATAATTTTATGAAGTAGAGCTGACTGTGTTACATCTTAGTTCGTTTGAATTTTTTTTCTATCTACATACTAGAGACGGTAGAGAAGACCGCGGAACTCGGTGGACACCCTGTATATACAGTGCTCGCCAAAAAGTCGGCATCAAATGAGACAAATTTTGATTTCTGATTTTTCGAAAAAACTTTTTACGGAAATAATTTGTGCTTGTCTGAAAACCTATTTAGCCCCTATTAGATATACCGAGTGATTTTTACTTAGTTAGAAAATAGCGTTTTCAAAATTGCCAAAATCCTAAAATTGTTATTTCTTGGAAAGTAATCAAGATTTCAACGAAATTTTTTTATTGTGTATTAGTTTTAGCTTACTGAACAACCTCAAGGCCAGAAAATAACGTTCTTTTTTAACTTCCACGAAACTTGAATTTTTCAATTTTTGAACTTTTCACAAAATTTCACAAATCAAAACTTTTTGGACGAAAACTTCAAAGATTTGTAATTGAAAAAAAATATAGAGAAAGGCATTTATTGCATTAGATATTTTATTATTTATCGAAAAGTAATATTTGTACATAATCGCAACGTTTTTGATGCAATATGCTTTTGAGGAGAAATATTTTTTAATGATAATTAACAGGTGTTGGAATGTCTTCTAAAAACTCTAATCTACTCCTATTCATGAATTCCTGTCACAAAAAACCCCTAAATATTCTTTTACAACGACCTAAATGAGGAGAGTTTTTTCTGAATTAAGCCACCATTAAACTAACAACACTTACAAAAAATGACAAGTATGAGAAAAAATATAACACATCTCGTAACATATAAACTTTGATATGACCTTCATCTTACTTAATCAGTAAATTTGGCAACGTTGGTATTTTTTAGGATTTTTAGCCGCTCCTCTAGCAAGCTACCTGGTGGCGCCGCCTGGTGGAGGTTGCGACATAAATTGTAGGAGGCGACATGAAACCGTTATATCCATTTATATCATTTCGAAGAAGATTTGAATGTGTTTGCTAGTATTTTCTCGATTTGTTTTAAAGTATGGAAGGTAAAGATCGTCCTTGTAACGTGCTCGTAACTCCAGTGATAGTACCACGATAGTACTGACACTCAGCTGACAGCAGTGTTGCCAACCCTGATACGACCGTTTTCCCTACCTTTTCCTACATAAACTTACAGCTAGTGGCGCTCGTGACGCCGTTTGCTTCATGTTTGCTTAAGCTTACTGTATCGAGAAGGTAGCGCCAACTTTCTATCTTTTTTAATTTGGGGTTAATCAAATTCATTCATAAACTCCTTAGCAACGGTAACTTGTTATGTGTCTATCCTTTTTCTTCTTTAGCGTTTCATCGCTTCCTTTTTAATTTGGGAGACGAAGCCGCGGAAATGAATGGCGGTACCTTCTAAATACAGTAACCTAACGTTTGCTACTCGCCTATACACCCGTTTACGAAAAATTGATCCAGATTAGTGATCAGAATTGCACTGTCACGTGACAGAGTAAATTGAGATTACTAATCAGATCAACCAATTTCCGAACAAGTTTGTTGGCCGTTAGTAGTATTTATTCCTTATCTGAGGTTATATTAGGTTTTATTGCTCACTAATAATTAAATCGATCAATGCAGAAAGGGCATAAATGTCCATAATATTCACTATATATTCACACATACCTATACTTATTCTGCATTGTCCGATTCAATTATTATAGCTTACTTTCGTAAACGCCATAAGTCACGTGATTTAAGCTTCGAGTGACATCCTTGTCGCATACATGAGCCAAAATTACTCACAGATATTCGCCATTTCACTCGCATGCTGATATCAATCGAGAATGCAGGAAACATGAGGCACTGTGTCTACGTCCTAGCAAATCATTGGCATATGTTAGCATTTAGCATCACAGAAAACACGTCATGGGTAAATGTCACCTGATTTAATGTCGCATTTCAGTACAAAAAACAAAATAAATTGTTAATGTTACTGAAGTAAGTAGTTTTAAAATTATTGCTTTCCCATGTATAGCCAGTTATTCTTGTATTCTTAAAACTTGTATTATTAAGTATAGTGATACATATCGGTTTGACACTTTGCATCTCTAGAATATTATTTATTTTTCCGTAAAAAAGAATTTCGGTAAATTTGCTTTGTGTTTAGTACAACATGCCCACTACAACCGAAGGCGCGACTGTACAAGACACCGATACTGGTAATGGCAGTGGATCAGGAGCAACCAACGGAGAAGAGAAAAAGGAAGAGCGAACTTTCGAGTGTAATATTTGCTTAGACACTGCAAGAGATGCTGTTGTTAGCATGTGTGGCCACTTATTTTGGTATGTACTTGCTTGAATTTATTGTAAAACATCATATTATAACGATCGTAAACTTTTTCTTCAATGACAGTGCAAAATAAAATGCTCTTTATAAAAAGTTATAAAATCATCCTGGTTTCATTGGTAAGATTGCAATTTGTTAATCATGAGGACAATTTTGTACAAACCTAAAAGTTCCAATTATGGTTATATTCAAAATTTGAGTCTTGTTTTTTTTTTAAAATATGAAATATTGATTTTGGAATTTTAAAAATTACAGGCATTTGTTTTTTTATAGTTGCATTTTGTAGTGGCTTCGCATTTTTTTTAGGTAATTAAAGTCAACTGTTTGGGCTGAGAGGTGTGACATTCAAAAATCATTTCTTTGATTAATTCAGCTGTTAGTAAAATAGCAGTTACATCATGCAAAGTTTGTTATGACATTGTTTGTTCAGAGGTCACTCTGACTGGATTTGCATTTGTTCACTCTGTATATTGGCTAAGGTCTGACCTTTTTTTAACCATGAATTAAACACAAGCAATAATTAATTTAAAAAATATTTGATGATGAATATTCATGTTTAAATCTATTTTTGTTGTTCGTCATGCATTTTTTGTTATAATTAGTCCAGAATTTTGTTACAGTCTGCATCTACACTCTCCAGGTGTTTATGGAAAGCCATTCTATAAAAATGCAGAATTCTAATTCAACAAATCTTTGTAAAAATGAATATATTTACCTACATTTTATTTTTCTCAATATATTACATTGATAAAATTAACATACCTAAATATAAAAGTAGGAAAAAAAAGCTTGTTTTGAAAAACGTGAAAAATTGTTTGCATACATGTTATTAAGCACCTACCAATGAGCTTTGCTAATGCTCTTATGAGTACCTAAAAGTGTTTGAGTAACCTAAACATTTATAAAAAAATGTCACTTTCTCTTCTTCTTTTTGATGTTTATCGGCTTACTGTTTAACTGTTTCAGCCATTTTACTCGTGAGTTTTATTTAAAAAAAAAAATGAGTTTATTATTTATTTCATTTTATATCTACAGTTGGCCATGTTTACATCAATGGTTAGAAACAAAACCGAATGGTCAAGTCTGTCCTGTTTGTAAAGCAGCGATTAATAAAGATAAAGTAGTACCACTGTATGGGAGAGGGAGTACAAATCAGCAGGATCCCAGAGAGAAGTTTCCACCAAGACCACCGGGGCAAAGAACTGAACCTGAACCAGGAAGCAGCTTCCCAGGTATATCTAAGATGTACATAGTAAGAAGTCCAAGAAGGATCTTGTATTATAAGAGACGTAAAATTTAATGAATATGACATATAAATGAAAGCAGAAAATGCCTTCTTAACGAAAATGATATGTTAGGTATTATTTGTTTTTATTTTTTTGTCTAGGATTTGGCTTGGGAGATAATGGATTCCACATGTCCTTTGGCATTGGAGCGTTTCCATTTGGGTTCTTCACATCTACTTTTAACTTTGCGGATCTAAGACCTAGTGCAGCACCACGCGGTACTCCTCAACACGTGGAAGAGCAATTTCTCTCGAAACTGTTTCTCTGGTTGGCGATTCTATTTCTGGCTTGGTTACTGTGGGCTTAAAGTGCATATTGCAAATAAAAAAAAAATAGTACATCAACATTTATGTACCGTGTTGAAAAATCAGCACATTCCAAATCCTTACATTCTTCTCATTTCTCATGTAAATAAATTATGGATATTTTAAAGTGTATATAGAAGACATGTGTATACATGTAAGAAATTTTGTTGGTGTATTTTTAATTAAGTTCCAATTGTGTAAATTTTAACAGTTAAGTACAATCATATAGAATGCAATGCAACTGATCCTATTTAACTATTTTTGTTCATATTCGTGTGGTTTTTTTTTGTGGTTAATTATTGTACATATGGGCAATCAACTATTAAAGGGTATAAATGTAATAAAATTGTTACATTTTTATGTAATTGTATTTGTAAATAGCAGTAATATGTCTACACCAGGAAAATGTAAAATCAAAATCATATTTTAATAGTTAATGTCAATATTTAAATAAAAAATAAAAACGCTGATAAAAAAATAAAAGTAGTCACTGATTTTTTTGTTGGCATACCTATTACTTGTTTAAAATGCTCATGTACTTGTATGAAATTTAATTTACATTTAATCAAGTTAATATTTAAAAATGTTCAAGCTTTGCTTGACATACATCAATAATACCTACTTTTATTTTTTGAACAGTATAGTAAACGGTGACAAAATAAAAATCATATTAGAGTAGGCGATGCAAAGAAAATGTATGTCTGTGATTAAATAAAGTCAATTAATTTGACAGTTCATGAATATATTACATTAATTAATTCAGTTAATCACAGACATACATTTTCTTTGCACCGCTTACTCTAATCTGATTTTTATTTGCTCACTTTTTATAATGATTCACCAATCAAATGCAAAAGTTTAAGACAATTTAGAAATATACTTTCAAATGTTTTACGTAAAATGCTTCAATCATAAAAATATATCAGAGTTTTTTTTTTAAATAGCTTTAGTTTACATCACGTAATATAAAAGTGCGACAAGTAAGTCTTTATGTATACCAATTGAAGACATTGACTTCAGCCAATACTGGTTTCATGAAGCACAACAAAGAGCATGCAACTCGCAAAATGTTAAAAAAGGAAAAGCAGTCAGTGGATTGTAATATTTTGAAAAGCAGTAACAAATAAATTAATTGTTGCTTGTCATACGAATTTGAATTTTTTCAGGGATATTTTATTGTTTCTTTTCTTTATAAATCCAGCAAATAATATTCGACATTGCATATTCCTTGTCACTCTTCATAAAGCGTTAAGTGGCTAAAGTTAGTTTTCAAATAGTATGTATATTTCATAAGAAATCAGTTTTATTTTAATAAAGACCAGTCATCAAGCATATCCAAATAATGATCACAGTCTTATTCCATGACTGGAAAGATATAATATTTGGTGTTTGGGTGAAATCAAAATCCTAGATTACTGTCAAGGTTAATAATTTCATTTGGGCAAAAAATACAAAATTTAAAACAATCTTTTAGAGTAGTAGAGTTTGAAAAAAAATCTAAAATAGCTAGTTTAGAAAAATGCTTAGAGAAAAACTAAGGTTCCACTTCATAATTTAATGGGTATTGGGCAGTTAATGTATATTAGCATATTATTGAAAACAATAATAAAATCTTTTGCAGATTATTTAGTCTTCTGAAATGTGTAAACTTAACATTGTGAAATAAAATATGTATTTGTAAATATGAAATTTTCAGGTAATTTAGAAAAAAATCGATTTAATACAAAATTATAATAAATTTGTCGTCTTTCAGACTGAAGACTTAAATTTACCGCCTGCAGTTTATTGTAGGATCTACCTCAGGAAATTAGATTTCTGTCAGCAAATCTCAACATAGAAATTGTACTCCGAGAAAACCTTGTTGCCTCTAATATATGAAAGTGTTTTGTATTATGTGTACATTATGTTAAGTATCAAATAGCATATTAATGCGAATAAAGCAAAATGTTAATTGATGTTTAATTTCATCTTCAAGGTGAGTATTACACTAATGTCATTATCTGAATTGAAATTTTATTTTACAACCCCGCAAGTGTTCTCACGTCTCAAATTATTATTATTTACTTATGTTTCTGTAAAAACTAAGTTTAATACCTACAGTAATAAAATGATAAAAACCCACTTTCAGCTGTCACAGTTTAGTTATAATAAATAATTAATTTGTACTTCTCCAATAATTGTTTTCATAAATCTAATTTGACTTTAGCATGTAAAATAATAATTTCCTTAAAAATAAATTAAAAAGCTTTTTTTGCTATTTATCAACAAGTACTCAGAATCAAAACCAGATGCGTAAGGATTATTAAATTGCAATGCATAGAAATTATTCCTCGTTTATTTGAAAAGCTACATTCAAGGAATTTAAATCTCTATTATCAACTGCCGCCTTAAGATCTTGTCTATTCATCAATGAAATGCACATTCGTAACGTCGACCAAATCGTCTCAGACATCTGAGATTTTTCCCCTGAATTTGACACGTCCTTTCCTCGCGCTTGTTGATTTAATGCCAGTAAAAAATGTTCTGCGGCTTCTCTATAAAAGGTTGAAATTAAATACTTTGTTCCAATTGGGTGGATAACTTAATTGTTATCAGAGTTGCAAAGTCAGGTTAATGGGAATAGGTTTGATTGACTTTGTATCTCTAACAACACCACAAAATAACTGTTACAAAAAAGAGGAAAACAACTTACTTATATGCACTTAAATTAATGCATGTTATACCAACGTTGTATCTCGCTCGAATAAAACCTGGCTCAATATTTAAGGCTTGATGGTAAGCGTCCACTGCTTGTTCTGGCATGCTACCATTTGCAAGTGTTGCCCCTAATCGATTCCATAACCTTGCGTCCTACGGGAATAAGGTATTTTGCAAGTAATAAATAAAAAATAAATTATGATACTAACTTCTGGCTTCACGCTTAAAGCTGCTTTAAAACAATCAGCTGCTTTGTCGTACTCTCCAGACAGATTAAACAAGACGCCTAAACCGCACTGCACTTCATAATCAATATTCTTAGGTTGCCTTTGTGCAGCTTTGATGTACAAATCTTGAATAACCTTGTGATGATTTCTACAAGCATAAAAGTTATTATTACGTGTTTTAATCTTCGGGGAGCATAACATGAGAGAGCAATTGATAAAGCGAAGCAAACCCTGCACCTCTGCCTAACTTACGGATCCAGTAAGCTTGTAACTTGCCCAGAAATTGGAAAGTCCGGTGGCACTAAATCACTGTACTTCGAGTTCTCTTTGAGCCAAGTCATCAGTGATTGACAGGCTTGATTGTAAAAGCTTTCGTTCGTGTAGCTCACTGCTAAAGACATTAACGCTTTCAAATTGCCTGGCTCTAATTCTAAGCACTTTTTAAGAGCTGCAATCGCTTTAGGATCCTAGAAAATTTGGAAGGTTTTGCTTCTTGGCCATGTCAGTTATGAGTAGACAACGGAATATATGCAAAATGTTAATCTTCAATATCAATTTTTCGTGAAATCTATTTGCTACTTCATTAATTTCAATAATTACTAACTTAATTAGCAATAATTAATTTTTAATTACAAAATTCAATAAAATGGTTATTGATTTTGCGAAAAAATAAAAATTGAAGATTAACGTTTTGCATATATTCCACTGTCTAGTTATGAGAAAGTTAATTATTCTTTTAAGAAAAGCAACATCATTTAATTTATAAAAAAAACTGTGTTAAGAAAGACTCAATTTTTTTGATACTTTGGAAATGGCCTTTAATTTCCAACAGCCTGTAAATGTTTAATTCAATTATGAATACAAAAAAATATATAATTTTTTAATTTTTTTCTGTGAATGCAAATTATTATACGATTGAATATTTTACCTGTTCATTTTCTGCTTGTGTTATGCCCAGTAATAACCACGCTTCTGCATTTTGGGGTTCTTTCTTTACAGCTGCTTCGAAACATAAAACAGCACTAGGAAGATCTCCCTTAGCCAACATGTCTTTGCCCTGCTGCAAAGGATTAAGTAAATCCGACATCGGATTTTCTTCGCTAAACGTATAATCTTTATAAGGATCATAATATTCATTAAACTCCGATATCCAAGGATGCTCAGAAGAATCATTCTCCGACATCTTTTTCCATTCGTCTTGCAAACGTTCCCAAAAGTGGGAGTTGTAGGCGTCATCTGGAATGAAAGCAACGTAAGCGAAATACTACTACAGTAATATTTTAGCAGACCATTGCTAGTCACTTTGTGTTCGTTGGCCCACAGTTGGGCAAGCGCGTCGCTGTCTTCTTTAGCAGCACTTTTAATAAATTCTTGGCTCCAAGCAGCGGCCTCATCATCCTGTTCCTGCAAGTTCAGTTCCCCATTACCCACTTGCTTCATAAATTTCATGAACTACACAAATTTACTGTTAACATGTGTCTTGAAAAAAATATATCTTTTTACCTTCGAATATTCAAAATTTGGATCATCTTTTACACTCTCCACCAATTCGTTTGCACTTTTCTGTAAAGTCTCCTGGTTGTTTATATCTAAGAAGTATTGCTCAGCCCATATTGATTCGTATTTTGGATCTGCATATATTTGAGATTCTGTTTCTGCCCAAATACTATTGTAGTCCGGGTGTTCCTATAGGTATAATTATAATTATGAGAAGCATGGCCTTCTAAATGAAAAGCGAGTTCTACCTGGCCTGGGCAAAAGTGCAATTCAGGCGTGCTCCGTCAAGCATTGCTTACGGGGCGCTTTCTTAACCTAAAATCTTGACAGTTCTGTCACATGTGAATAGTGGATGAGTTCGTGTAAGAACAGTTAATGTTATTATTGTAAAAATTTGAGCATACTGGATATTTTTTACGTTGGAATAAAGTGGAGTATTTATGTCCAATTTCGACAACTTAATTTAGCATTAAGCTATTACGGTTTTAGATGAAAATCTTACCTGCATATACTCAGAATTTCTGTGGTAAGTTACAACATGTATAATAAAGCTTTTTTTCTCACTGTGCGTAATTATCATCGCCCTTTTTAACACGTTTTATTCATAACACGAAAGCTTTTTAAAATGACAGTTTTTCTTTATTGTGCAAACATACTTCATTCTGATATGATCAAATGATTTGTGCATGAATCTATAAAGTTTATACCATATAAATTATGTTGTATTACGGTAATTACAATGTTAATTAATTTTACGTGAACTTACTTTGATCGACAGTAATGACATTGCACTTCACTCAGTGCCATCAGTGTCCCGTAACCAGCGCCAAAGTGGTGACTTTTGGCATTTTCTCGAGCACAAAAATTCAATGTAAATTTTTCAAAACGCCCAGGCCGGTTAGAACTCGCTTTTCATTTAGAAGGCCATGATGAGAAGTTTAATGAATTACTCAATTAATACAATGTTTAAAGCATAAGTAAGTCTATTTAAAAGTTTTTTCCTTTCGATTTTGACTTCCCAGTTGTTAAAACAGAAGTATATATTTTTTAAGACCCATTCTAAACTTTAGGCTTCTAAAACTTCGGCTGGGTTTTTAATACTACAAGCTGCAGCTGTGAATGACTTACTAGATGGTATTTCTTCTTTTAACCAATTCAATTATGCAACTACCAACCAACTATTTAATACTTAACTTTTGTACTTGAACTTACATTGAACTGCCTACTATCTTCAATATACTGCAGAGCCCAAGCATTATCATTTAAATGTTCTTTGATGGCAGATGCAGGCACTGGAGGTAAAGCAGCTCTTTGTGATTCAATCTCATGCATTTCACGCATCAAATCTGCCGAAGCATAAAAGTAATCGTAGTGTTATTTTTATTATTATTAATGTTAGTATGATAAAAAATACCATCCATCCGGAATGTTTGAGGGGCAGAGCGAGTTTCCTGAAGAAACTGCTCCACAAGTTGGTCAGAACTGCTAGGGAAATCCTGTCCATGTGATTCAACGAACGCATGTTCATGTGTGACATGTGATGCCAGCCGAACTAAGGGGTTCGTCCCTCCGCATTCCGCATCTGTTAGTTTCCTCAAAGCCATTCTTGCCCGGTGCTAGGTGAAAGAAGGTAAAGTATTTGGAACCACTGCTAAGTCATCTTTACGTATCATGACTCTTGACACACAATTGTAAGATAAGAAATTAACATTTCAACCTTGAACATTAATACCAATCTAAAAATAAATGTCGTTTGCTGTATAAGTTTTTTTCCTTATTACAACATGAATTGACTATTAGTTTAACAATGTGATTACTTTCTAACAATTATTATGTTCGTTCTTACGGGAAAAAATTAATTAAAAAAAACTAACCATAAAACTTTTCACATAAATTGACAAACACAGGTCTGGTAACTTTATTATAAATAAACTGTAAATTTACTAACGTCCAGTGCTGCCAGTTGTCACATAATTATCAGATTTTGCAATTTTTGTTCAGTTCTGATAAAAAATAAAAAGGTAACACATTCGATAATTTTAACATAATTTTATAAATATTAAACATTTACGAAAATTCCCCAGGTGGGTATATCAAATTTACCGATCGGTAATCAGCTGATACACCGGTACAGAGATCCGTTGACTGAATTTAAAACGGTAGATAAATTTGGGTGAACTAACGAAACAAATAGTGATGAGCCATATTTCACTACCGCCGCAATACTTATTTAATCGCCGCTATTACCAAATCGCTGATAACGCCAGCTGCACTGTTATTGAAATAACGGCGATTACAAAACCGCAATTTAAAGCGGATCGGTACAATGCTAGTAAATATCCCTTGATCGATTTCTTCACGTTCAACGAAACATCTTACCGCAGTGATTTTTAACTGGATTTTAAGCGTTATTAGTTTTTTTATTTACTGTTTTCTTGGTAGTTTTTTTTAACAGGTCCTAGATCCAACCACAGTTAATTGATTCAAGTCAAAGCTGGTGGCTATTCCCGCCATCCAGCAACAAAGGAACCTATCGCATATGCTCGTATTCGTATAGACGTTAAGCTTTCAACCCGCGATCGCAATAACGGTTTAAAATCGCCGCTATTTCAAAATAGCAATCACGGATAGCGGCGTTATTAAGAAATCACTACTTTGCTCATCACTAGAAACAAAACGGGAGCACGACATTTGGGTGAATGACAAATGGGTGAAGGACAATTGGGTGAATGACATTTAGGTGAACGAGAGTAGGGTGAACGACAATTGGGTGAATGTGACATTTGGATGAACGACATCTGAGTGAACGACCAGGGTTGGGAAAACTACGTGTAAAAAATATTCTCTACATTACATTACGTCTAAACGTAATTTGTATGTAGTTAAATGTAATTTTTACACGACGTTGTTTATGTGAAATGTCACATTTCTAACCTCAAAATTGAATGTTCATTTGACGAATTTCAAATTTTTGAAGTTTTGTAATGCTTCTTCTTCTTCTTCTTCTTATTTTGGCAATTGGTTATAAACCATGGGCCAGACACTCAAGTTGTCAGTACTTGCTTTTCTTCTTTTTTTCTCTCAATAATTTAAATTCATAATTTAATTTTAGATTGCGTTATGAACAAAATTAGTTCCTTAACTCTGTCTATATTTAAATTCGACAGAATATATGTAGCATTTAAAGGAGCTGCTAGCCCAGTCTTAATAAGATTTAAATATAATTTATCAGAATTTTGTCTTTTATTTGGACACTGGAATAAAATGTGATCTAAGTCCTCTACACTCCCACAAGTGCAGTAAGGAGAATCCAGGACTCCTATTTTATGCAAGTGGGATTGAGAAAGGCAATGATTGAAGCGCATTCTGCATATTGTTGTGATTGCTTTTCTTGGTATACCAATAGATTTAAACCAAGGTTCATAAGAAACCTCAGGGGAAATTTTAAAGTACCATTTGGCTTTTGTTCTTGTGAATATTTCCCAGTCTATTTATTTATTTATTTCCACTCTAACTGCTTACGTACTCTAAGGTTAGTCTTTCCATTTTCTTAAGTTGTGTTTAGTTCCTATGTAGGGACCGTGCACATGCGATGACAGCGCCACCAATGGCCATATTTTGCATAAGTGGTATGAAAACACGAGTGACAGTACGATGACAGTTCAAATGTACATCTGTCACTTGAATTTTGTAATTAATTTCATACCAGAAGGTCAAATACTTATTATGTACTACAACTGTAAATTGTCATAAGAGTTATAGTAACAGGAAGAATGTTAAATTTTACAATTATCCAGACAGTAGCAAGAAAATATATATGGATTGAAACATTTAAGTTTGTATGCCGTTTTGAAAGTGATTCATAGATTTCAATATCGATTAGTCATTACGTACAACGTACTCTATTCGAGAAATGTGTAGGAGACTCAGATGAAATGAAAGTTTGAAGAATTTCATGAATAGAAGTTGGAAAACAAGTCAACAAATGTAGGCCAGTTTCAAATGCGGTTGATGATTAACGGATGGTTAGTCTTCGTAATGTGAATACATTTACGGTCAGGATACTGATGGTATGCGTTTCATGTGAAGAAGTCAATTTAAACAATAGCCCCAACCGATCATCAGACCGACTTCATGTCAAATGCATGTGGAACATGTTTTATACTATTTAACTAGAATACTTTGTGTTAATTGTATTAAAAGACTGATTATATTAGTGATGTTTCTTAAATTGAGGTTTGTACTCAGATTTTTGTTTAATTTATAGCACTTTTACATTAATTCTATGAGTCACTCTCGTTACCCATTTTATTTATACAAATGGGTGTAAAAGAGCAAAAAAGAGCGAAGAACACGTTCCAGTTAGGCAAATTTCCATAAATTTGTGTACAGAGATTTAAAATCCACCGTGTTTGAAACGAAAAATTTAGAAATAACGGAAAACGCACGTGTCCAACAATAATCAACTGCAGATCTTCTGATGTGTTTTCTGAAATACTGTGCTCATAAACAATAGAATTCAATTTGTAATATATTTTCACATCTATTAGTGACACCATGCAGGATTTGTATAAATTTTGCATATTTAGAAATTGTACAGATTATCAAACAATAAAACTTGTTGCAAGATTTGAGTAAATTTAGAAAAAGCCCTAAATATTTTTAATACAATTACAAGAAATAACAACAAATCTGCACACAACCAAAAATTTTATTGACCATCAATGCTATGCAAAATTTCTTCCGCAAATACCAAAATTCTCGCTTGGCTATTGAAGTTATGCATAGGGTGACTGCAATTGTTCGCCGAACATCAACGTCATATAGTACCATACTACACACGATCGAACTTGTCTTAAGACATCATAGTCCAGTTGTCAACCAAGACGATGTCGGAAGAGTTATCTTTGGTGGCACTGGCGTGCGCTATTATAGTAGAACAAAAATACAAAAAAAATAATAATAAACAAAGCTGTGATAAGTCCCCAGTTTAATAGTTCCAATTGCAGGATCTGCCACCACACATTTCCGGAAATTTATTTATTAAAAATCATAAATTGGCTGTTTCGAGGTGCTGTGGAAAAGAGTATGCACGACGTCGACGCACTGCATTGAATAAGTCCGTGGCGAACATGTGCGTTTGGCAACCACACGATCGAACATGTACGCGCAAACATCAACGCACGTACTTGTTTTCAGGAAATCCAGAAAACAAGTTCGACGGACTTTTTGTATGTGCGTACATGTTCGAAGCGTTTTTCGGGCCAACACACGCACGTTGATGTTCGGCGTACATGTGTGCGCGTACATGTGTTAAGACATGTGGGATCGTGTATTCCCTGCTTAAGAGCCGGAACTTCCTGAAATACGATTTTTTGAAATAACTTTGCTACTATTCCAGTTGTTATAATTTGTCAAAAAAAATATATGTTGTAGAAAAGAAGTTATATTAAACGACTGTCGAAAGCAGCACTGAAATTTTTTTAAAATAACTTTTGCTTGGAAAATATGCATTATTTTAAAATGAAAAAAATACTAGAATAATCATTTCATAATTACCTAAACGACTGTTGTTTTTTTTTTTTTTAAATTTTTTATATTTTATAAACAGGCCTTTATTGAAATAGAGCATCCATATACACGAATAAACGTAGTATTCTGTACCCCGCAACCCGTTCGCCAGTCTTTCACGGACACTCGAAGGAGAAGTATGCGTCTCGTCTCTCCGCTGCTACTTACGTATCGCTGCATCACTGGTTTGTAACTAGGATAAGATATTGCACCTAAAAATGGATGACTTCGAACCGAGAGTAATCGAATATTACCGATGTTTTGAAAATATCGGCTACGAACATTTTGAATCATTTCTATATTCATATCGGTGATTCATATACAGCGTGTCGCTAAATTCCGTGGACATGGTTTAATCACAGACTCCTCAAAAATAAGATGATTTAACCCAATTTATCTATATCCAAAATTGCTTCATTAAGACAGTATTCTGCTTCAAAGTTGTTGGAAAAAAGTTAATTATTCATAGTCATATTTTTAGATGGGTTTACAAATTTGGAGTAGACAGCTGTGCAGCTAGTGTGAAAGTTCTTAGAAAGAAGCGTTCATTGGGAAACTTTTTGCGTCTTTGTAATTTTTGATACCTACTTCTTACGGTTTAGTCACAAAATAGAAAAATCTAAGTGGTTGCAGCGCCTCTTATTGAAAAAAATAGCCCATACACGAAGAACAAATACCTTCTACAGGATGGGGCATAGGAACCTGACGATTTTCGTAATGAAATAGCACACACAATTTGCAAAATTTTTATTTAGTGTTTTTGTTTATAAGAAAGGTAACTTTATGCCATTTTATTTTTTAAAGAGAACATCAGTGAGCTGTGCTCTACGATTTCTTACACACTGTTCTAATCTTTCTCGAAGGTTTCTTATTACTCGCTCAATCATCTGCGGAGGAATGGTTGCAATTTCGTCTCTTATTCGCTGCTGTAAGTCTTGAATAGTGGCGGGCCGAGGAGTGTAAACTTTGTTCTTAAGGTAACCTCACAATCAATAATCACAAAAGGTTAAATCTGGAGAACGAGCAGGATAAGGAACATCACCAAATCGTGAAATTAAATGTCCAGGGAACATTTCTCGCAACACAGACATTGTTCGCCTTGCCGTGTGGGATATCGCCCCATCTTGCTGAAACCATACAGTGTTACGATCAATTCCTAATTGACGCAATTGGAGACGAAATTACAGCCATTCCTCCGCAGATGATTGAGCGAGTAATAAGAAACCTTCGAGAAAGATTAGAACAGTATGTAAGAAAACGTGGAGCCCATCTCACTGATGTTCTTTTAAAAAATAAAATGGCATAAAGTTACCTTTCTTATAAAACAAACACTAAATAAAAATTTTGCAAATTGTGTGTGCTATTTCATTACGAAAATCGTCAGGTTCCTATGCCCCATCTGTACATGTGTTAAGACATGTTGGATCGTGTATTCCCTACTTATAACACAACTGCATCATTTAAGCTGTGAGTCACTGTATACGTGGTAAGTATGCTTTCTTAAAACAGAAATACATAACCGATTTGTTTAATTATGCATATACGTTTTTTAAATTGGCAACGTTTAATAATTGGTACATTTATTCAACTTAACCCAACTTTGCAGATCGCAATGGATATTGTTATATATTCTGGATTTGTGCCAATTGTGTATTACCATCAGCGGGACAGTATTTACCAGAAAGGCAGGAAGCTTTATGCAGCAGGTCATGTCCATGATTTAGTGGAAAAGTGTTCCCAAATTAATGGGAAAGTGATTAGACAAACTTCCGTGCCAGCTAAACCGTACAGTGTCGAATTGATTGTAAAGAATCTATTAAACTATTTTGATTTTGGATAGTAAATATTTTTGTTTCAGTTCAATACAAAGTATCGTCTGCATTTTGCGAATGTATTGCTGGTATAGCAGGATACTGCAAACATATTAGTGCAGTGGTAATTGCCATCAATGATGAAAAAGGTTTGTCCAAAACCAGCTACTCCTGCTAGTGGAACAAACCAAGCTCATCAAAGATAGGACAGATGAAGTATACGAAAGGCAAACAATTTGAAGAGATGTTTGAGCTGAAAAAGGCATATGAAAAATATGATGCTGTGGAACCGCCATTTGAACAACTGAGGGGCATAAACTGCATGTTGTCCCAAATGTTATTAGCCGAGGAAAATTTAGAAGCAAATCCCAAGCCAAGTTTTGATGTAGTCAGGTGATTTTAGTCTGTTGAAGTAAGTGCAATATTATCGTCCAACTATTAACTGTCCAACGCTGAATTCCCTTCTCATCCCCGGTCGCGTACTTTATAAGCCGGGGTTGTTTTTCGCGAACATTCTGGGAGGCTACGGACTGTCTGGTCTAGTTTATTCCGCCGTCAGAATTCTCTAGGCTGTCGCCTAAGGCGCGTCGACTAGACGGCTGTGACGCAAGAGACAATCTGACGCCGGCTGGTGTCGACGAATCATTACACTGCCCCCTTCTTAAAAACATTTCGTCTCGGAATGTTCCTCGTGACAGCCTTGAAGGAGGATGTCGAAAGTGGCAGGCTAGACCCTTTTTACAACTTCCGGTCTGGAAGAAATAGCAGTCCACTGTTTTCTTACTGCCGACAGCTGCCTGTGGGTGGTGACTGCAGACTAGGACTTCAATTCCCGTTCCGTTGAAGATGACTTCTATCATGCTTCGAATGACTCTCCAGTCCACTCCGTCTAGTCCGCAGCCCAATTTAGGAATGACTAATTTCGTCTCCTTGCATTCTATCAGCTGTCTCCTCAGGCTCCATAAAGCTTTCCAAATGTTGCGATAGTCGGGCTTACCGCTTGATGTTCTCTTGGTAACTAAGTAGTACACGTGTCGTCTTTGACCTGCTTCCGTGTCGATGATCTGCAAGCTCTTGCCCACCAAGGAATGCTGTCTTCGGAGTTCCTCGACCTGACCAAATTTCTTCCGGAAGACCTGGGCTATCCCCTTGGACATTCTTAGGTTTTCTGCCACACAGTGGGCCAGACTGTACTCCGGTGGTACTTGAAAAAGGTTTTGCTGCCTCTCTGTGGTTACTCCGAATCGTGCCTTACTTCCGGTAGCGTGATGAGACATAAATGTTTCGAAATTCACTTCGGAACCTTGTACGGTCCCTTCATTTTCTTCTCCGTTGTAAGGGGCCATTCGGTTGAAGTGGATAACTTTGGGTTTGCCGTGCGGAATCTTTCTGATGCGGTAGATGACATCGTTGATTAGTTTCATCACACTATAAGGACCTTCCCAAGATTTTGGGGACAGACCTCGACGTCTTTGAGGATTGTAAAGCCAGACCAGTGCTCCAGGTTGGTATCCCCATTCTGAGCATTGATGTCATAATGCTCCTTCATTCGGTCGCTGGCCGTCTGTATATTGTGACGCACTTGATTGTGAATGTCGTCCATTTTCCTGCGTAGACCGCTCACGTAGTCTTCGTCGGCAGGGACCTCATCAGGCTTCATGCCGAACTTCAGGTCGCAGGGCAGTCTTGGCTCTCGCCCAAATACCACTTTTGCTGGAGTCTCTCCTGTGGTCACATGAACGGACGAACGGTATGCCAGTAGAAAAAGAGGAATGTACGTGTCCCAGTCTCTCTGGTGATCGAAGACGACCTTGGACAAATGTCGGTTGATGCTTCTGTTGAATCTTTCCACCATTCCGTCTGACTGCGGGTGAAGTGCCGTCGTTCTAGTCTTCCGGACTCCGAGCAGAATACAAACTTTCTTGAACAAAGCCGATTCAAAGTTCCTCCCTTGATTTGAATGCAGATCCTTGGGCGCACCATACCGACTGATCCATTCTCGGACAAGGACTTCAGCAATAGTCATCGCCTCTTGGTTTGGTAGGGCGTATGCTTCAACCCACTTGCTAAAGTAGTCCATTACCACGACGATGTACTTATTTCCACTATTCGTTTGTGGAAATGGGCCGGCTACATCTATGGCAACTCTCTCAAAAGGACTTCCCACGTTATACTGTTTCATGGGAGCCTTGCCTCGTTTGTGGGGGCCGTTACTGGCTGCGCAGACTGCGCACTTCTTGCACCAGTCCTTTACGTCTTCCTTGCAGTTTACCCAGTAGAATCGCTCGCGCACCTTTTCCATAGTCTTCTTGATTCCCAGATGCCCTCCCGAAGTTCCATCATGAAGCTCCCTCAGAACTTCCGGCACCCTATTCTTGGGATCAGTAACTGTGTCTTCTGTTGCGTGCCTTCCTGGTTCTCGACGATTCGTTTCAGAAGACTATGATTCAGCACTATGGAGACCCATTGCGCCCAGTACGACTTTACGGATGGAGGCTATCTCTTCCCAAGTAGGCCTTGCCTCCCTACTTTTCCGTTCCAGCACCAATTTCAAATCCTGATCGTTCTCCTGGTCTCGTCGCAATTCTTCACCTTGCCATTTCTCGTCTACGACGGCCGTCCTCGCAGTCGTGGCTACTTTCTCCTCCAGAAGACTACAGTGCTTACAGTCTTCGACACAAGGTCTTCTTGACAAAGCATCGGCATTTCTATGGCTAGTTCCGGCCCGATGCTGGATTTCAAAATCGTATTCCTGAAGTCGTTCGATCCATCGTGCGACTTGTCCTTCAGAATTCTTGAATCGGAGGAGCCATTTTAAAGCGGCGTAGTCCGTCCTCAGGAGGAAGTGTCTGCCATATAAGTACTTGTAGAAATGTTCTATGGTCTTTACCACGGCTTGCAATTCCCTTCTAGTGACGCAATAATTTCGCTCCGGCATTGACAGGACTTTACTGAAGTAGCCGATCACCTTCTCTTGCCCTTCTTGGATGAGGAGAGTACGCCACCGATACCAACGTTGCTAGCGTCGGTGTCCACGATGAACTTGCCTTCTGGGAGAGGGTAACTCAGAATAGGAGCACTTATCAAGTACTGTTTTAGATGTTCAAAACTAATTTGGCAATGTTGGTCCTATTCAAACGGACGACCTTCTTCGGTGAGTTTTGTCAACGGTTTAGCAATGTCCGCGAATACGGGAACATAGCGACGATAGTAAGTGCATAGGCCTAGGAAACTCCTTATCTGGTGTTTATTCTTGGGAGTTGGCCAGTCCTTCACGACCTGAATCTTCACTGGATCCACGACGATTCCATTCCCATTAACAATACGGCCAAGATAATTCACTTCCTTCTGGAACAGGTGGCACTTCTTGAGACTAAGCTTTAGTCCAGCTCCGCGAAGCCGCTGGAACACTCCTTCCAGGTTCTTCAGATGGTTGTCGAAAGTTTTTCCCACCACAATTATGTCGTCCAGGTATACCATGCACGTTGTCCAGGACAGGCCCTTCAGAACCGTCTCCATTAGCCTCTCGAATGTCGCTGGGGCATTACATAACCCGAACGGCATCACCGTGAATTGCCATAGACCCATACCAAGGGAAAACGCCGTCTTTTCTCGATCTTCGGGCGCTAGTTCCACTTGCTAATAACCACTCCTCTTTAGATCTAAGGTCGAGAAGATCTTAGAACCGGCCAGGGTGTCCAAGGTGTCATCAATCCGTGGCAGAGGATAGCTATCCTTTTTGGTGACGTTGTTGAGCAATCGATAGTCTACGCAGAACCGTGTGGATCCATCCTTCTTCTTCGCAAGCACCACCGGTGACGCCCATGGGCTGTTGATGGCTCAATCATATTATCTTTTTCCATCTCGCGAATAATGCGTAACCTCCTTGGAGCTTGACGGATGGGCCTTTCTTCTCCTGTCTCTATCTTGTGTTTGACGATGTCGGTTTTTCCCTTAGATCCATTTTCTACCTCGAACACATCTTGATAGCGACATATCAGGTTCTTCGCTTTTGTCTTTTGTTCTGGAGTCAATTCCTGGGCTGTTGACATGACCATTTCCAACAACTTCTTCGGGACCTTCCTCTCTTGCACATTTGTTTCTAGTTGGCGGGAGATGGAGGATACCATGGCACCGCTTCCCAAGATCGTACCCTTCTTGATGTTGACAGGGAAACAGTTCATATTCATTAGGCGGACTGGTATTTCCTTCCTTGCTGTCAACAACATTTTGACAACGAGAACTCCTTTTCCAATCTTCTGATCGTCAGTATTAGGTTCGACCATAATGACTTGCCCATCTTGGAAAGCGCCGTTCAGGTTTGCATCGACTATAACCTCGGTTCTGATAGGCAATACGACGTCTTCTGCGAGAACAATTCGAGCGGCCACGTCCTCTCGTTGATATAGAACCAACTCCTCGTTGTTAACCGCCATCACGCCACGCTTCAGATCCAATTGGAACCCATGAGCACACATGACGTCCATGCCCAGAATCGCTTCGTCCTCTATTTCTGCTACCAGCGCACGGTGTTTGATGAGGGTCGATCCAATGGTAATGGTCACCTCTACTTCACCATGGACAGTCGCTGATGTTCCGGTTGCTGTCCTCAGTCTCCATTTAGTCGGTTCGGTGCGTCTTGATGACTTGATAACATCGGGCCTCAAGATAGTCTTCGTCGCACCCGTATCCAATAACATGGTGTGAGGGATGTCATTAATGGTGGCATCCACGAAGACACTGCTGGTTAATCGCCGCAGGGCTATTACTTTCGTGGCTTTTGTCTTTGGAGGCCTTTGAATATGGGTCGACATTTGCCTATTTGCATCGACCAGGCTTAGTTTCCCTTGTGGCTTCCTTCGTGGAGGATTCTGCCTGGCCTTGGGACACCGCCTGCGAACATGTCCTTCTTCCTGGCAATTCTGACACACCAGCAGATTCTTCTGCCTCAAGAATTGTTTCATAATGCGGCGAACATCCTCGGCGGTGGCACACTCCTTGGGCCGCTCTTCTGCAACAGATCACACCTTGACGGTGGCGGGTTCCTCCTCTTGGGAGTCCGTGGCAGCTCGCACCTTGGCACTCTTGAGACTTGCTTCGCCACCTCATATTCCAAGGCGTAGGCCAAAGCGTTCTGGGATGTCTTGGGGTGGACCATTATCAATACCTGCTGGTTGTCCGGGTCACGGATTCCATTCACGAAGGTCTGCACCGTCAAACGTTCCAGAAATTCTTCAGGATATGCCAGGATATGCTAACCGGGCCAGGCGCACTACGTCAGCCTCGAATTCCTGAAGACCTTTTCCGGATTTCTGGTAACGGTTTCTCAGCTGCACACGGTACACTTCGGTCAGATGCGCCTGGCCATAACGCATCTCCAGCCTGTTCACCAGCTTATTGTAGTCCTCTTGTTCCTCTGACGGCATCGTTTGTAGCACATCGATAGCGTCCCCCCCCCCCCAATGCCACAATTAACGAAGTGGCTTTCTCACTGACGGTCCATCCGTTCCCCTTTGCTGCTGCTTCAAATTGTTTGAAGTAGTTAGGCCAAGACGACTTCCCATTGAACGTGAGTGGTTTTATTTTCAATTTCGAAGTTTCCGCTGGTCCTGCCACACTTCCGCCCTCATTATTTTCTGGTATTTCTGCTGGTAACGGATCCCCGAATATTCGCAATCCTGCCATATTTGTTCGAGATTCCTAATTTTGTTATTCTGCTGGAACAGTATTTCTTCCACATTTTCTTCCAGATTCCTTGTCTCTTCCGATATTTTTACCACTAGTTTATCCTCGAGCCGTTTTGATTGCTCTAGAAATTTAACTTTCAAATTTCCAGATTGTTCTCTTAATTTATCCTCTAATATTTTACTTAAATCTGCAGGGCCGCCCGAGATTTCAAAAAGAAAAGCTTCTGGATCCTCCCCTGCTTCTAGTAGCGCTTGGTGAAGTCTTTATTGCAAAATCGATTTCTTTCCGGAAATTTCCAATTCGCTTTCTTCTAATTCGGCTTTCAAGTCGGTCACTTTTAAATCTTTTAACAGCACTTTCTTTGAAGCCATTGTTTCTTTTTCGACACTGCACTTTGTTTAATAATTTGTTTAAATTCAATTTAATTTTAATTGTTTATTTATTTTCACGAACCTCACACCTGTAACCAATGTAACGATTTTACGGGTTCTATTAATTTTTATTTTTAAACAAAACACGAAATAGTTAATAACTAATTTATTTAAAAGCAAACTAATTAACACTAACTTAAACAATAATTTATTTACAAACTTATACGTAATTTATTTTAACAGCCGAGCGAAAATGTAACACGAACTTTAACGCCGAACTGTCCAACGCTGAATTTCCTTCTCATCCCCAGTCGCGTGCTTTATAAGCCGGGGTTGTTTTTCGCGAACATTCTGGTAGGCGACGGACTGTCTGGTGTAGTTTATTCCGCCGTCAGAATTCTCTAGGCTGTCGCCTAAGGCGCGTCGACTAGACGGCTGTGACGCAAGAGACAATCTGACGCCGGCTGGTGTCGACGAATCATTACAATACCATTATATTTGCTGCTGACGTTCATAAAGTGTGTCAGAACACTTTTAAAGATAAGGTTGCTTGGACAAAGGAGCGTAAATTTAGGATCATTGCATCCAGATGTTACGGATTATACAGCGTTGTAAAATAGATGCGGAAATTTAAACATGTAAAAGTGAAAGTGTCGTTGAAAGTGCATGCTCCTCACAAACTTGTGTAAAAATGTGGTAAAAAACGCAGTTAAATCACTGAGTTTTGGTAGATCAGCGTATGCTACTGCATAGACCCTACATCTTCAAAATCGTGCAATTAAAAATATTTTAAATAGAGTTAAACTCATAAAAATAAAGTGCAAATAAATTCTCCTTGACCGTCATCGAGCGGTTCGCGCTTCTTTTTTGTGGCAGTAATAAAATCTCTCTTGTTCTTCTACGAATGGTGCCGTCCAGCATAAACAAACATTTTCGTGTTTTTAATGCTGATATCAATCTTACAAATCGGAGCTTGTCATAGGATTTCGAACGCCGGCGCCGCGCCGTATCGCTGCTTCTGCCGACAAACATAACAGGACAATGACTTCAACCATTACTACACGTAACCAAAAACAAAAACTTATTGACGTGAAAAAAACAGTCAGTAAAATCAAAGCTAATAATAGTTACATTAGCATTATTCACGACGACGGGGAAGACTCTAAATCTAAGTTATCAACTATTAATGTCACGTTAAGAGACAAATTAGCAAGTGTGCAAAATGAGGTACAAGAAATGCAAGAAGTCAACAACAAATTAAAGGCTAAAATTTGCCAGCTTGAAATTGAATTAGAGGCTAAGTCAAAGATAATCAATGAAATTGTGACAGAACATAAGACACAGTTTGTAAATTCTTGTACTCAAACGAAGAATAAACCTCTTAACTCAGTAAGTTCCCAAACTGATACTCCTCCAAACAGTCTTCCAGAAATTTCTAAATATAACGAACTCGAAACTAATAATAAACCAAAAAACAAGATAAACTATGAATATGATATTACTTTAAATAATGTTCCAAAAAATTCTAACTGTAACGGACCCAAATTTGACAATAAGCCAGAAAACAAGATAAACTCTGAATATCCGAGCAGCAAAAAAACAGTTGAAAATCACAAAAATCAAAAAACCTCCCAAGAAACTGGAAAATCTTACTCAGATGAATTGCTTATTAATAATGAAAGAGTACTGTTTCGTGAACATAAAATATTAATTCTAGCTGATAGTAATGGACAAAATGCAGCGACAACATTGCAAACCATTTTAAACGATGTGAAATTTTCAACACAGTGTGTGTTCACACCAAATGCGCGTTTTGGTAGTGTTGTCTCCGATGTGGAAAATTTAGTACAAAAATTCACCAAGGATGATTATGTGATCATAATGGCAGGGACAAATGATATCACCAGTGTCTCAATGAGAAAACTCTAAATAATACGATAGCGGCGCTGAAGCACACAAACTCTATTTTTATTGGTGTAGCTTATTGCGGTGGAAAACCGATATTTAATAATATAGTGTATGATTATAATTTAAAATTGTATCAACGAGTAGTAAATGCGGAAAATGCAGTTTTCATAGACTTGAATGCCATTGTTGGTAATAAATATAAAACCAAGGGTGGTCTACATTTAACAGAAAAAGGTAAGGTGTTAGTTATTGTTCTCTAAGGTTGCTGATCATATAAATTGCCAATGCACACACATGGAGCGCCACCCTCCGTTCTCACTCGCTTCACCTACCTATATTAACAAAAAGAATTTAATTTATATTATACCAACAGAAATGGCTGTACAAGTTTCTGGAAATAAACGCAGTGTAAGGGATTCAAATTTTTGCTGCGACCGCGAAATGGCGACATTGAAATAACTCATAACACTCCTGGCGAAGATCTGAATTTATTGTACTGTAAGGCGCGTAGTGTTAGGAACAAATTAATTGAAATTGAAATGCTTTTGTATAGACAATCGCCTACTATAGTGTGTATAGCTGAGCACTGGCTCAAAGCCGATGAGATAGATGCGCTTCAATTTAATAATTATTATTTAGTAACTAGTCATTGTAGACAGGTATCGAACGGCGGCGGATGCGCGATATATGCAAAAAAAGATCTCAAAATGAAGGAATTAAGCCTGAAAATAAACATACAAGAAAATGATCTAGAATATTGTTCTGCGCGATTCTCATTACTAGATAAAACGTTCTTCATCTTATGCTTGTATCGACCTCCATGTGGTAACTTTGAAAATTTCGTCGACACGATCCAAGACATACTCGATAATGTCTGCGATAAAAATGATTATTTGATCATTACTGGAGACTTTAATATTAACTTTAATCAAATATCACCTAGAGCATCACAGGTAACTGATTTATTCTTGTCCTACAACTTAAAGCCGTATGTAGTGGACACAGTAACTCGTCCTTGCAATTCCGGGGGAACTTGTATAGATAATGTCTTCGGGAATTATCCATCAACACTTACGCAGTCGTTTATCTCGGATGAGGGTCTTTCTGATCACTGCATAATCAAAATTAAATTTAGTATAGAGATATCGCCAATTAACTCGCAATTCTACAAAAGATTCTATAACAATAATAATGTACAAACCTTTTTAAACTTAATTCAATCTGAATCTTGGGTGGAAGTGTTTCAAGAAAATGATGTAAACTTAAAATACGAAAAGTTCTTCAATATTTTCTTTTACTACTTTGATATGTCGTTCCCTCTAACAAAAGTAAAAAATGCAACAAAAAAACGCAATAAATTAATTAGTAAAGACATCCGGAATATGTGGGACGAGGTTCGCGAATCTTATTCTCTCTATAAGATCACAAACGATGAGAACATACTTCAATGTTACAAGTACAAAAAACTTGTGGCCATTGAATATACAAATAATCATAGAAAATCTAAATCTAAATGACAGCAAAATATCATCAGCCAAGAATAAATCTAAAGCCGTGTGGCAAATTCTTAATGGCAAAAAGGAAACTAAATCAAATGATACTGTGATTACACTTAGAAACGACAATGATATTATTGATGACCCTGTTGAAATAGCTTCTTTATTTAACTATAATTTCACCAAGGGACTTCCGAGGGCAGTTTATAATCCATTAGCGTCAGTAGTCACAGCTCCAGTTTTAACGTCAATGTTTATGATGCCATGTGATGCAAGGGAGGTCCTCAAGATAATAAAGGACATCCAACCCAAGTTATCATCTGGCTTGGATCAAATTCCTTTTAATATTCTTCATAAATGTGCCCAACAGATAGCCGAACCATTAGCCAACATTATCAATGAAATGTTTAACTGCGGTATATTTCCAACAAAACTAAAGGAAGCCAAAGTAATTCCTATTTATAAAAAAGGAAGTCGAAATATTAGCAGCTACCGTCCTATATCATTACTATCGTCGTTCTCCAAAATATTTGAAAGAGCTATCTATGTGAGGCTGCTATCGTATCTCAGTTCAAACTGTTTATTAAGTAAACGCCAGTTCGGTTTTCTTCCAAAAATGTCGTGTGAACAAGCTATCTTTGAATCTCTAACATTCATACTAGAGGAACTGGAAAAGAATAACAAGGTAACTGGTGTTTACTTTGATTTATCGAAGGCATTTGATACGATTAATCACAACACTCTGTTGGATAAAATGTCTGCGTACGGTGTCCGTGGTATGGTATTACATCTCTTCAAATCATATTTAAGCAAAAGCAAATAATTCGCTGTATACTTAAACTTCCATCACGAGCATCGTGCAGAGATCACTTTAGACGTCTAGATATCCTTTCACTTCCTTGCGTATACATTTACAAATTGTTACTCTTTCATAGACAGCATGGTGAACTTTACAACTCCGAGCTTTTTAAAACAAATCGCGACATGTCGACTGCCATGACCACGAGATATGGGAATAATTTTGTTACACCAAAACATTATTCATCTCGATACGAACGAGGTCCAATATATAGAATGATAAAAGCATATAACGCTTACCCGCCGAATTGAAGCGTATTGAAAATAGTAAGTGCTTCGCAAAAAAATTAAAATCGTACTTATTATAACACTGTTTCTATAGTTTTGATGAGTACATTACGCATAAACATAGCTGACAACTATCTCTAATTTACTTGTGTATCGTGTCCTAATATTGATTTTAGTGTGTACAACTGACAATGTCCATGTCCCATTGACAAGTTGACAATAAACAATTATTATTATTATTATTATTATTATTATTATTATTATTATTATTATTGTAATACATCACCATAAATGGGAACGATTGAACTTATATGTTCTTGACAAAAGTTTTACACATTTCGAGAAAATCGCAGTTGAAAATCGGGCAAGAATTAATCGTACGTCTATGTCTTTGACGTAGGTCAAGAAAATGAAATTTTATTGCGACCGCAGTATTTAGAAAACATCTGTTGGAACAAAAAACAGGGGTGTAATGTGTAATCGAGCAGTGACCTTTGCCGAAGCCGGGAGTCCAATAAAAAAATTTCTTTTCACATCGCAATGGAATGTGCTTCATTTTTTGTTTTTATGACACAATTTATTGCTCCGTATCCTTTGAGATCGACAGTTTAGTTTATGAAAAGTATTTGAACAAGTTATATGTAGATACGATTACTATCTTGTGTACTTAGTATTGCTTTTAAAAATGCCGCAATACACGAACGGCGAGAGAACCGATATGATACTCATCTACGGCGAAGCTCGAGGAACTGCTGAAGAAGCACGGCGGCTTTATGCAAACAATTTTCCGAATCGAGAACTTCCCACTGCAAGAACATTTATCGCTAATGTGCAGCATTTACGCGATAACGGAACGTTTCGACTACAAGGTGCAAACCGAGGACGTAACCGTGAAGCAGCTATTCTGGAACTGGAACCAGAAAGTTTGGACGTTGTTGCGGAAAATCCGGGAATAAGTGTACGTCGCTTGGCAGCCAGAATGGGTGTTTCAGCTTATGTTATCTGGAGGACGTTACATGAACAAGGTTTGCATTCCTACACAAAAATTACACGTGGGAGATTTCGAACGTCGGCGTACCTTTTGCGAGTGGTTACTAGAGCAACATGCAGAATATCCAATTTTTTTTCAAAATCTGATGACCACAGATGAGGCCATTTTTACCCGTGACGGCATTTTTAATATGCACAACACACATGTATGGTCAGATGAAAATCCGCATGCTGTACGTGAAGCTCATTCACAGCAGCATTTCAGCGTCAATGTGTGGGCAGGAATTTTAGGCGATCAACTTGTAGGGCCTTTTATTTTACCATCTCGTTTAACAGGTGCTGCCTATTTAGATTTTTTGCGGAACACCCTTGAAGATTTTTTGGATGCATTACCGTTGAATGTGTTACCAAACACCTGGTTTATGCACGATGGCGCTCCACCACAGAATACTGTTCCTGTTAGGACCTGGCTTAATGCACATTTTCCAGGAAAATGGATTGGTCGAAACGAACCCATGTGGTGGCCTGCCCAATCTCCCGATCTAAATCCGTGTGATTTCTTTTTGTGGGGTCACCTTTTTTTTTTTTTTCCTAGAGGTTTGGAGAAATCTTCTAAAGACACCATCAGCGGATATTCATGCCGATAGCGTGCTGGATTCACCCGGACGTAGCCTTTCTAAAGGTCTCCGACCCAGGCACCTACCAACTAAAACTCCTACTCCTCTCTCTCAGATGCTAATTCCTGGAATCTGCCTCTCGGCATTACATCAAGAATTTCGCACCGTCAGGTGTTATCTTTCTGTTTTGTTTGTCGCTTTTTGGTCTTTATTCATAATCTTTCCTCATATAATCAATTTCAGACTGGCATTCCTGCCTGTGCTGCCGGATTCCGGCTCCATGCAGGCCTCAGCCTCCATTGATTGTGATTATGTGATTATGTTTATGTTATATAATCAGTCTCATTCCAGTATATGTCCAGTCCGGTTTTGGTTCTGCTTTTCGTCTGTTTCCTTTTGCTTCATGATGTTTTTGAGCATTGTGGTACTGCATTCCAGCCTTCTTCGTTGCGGAGCAGGATCACCGAGACATTTTCCCTAGTAATCTCAGTTCCGCATTTGCAACGCGCTACTTCTCTATCACTTTACCATCTTGGGCAAACAAAGATGGTGTGTTCTGCCGTGTCTTCATCTTCGCAGTACCAGCAATTGCGGGTTTCCGCTTTGCCGATTTTGTGCAGTTAGCTAACGAAAACTCCATGTCCCGTTAGCGCCTGCGTGATGTGGAAGTCAACCTCCCCGTGCTTCCTGTCGCACCACTTTTTGACGTCTCTGATAAAGGTTTTTGTCCACCCATGGTAGGAGTCCCATGCGAGCTGCCACTTAGTCAAGATGTTTTCCGACCTTGTGTTGTCCTCAAGTTTCCCGGCATTGTACCGCTCCAGTCGCTCCTCCACCTGAAGCTTGATTGGCGGGATCGACGCGATCACCAACACTGCCTGAGTGGGAACGGTTTTATACGTCGAGGTGACGCGTATGGCCGCTTTCCTATTGACGGTCTCCAGCATTGCCTCGTAGTGTTTGTATCTCATGGCAGTAGCCCAGATCGGCGCGGCGTACAGGATGACAGAAGTAATCACCCCCGCCAGAACTTTCCTCTTCTGCGGTCTAGGTCCTCCTACGTTTGGCATGAGCCTCGCTAGTGCCATCTGGGCTTTACTAGCTTTCTCGCATGTTCTCCTTACATGGGTGGTCATTTTGCAATTTCTGTCCAGGTATACTCCAAGGTATTTTATGGAGTCCTTTGAGGTTATTGTCGTGTCTTCAAGGTTTAGGGTCAAGGACTTCAGTCTTCTTGGCCCGGCCAGGATGATCATCTCAGTTTTGGCTGTTGCCAGCTCCAAGTCGTGATCCTCCAGCCAGGCCCTTGCCCTATATAGCGCATATATGGCTCTTTCCTCCAACAGGGTGGTGGTTTTGGCGGTTATGACTATCGCCAGGTCGTCGGCATAGGCGACAGTAGTCACATCCCGCCCCAGGTCTAATCTCAGTATGTTATCGTAGAGGATGTTCCATAAGGTCGGACCAAGGACCGAACCCTGCGGTACCCCACATGTCAATTGCATTTCTTCCCCCGTAGGTGTAATTATGATCCTGTCCTGCAGGTAGGACTGGATGATCTTCCTGAGGTTCTTGCTGATGCCTTTCTCTTGGAGAGCTTTGGCGATGTGCGGCCATGAAACTGAGTTAAAAGCATTCTTTATGTCTAAAGCCAGCATTAGACAGAATGCCCTGTTCTTGTATGCCGCTGTCCTGGTTTTGTGGACGATATCGCTGATGGTAGCGATCGCGTCCACGGTGGATCTGCCCGACCTAAAGCCGTATTGTCGATCGTGAAGAATGTTAGGATCGCTCAGCTCCTCCTCTAGCCTCTGTTTGACGATTTTTTCCAAAAGTTTGGCTGTCACGTCAAGGAGGCAAATCGGCCTATATGTCGGGGGTTCGTCAGCTTCCTTTTTTGATTTTTCTATTAGAACCAGCTTGGCTCGCTTCCAGATTTTCGGAAAGTTTGCCTCAGTCCAGCATTGATTCATCACCTGCAGGAATCTCTTCAGATTCGTCTGGGCGAAAACTTTAACTACCTCCGGGGGAATTCTATCAGGTCCAGTGGATTTTTTCGCTTTTATATTCATGATGGCCTGTTCCAGTTCTTCGTCTGAGATTGGCCCGACTTCGGATTCTTCCACTTCGATATTTGTCCATGTTGTTTTTGGTTTTGTTGGGAATAATTTTTTTATTTGCATTGTGATGTCCTCGTCTCTCATCTTAACTGGTGGTCTAAGTCTCAGCTTTCGGGTCACTATCTGGTACCCCTGTCCCCAGGGGTCACAGTTCAGTTCCTCGCAGAACTCGTTCCATTTCTGGGATTTAGATGACTTAATGGCTTTTTTTAGTTTGCTTTTTTCAGCTTTGTATTCCTGCAGAAACTTTGCGACCATAACTGCGCCGGCATTTTTGCCCTTCGCCCGGAGAAGTGCTCTTCTACGAGCAACGCAGCCAGTCCTTATGCCAGCTATCGTGTCATTCCACCAGTAAACCGGGCGGTGCCTTTCCGGGTGTCTGCCTCGTCGTGCAAGGAATTTGTTGCACGCCGCTGTCATCTCGGCGACTAATCCTTCCGGGGTTGATTGATGTTTTTGTTTGAATTTGCAGTGGTCAGCGAGATGCCTCAGTCTTTTCTCTGTGACATGCCATCCGCTCTCCGCTGCAGTCTTCTTATGCCTCTGGTCGTGCGCATGAACAGTGTAGGTTCAAGCTCCACGCCCACGAAGCCGCTTCGGGTCAGACAGGTCGAAGGCATGTCTGAACTGCGGCGAGCAGCGACACCTGGCCAAGGACTGCACTAGCGAGGCCGCTTGCCCCGTCTGTGACGCCAAAGGGCATAAGGCGGAACTGCCAAATGCGACGCCTTCAGGGAGGCCCTGAAACTAGGAAGGAAAAGAAAAAAGATGAGCGGCGCGGAGGGAAATCCGTCGGGACTTAACCCGACGATTGGAACTCCAAATAAGGGCAAACCCACCTTATCGCCATGGAGCCACACACCAAAGCCATCAACTTTGTCCAACTAAATGTGGACAGACACGCCGCGGCCCATGATCTGCTAAATCAGGCGACGTACGAACCGAGGGCTGACGTTGTCATTAGCCAGGAGCCAAACCTGAGATACGCTCAGAAGTATTTCTGCGACAACAACACGGACTCCTTTATTGGAGTCAGCAGAAGTATCCCTGTCCTCGGTTTAAGCAGAGGAAGCGGCTTGTGGGGTCACCTGAAACAAATATAGTGTATGCCGCCCCTATAAACATATTAAATGAGTTGACAGTGAGTATTCATAACGCCGCCGACAGTATTCGCGCTAATCCTGACATGCTAAGACGAACACAAGAATCGCTTCTTCGTCGAGCTCGCTTGTGTGTCGCAAACGATGGACGCCATTTCGAACAATTATTATAAACATTTCAAATGCCTGCAATGAACGTTGGTTTGAATGTGATCCTCCACACAGATGATATTCGGTGAGTGTGCCTTGCGTATTAGTCATTCCCGGGATGTTTACTGCCTACGAACAGCGAAGCAGGTTCCGTAAGTTTTTTTGTTATTTCATGAGCGCCGAGTAAGGGTCGGATAAAGGAATTTTCTTTTTGTTATACAATTATTTTTTAATTTTTCCGTGATGTTTGTGCTGTCAGGGTACTGTGGTTAAAATTTCTGCACTTATTTTGAAAACACTCTGTATATATTTTCCAAAGACTGGACCTTGTACAATAAAAATATTTTAATGTGAGAGAATTTTCTAATATCTACACCCAACATGGAGTAAAGTTTGAGCCAGTTGCTCGAGAGCATTATAAGACGTAAGTTATCAAAATTCAGCGACACTGAATAAATGTTAAATGTAAATTTGTTATATTTTTATGTATTCATAATTAATATAACATTTTTAGGAAGTATCAAAACTATTGACCAACTATTGCCACTATGTAATTTTTTAAAAATGGAGAGAGGGCGTTTTATTTTAAAAATGAATCACATGTATTACGCACAGGTTCAAGTAGGTATGGCACTCTTGAATTTGCACGACTGTGATTTTGTCATATTTGCTTCGGGGGACAAGAGTTTGCACATACCCAGCGAAAACACATACGTGTAAAAGACGTTGTAGAATAACACGTAACCAAACGTTGAATTCATATGTTATTGTTACGTTGAAACAACGAAAAAATGTCGCGACAATCAATTTCTTTTAAACGTCTCTGTCCACGTGTAAAAAACGTTGTAGAATAACAATTAATCAACGTTGAATTCGTGTGTTATTGATACGTTTTAACAACGCTCGAATCAAGTTCTTTTAAACGTCTTTGTTCACGGTATTTCAACGTTAAATCCCAGTGCACACATACGTATAAAAAACGTTGTAGAATAACATGTAACAAACGTTGAATTCGTGTGTTATGGTTACGTTGAAACAACGAAAAAATGTCGCGGCGATGTCCACGTGTAACGTTGAATCAGTTAATTACGACGTGTATTAAAGCCGAGTCTAAAATCATTAGACTGAATAAACATACATGGCTAATGGTGGAATTCGAAACCACGCCGCCGAGTTACACTACTTTCCAAGTCGGCTAGACTAGACCGCTAAGCCAATTGGTGATTCCACTTCCGTATCGCTTCGGTGATTGATTCGTAAAGCGGACGGAGGCTGTGGTATAAAGCCGAACCGGGGACTTTAACTTACAATAGCTGCACGCCGCCCTCACTCGTTCAATTTCCGAACTCTTTACTACCTACAGTTTCCTTCTAACATCCATATTATCATAACATCATTAAATCAATTTTTCTAATTATTACAATCCTAAGCTTATTTTCTTTATATATATATTTCAAAAATTCTAAATAATTTATTTATAATAAACATGTAATTCTAAATCGCCTATTTCTAAAAATATTTACACTAACTTAAAATATTCGATAAAACACATTTAATACAGTACTCTCAATTTACTTTATTATTTACAAAATTATTTCTTTATGAAAATTAAAGAAAAATTACATGCTGCTCATAAACACCGCAATATTGTCACGCTCTCTTCGCGTAGACGGTTCCGTCCAGGTATGGACTAAAGGCGCTTGGGGGTAGTTTAAACGAATAACAAAGACTTGCTTACTTTGTCCCGGTTCTCAGCTCTAAAAAGGAAGGTCCTCTTCAGAAAAACCACCGCACCACTTTTAGGCTTTATTGAGCACCCTTCGCTATTGGGCCACCTTCCCGCTCGGTTCCCAATCGACTGTCCCGCGCAATTAATCCATTATCCGTAGTTCAGCAAAATGACCCCGTTAACAATTATACAGAGTGGAAAGTTTAACTGGAATAAATTCTGCAAATTAGAAAATTGCCATTTGTAGCAAAATTCTTGGAACAGGTCAATTTTTATTTTTGTGGCGCATATTATAAATGGATTTCTTTAACTTTTTAATTATTTGGAGGGATAAAACAACCCCTAACTATTTTTTTTAATGTTTTTTTATGTTGAGTAACTTTTTTTTCTTAAAGCTTGTTCAATTGGGAATACAGCTACGTTTTTATTTTTTAATTTTTCTTAAACAGTAAAAGGCGAAAAAATAAAAAATAAATTTTTGACTAGAACGATTTTAATGCATCAGATGTTCAAAATGCTCACCACCTCTCACTTGGCAATACCCTAATCGATTATAAATTCCATCCCTAACAGTTTGTAACATTTCCGGCGTTACTCTCCTAATTTCATGCCGAAGTTCTGCTATGTCGTTTGGTTTAGTCACACAAACTTTACTTTTTAAATACCCCCATAAAAAAAAGTCTAAAGGGGGGATCTTGTTGGCCACTCAATCGGTCATCGGTCCTCTTCTTCCTATCCACCTATTGGGAAAAACTTCATTGAGGCAATTCGTACTTCGGTTTTAGTAAAAAATTCTTTTTTTTATTTTTTTACCTTTTACTGCTAAAGAAAAATAAAAAAATAAAACGTAGCTGTATTCCCGATTTTTTCAACATATCCTTCCATTAAAAACAACATAGTTAGGGGTCGTTTCACCCCTCCAAATAATTGAAAAGTTAAAAAAGTCCCTTTGTAATATATTAAAAATAAAAATTGACCTGTTCCAAGAATTTTTTTACAAATCGTAATTTTCTAAGTTACAGAATTTATTCCAGTTAAACTTTCCACTCTGTATACAGCTGTCCCCAATGAGTATTCGTGACAATATGTATGTATAATTGATTGACTATTGCGTTCTTTAGTATTTTTAATCACAGATTTTGGGCATCAAATTCAAACTAACTTAAAAAAATTTGACAGATTACGTCAACTTAAAAAGAGGTTATGGTTGACTCGTATGTGCAAATCAGCAGTACTTTTCATACCTGTTTCGTTTCATTTCAAAGCTGCCAAGCATGGAGAAGAACCTCACATTTCAGAGATTTTTAGTAAAATTAGAATTCAAAGGCGTGAAACACGATAGAAAATCACTGTACAATTAAGTGTTTTCTAACGTCAACATCACGTTTTGTAACGCATATTTATTCGACATACGTTAAAATAACGTTATAAGGACTGTTCATTTTACTAAACGGACACTTTTAATCTTACGCTGAATTTCCAAATTGCAATTATTTTTTTAGTAGTAGGCCTTGATAGCTTCAGCCAAGTGACGATTGTCAATTGTGACTTTTGTTTGCAACAGTTGTCAAAGATTCGCAATAATGAAGCGAATTGATATCGAAGTCAGAAAACTAATTGTGCAAAAGTGGTGTTCAGAAAAGTTATCTATACGAAAACTCGCCAAAATTGCAAAATGTTCAAAGTCGGCGGTTTTTCAAATAATCAAAAAATTTGGGGAGCATCACACGCTTGATGATTTATCCAAATCGCGGCGCAGAAGAGGTCCGGCAAATGCGAAAGCCGAGAAAAACATTGTGAAGTTATTAAAATCAGAAAAATGTATGTCTGTACGTGGAATAGCTAAAAAGGAAGGTGTTAGCGTAGGTACTGTACAAAATATCAAAAAAAGGAATAACATACGAACTTATAAAAAAACAAAAAATGCCGAAGAGAAGCGAAGAACAAAAAATTCGATCGAAGAAATGCTGCGGAAGGTTGTACAGGATTTTGATTTAAAGCAAAACTCGTTGCGTCCTTATGGATGACGAAACGAACGTCAAAATGGACAGCAGTACCAGGGCCTCAATTTTATAATGCAGTTGTGGGAGATGTACCTGATAATTTGAGAACAATTAAAACAGAAAAATTTGGGAAGAAAATTCTTGTATGGCAAGCCATATGTTCTTGTGGGCTTAAGAGTTCTACATTTTTTACGACCGGTACAATTGGAAGCGACGTCTATAAGAAAGAATGGATACAAAAACGTTTGCTACCCCTTTACCGTAGGCACAACATTCCACCATTATTTTGGCCCGATTTGGCATCTGCCCACTACTCTGGTACGACGTTGGATCTGTTAAACTCTAACAATGTTGATTTTGTAAAAAAACTGGATAATCCACCAAACTGTCCTGAGCTTCGCCCCATTGAGCGTTACTGGGCTATTATAAAAAGAGACTTGAGAAAAGACGATAATTTAAGAATTTAAACAAATGTGGGGTGCAGCTAACCGAAAAATTTCAGCGGAGACTGTGCAAAGGCTTATGGCTGGTATTCCAGTAAAAGTTCGAAATTTCTATCGTTCTTGATTATATTTGATTTTTATATAATTACTATGAACTGATATAAGTTGTTTTATAATTTAGAAATGAAATAAAGTGAAATTCAGGAAAAAAATTAAAGCTTAGAACACTAATTTAGTGTCCGTTTAGTAAAATGAACAGTCCTTAAAACGTGGGTTAAAAATTTAGTTGTAAATTATGATTTATCTAACGTATTAGTTTCGTTAATTTTTTTCTCATTTATTACGTAGAATAGTAGATGTTGAATTAACGTTGAAAAGATATGGTAATCAACGTACGGTAGATACATCGCATTTACTCATAGTATAAATCACGTCGTAAAAAGACAAAATTATTACATATTTATTTCACGTTATAATTACGTCGATATTGAACTGATCGTTAAAAAACACGTTATACAAACGTGGTATAATTATGGTTGCTAATTCAACCAAAAAACAACGTTGCATTTTTCAACGAATAACGTTATTTCCACCGTAACAACGTGAAATTAACGTTGAATAAACGTACATGTTTTCGCTGGGTAATACATGTGCCATTTAATGCAGACTTTTGCAAACAACTTTTGTATAAATTGAAAAATGTTTATTTTTCAAATATGTTACATACACTGTCAAAAAATATAATAAAAATATTTACAAATAAATATAGCATTTTACATTTTAACAACAATCTTAGCATCATTATAACGTAGTGGTCTTATCGTCGTTCTGATGATGCTAACATTGTTACCAAAACACGTGTTAACAAAATAAAGTCATGTTTGGGCAATATTTAAAAAGTCATTCTTAGTCTGATTCATTTATAGTTGGAGGTTGGAGATTCGTTAGTACACAACACATAAATACAATTTTATCTATGTTTCAATAAATCATAAGGAATTTTTTGTAAAATTCGATATATCTTAACTTGCTGTATACTTCTCTCCACATGAATGCTAGCTATTGAATAAGTAGCTTCAACTTCATCGGCTGTTAATGTGCCACCATGAAAAAAGCATGTAAAACAATAATTGTATTTTCATTGCACTTTATCCCTGAAAATCCTTTATCTGCTAATACGATGTCACCCTGCTCCAGTTTTTCTAATATTCCACAATCTTTAGTGATAAATGTATCAGAACTTCTGCCCCCATAAACCTTGGACACAAAAGAAATGAATCCATTAGGAGCAGTCCCTAACAAAAGTTTGGCTGTAAAATTACTTTTGTAATGGGAGTAAGTATAAATTTTGTTGTCGATGCCATTTGGATGCTCAATTAAAAGTTCTGTACAATCAATGGAAAATGCACTTTAAACGATTTTGGCATTTGTGCGTCAATAATGCTACGATGTGGCCAGTACACAAAATTCGCAGTTTTTTGGGCTAATTCATACAACCTATTTGGAAATATTCTGGAAGCTGTTGTAGGATAAATACTAAAAAATACTCCTAACATTCGATATGACAACCCGAGTTTCATTTTCATAAGAAATAGAACCAACTGATTTTCTAAACCAATTTTTTCATTAAAGTGTTGTACCACCAACAATGACAGAAGCAATTGGACACTATTCATCTGTTCATCACTTGTAATACTTGTATATACATGAAACGATGTACATTTGATGTTCTCCTCAGCTCCAACACTTTTATCAGAAAATTCTTTTACACTGTCATTTTCAATGGTGCTGTTATATGTCTGGGTACCCACGTCTTTATAAGTTTTGGTCATTAGATCCACTTGACAATGATACTGATTCGTTTTTATTGTCGGTTCAACTTCATTGGCTGCAACACCCACAGAATTACACAGATTTAGGTCAAATTGTTTGGTTGCTTGATCTTCTTCATGAGTAGCACATTTTGAAGTTGATGGCTCCAAGTTAACTCGCTTCTTCTGTGACCTTTTGTATCTCTCAAGAGCTTGATTGTTAGTATTAGTACTCGTTGTATGGCTAAAGAAAAAGAGATTAAAGCTGGATTTACATGGAGCGTTGAGCGCGTCAAAACGCCGGGCGTATTGTATTCTCATTGGCTACTGCTCTTTACGTAACGACCATTAACAAATGGGAGGACAGTGCGCCCGGCGTTTTAACGCGCTCAACGCTCCATGTAAATCCAGCTTAACTATTGATTGTACACATAATAAGGCAATGGCGCACTCACGGGGGGGGGGGGGGGCTAAGGCTGAAGCTCCCCCCAGAGTCAGCTATGTGGTACTAGAATTTAATAATATAATTTAAGTATTGCAAAAAAAAGAGTACGCCGACTTAATTTCGTTTGGTAACGTTAGTTCGGTATAAATTCATATTATGTATCTTTACTAAATAGTAAAGATATTAAAGATATATTACATAATATGTCCTTGTATACTCTTACGTGATTCTTACGATTATTATTATTATTTTCAAGCCCCCTCCAAGACACATTTCTGGGTGCGCCACTGTAATGTGCATTCGTATATTTGACATTTTGTTTCCAATAAAATGTCTGCTGCAGAGTCTATCACTTTTTTTTGGAAGCCATGGTGTTCCATCCTCAGATCTAAAAAACAGATTATAAAACAGGTACTTAATCCAGGAAAAATATTCAACTTGCATTCTTTTAATCCTTTGAATCCATATCTTTCTTCGTTCACTTTCATATTTCTTGCTAGGAAAGGAATAAAATTTCACTTCTCTCGTTGCGTAAGTATTGTGGCATCCCACAACACAACAACCTATACGGGAGTTACGAGGACGATCTTTACCTTCCATACTTTGAAATAAATCGAGAAAATACTAGCAAACACATTCAAATCTTCTTCGAAATGATATAAATGGATATAGGGACCATGCACATGCGAAGCCAGCGCCACCAATGACCATATTCTGCATTAGTGGTAGGAAAATGCGAGTTGTTTCAAATTATTAGTGTACATTTGAACTTGAATATTGTAATGTATTTTAATACCAGGAAGCTCAAGTATTATGTACTACAATCGTAAATTGTCATAAGAGTGATATTATTCCCATGCAATGAGTCTCAAGAAATATCTTCATATCACTAATTCACAAATCACCACGCCAGGCGGCGCTGAACACAGAGATGTGCATGGCGCCTATAACGGTTTCAAATCGCGTCCTACAATTTATGTCGCAACTTCCACCAGGCGGCGCCACTAGGTAGCTTCCTATAAGCATTGCTGTAAGGTTACTGTCACAAATCACTTATATCTATAGATGCTTAATGTACATAGTAGGCGGCTGGATTTGTTACTCTGGTGGTTGGAAGCGAAATTATGGACTTAGCGCGCGAAATTTAAATTTCAGCTTTCTTTGTAAAAAGTGAGCAAATAAAAATCAGATTAGGGTAGGCGGTGCAAAAAAAATGTATGTCTGTGATTAACTGAATTAAGTAACGTAATACATTCATGGGCTGTCACATTTATTGACGTTTTATTTAAGCACAGACATACATTTTCTTTGCACCGCCTACCCTAATCTGATTTTTATTTGCTCACAGGTTATATGTATAGATTTAATTGTTCAAACGTTCATAAAAATAATCATTCGTTAACAGAAAAGGAAGTCATTCTGGCTGGGTTTCCCAGTCCTAGTTTAACTTTAAACTCCTGTTTATTTCCATGGTAGCAATTATAAAAACAATTTTTGCTATGAAAATAAATAAGAGTTTAAATTTAAACTAGAACTGAAAAACCCAGCCTTTGTCAAATAACTTGATGGTTTATTAAAAATTATTGTCTTTGATGAATTTTTGTGTCACGTTTTGGCATTACTAAAAGCCGCAATAGACGATCATAAGTTAGATGCATGTAATTTATACGTGTTTTTTGACAAAACGTAAATTGGAACGTTTTTCCTTGTTGTATAAGAAATAATTTCATTAAATTTTACACGTAAAAACTCTTCATGTGTTTTCTTATCATAAAAATATACGACAGCTGTAGTTCTTGCCAAATGAAATTGTAATTAAATTGATTTGTTTAATTGGCAGTATTAGAGAAATAGAATATCTTATAAATCACGTGAATTATTTCAGCCTGATTGGGCCTCATCAGAGATATGTACTAAAAAATTACTTTTTGAAAGGATAATAATTAAATTATACACTTACATATTTTTGAATTTCCAATAACCCAAAAACAAACCCTGAAAGAAAACTTTTTGAAAAACCGTCTATTATCTTGCAAAATTGAAAGGAACAGTTACGTTTCATCATTCAAAAGGCAAAATGTGACAGTAAAATAAATAACGTAAGTAACTATGGAAACAATCAGGCTGAAATAATTCACGTGATTTATAAGATATTCTATTTCTCTAATACTGCCAATTAAACAAATCAATTTAAATAAAAATATACGTTTCAATTTACGTTTTGTCAAAAAATACATGTAAATTACATCTATTTTGCGATCTTTATGAGTCATTAAGAGCAGAAGACTAATCAAATAACTAAAACGTAATAACACGGAAACAAAGAAAACCAATGAATTAGGATAGGCTAGAAATCGTGTAGTATACAGCTTATGGAAGGCCTCATAACCTTTAGCTTTGTCACAGAATAATAAACGACCAGAAGATTAACTAAGGCGTGGTTTTGTCTGAAATATTTTACTGCGCCTGCGTGAGTTGGTCCGCAGATTTCAAAATTACGGTCAGGGTACGTTCACAATCATATTTTTTGAGACGTCTTAAATAAAATTTATCAGTTATATAATATATCTATTCGCATCCCTGGACTTTTTAACGACCGCTGCAGAAGTAATGCAAACGTTATTATTGATAAAAACTGTTTATAACATCAGAAGAAACGAACGCGTAAACTTGGCGTCTTGGCATTTGCACGCCATGCATGAAAACAGTGCCATCTTGTGTCTCTACGATGAACTAGGCTTAGTTTTGAATGCAGTTTTCTTTTCGATTAATTGTTATAATAATTGAGAATATAATGGAAATTCTGTCCATTTACATTATAAATAACAAATAATTTTCTTTATGATTTAATAAATTCAAACTTATTCGAACAGCACAATGTTGTGAAACATACGAAAACCAAATGTTAATTTTTCTTCCAAGTTGTCATTTTTGAATTCGCGCGGACCAGTCACCACTCTCCCACCACAATTTAAAGCTAAACAGCGGACACAAACATCAAGGTGCCGACAGCCAGTTGTACTTCTGATCGCTTATTATTCTGTGGCTTTGTTTTGGTCAGACACAGCGTCTGATTGGTCGAGGGGCATATAGTGTTGTGAGTAAAAAAATAGCCATTATAATATCTGGATATTTATCCGGATATATATCCACGGCTATAAATATTAATAGCCGAGTGGCTAATTATTTCAAATTTACCGCCAAATAATTCATTTAAGATTAGTTTTTTGTGGCCAGTACCAGTAGTTGCAAAAGTAATTGGCAATTAAACATAACATTGTTATGTGGTTTTTTTAAATCTAAAGAGAAAGAAATTTAATTTAATGAAACAATTTACTTGCTTCTACCACATAACTAATTTTATTGTAGTGTTATTGTAAAGAAAAAAAAAATTAACAAATAAAACCGGTTCTCCTGTTATAAATGTATTCGAAATTGAATGAAAAGTCAATAAATAGCCGATTATATTATTTATCTGCTACTTTTGTTTTTCTTTTATCCGAATAAATATCGGATATCTATCCAGATATATATCGGATATTTATCTTGACATATAGCAGGATATTTTCAAATGCAAAATAACCGGCTATTTTTGCTATTTATATAAATAGCTGGCTATTTTACAACACTAGGGGCATATCATGGACGCATTCGTGAACAGCTGACTTGCCGGAGTCAAATAATAATTGTTCCTTTTGCGTATTAATAAGTAGTTTTGAAGGAAAATTAATGTGATAACTTGTGTCATGACTAATTCTTATGCTATTTGTAGCATTATTTATCAGTTTCGTAAACGTTTGCTGAAATGTAAATAAGTCGGCAGCGTCGGATGTGTTTTACCATGGCCTTCTAAATGAAAAGCGAGTTCTAACTGGCCTGGGCGTTTTGAAAAATTTACATTGAATTTTTGTGCTCGAGAAAACGCCAAAAGTCGCCACTTTGGCGCTGGTTATGGGGCACTGACGGCACTGAGTGAAATGCACTGTCATTACTGTCAATCAAAGTGAGTTCACTCAAAATTAATTAATATTGTAATTACCGTAATACAACATAATTTATATGGTATAAACTTTATAGATTCATGCACAAATCATTTCATCACGTCGGAATGAAGTATGCTTGCGCAATAAAGAAAAACTGTCATTTTAAAAAGCTTTCGTGTTATAAATAAAACGTGTTAAAAAGGGCGATGATAGTTAGGCATAGTAAGAAAAGAAGCTTTATTATACATGTTGTAACTTACCACAGAAATTTTGAGTTTGGGCAGGTAAGATTTTAATCTAAAATCGTAATAGTTTAATGCTAAATTAAGTTGTCGAAATTGGACATAAATACTCCACTTTATTCTAACGTAAATAATATTCAGTATGTTCAAATTTTTACAATAATAACATTAATTGTTCTTACACGAACTCATTCACCATTCACACGTGACAGAACTGTCAAGATTTTAGGTTAAAAAAGCGCCCCATAAGTAGTGCTTGGCGGAGCACACCTGAACTGCACTTTTGCGCAGGCCAGATAGAACTCGCTTTTCATTTAGAGGGCCATGTGTTTTACACATCGAAATTGAATGTCCGTTTTAAGTGGTTTTACTTACGTTTACAATCACACATTGGATTTCACAGAATAAAATTATTGGTAAGAGCTTTTTATTTAGTGCCAATAGCTCACAGTTGTGTATTTTATACTGAAATAATGAGAAATATTCCCCTGCTGTGACGGTATGCTATTGGTCCTGTGGGAAATGTAAACAAATTTAGTGGTTATGTCAACTTCAAAGTTTTAATATTGGATGCTATTTCTATGTTTAATAATTCATTGCCGAGAATGTTGCATTTGGTTATATCCAATAAAAATGTCCTTGTACGTTTAATAAACTGTTTATTGTTACTTCTTACATTCTGTTGCCTACGCTGGCGTGGTCACGCTAATAATGGCGGAACCAGTCTCCCAGCTCTCTTTGTCTGATGCCCGTACATGTTATGCAACACAACATACATTAAGTAGATACATTTGCCTATGCTAACTTATACTATAACAGAGAACACATTTACCTTTATATTTAGCTAAATAATTGCGTCTTATTTGGTGTGTAATAACTTTGACCCAAGACTTTGACACATGATTCACAAATTTTATTTTAAATTTTCCATGGAAACGGAATAAAACAAGATCGTTTACCGTACTACCAACTTTACATCAATTGTGAATTGTGGCAAAAACTATCACACTGACATCTAAAAGGGGATCTGTTTACTAAGACTAACTTAGTGATTGGTTACTTTCAAATTGCACTCGATAATTTTCGGCAGATATCGTGTAACGCAACAGAACTCATAGGCGTAGATACTAGTTTTATTACGTGCATCTGTATTTAATAAATCAATTCAGTATAATTAACTAATCAATTAAATTAATAATTTTATTTCGTAATGAATAATCTATTATTATTTCAATTAACAAGTATATTTTTTGTAATATTCGATTTTTACCTCCATTTAATGAACGCCGCCTATGTGCATTAGGGATGAGTAAACAGTAGCCCACCTTTCCTTCCCGCCGCAAGATCTGTTGATGTTGCTTTCAAACAAACCGTCATAGTTTGCATTGGCATTACCAGTCTATCTTGATTAACCGTCGAAGGTATAGACTGTGCCTTTAATAAGAGTGAAGACATACGTGAAGTCAATTTCTATTGGTCGCAAGCGATTTTCAACCTTATTTATCAAGGTCGGTAGCCATTTTTGTGCTAAAAGTAGGCATATTTCAGAATTAACCGGTTGGTCTACCGGTTTAATTACCGGAGCATTCCAGTGGTTGTATATGTAACGATGCGTTGGTAGGGGTCCCGGTTTAATATACTGATTATATCACAAACTCTTTTAAACGGACACTAAATGGCGCATATACACTTAACGTTTCGCAGTCGTTCGACAGCTTCGTCAGAAGTGAAAAATATAAACATGTTGTCAAAATAAACAAGGTTGTCAACGGAAACTGAAAAAGTAACTTGATTTTTTTTTTATTTTTAATCTAAAAATAATTTGAACATTATAAATGTTAAAAAATTGACAGATCTATATTCTATTTAAGGAATCGAGAAAACTACAAAATGTATCGTTTAAATTTGCAAAATCAGTACGTTTATTAATAGAATTCGACGACATTTTTATTTTACACATTTCTATAAAACGTCTTTTGAAAATATTAGACTCGTAATATAAAATATTAGTATTTTCAAAATCAAAATTATTTACAGATTTGCTAGCTAAAATTAAATTGTGTTTTTTGAATATGTGTTTAAATGTGTCATATAGTGGTTCAATGTAAGGTAATGACACAGTATAAAGAATACAGTAGCGCAACTCGCTTGTCGGCACTTTGATCTCTTTACTGGATTTTCATTGACCTTGAGTGGGAAGTGGGGATGTATCGAATGCTGTGGTCCTTTTCTAAGTGAGACTTCGTTGCAAATTGTAAAGTCACACGCCAGGGCCGGATTGTAGTATTTTGTGGACGTGGTAAAAAGTAGCAAAGCATACACGCAAAAACCGATTTTGTTAAATAAAACAAAATTGTGTCAACTCAACTAAATTATTTGTTTAAATAGCAGCAAACAAATCTTCATTCAAGTCAAATAAATATTTCAGTTACAAGAACGTAGTCAAGTCAACAAAATTTGTATTTGTAAGTAAAAAAATCTTTACTTCAAGAAAAAGAATGTTTGTGTGATATTAACAAAGAAATGTGCATTTATTTATTATTGTAAGTAAATTTTATTGAAAAATCATTTAAAAAAAGTAAATTTGTTGATTTAAAAAAATATTCTAAAATTTTTTGCTTCGTTCAAAACATGATTTTTCGATGATTTTTTTACGGCAATAATTTGTGCTTGTCTGAAAACCTCTTTAGCCCCTATTAGATATGCCTAGTGATGCATTTGTTGCAAAAATTTAATTTTCTTCGGAAATTTACCTCTTTGATAACTTATGTGGAATCTCAAATTACAAAAACAAAATTCAGCAATTGTAAACAAACCAAAATTGGTGATTATTTTCAAAACATATAAGTAAAATTAATAAATATTTCAATAGTTGCTTAGTGTTTATTTAACGTTAATTTTAAAACCTCTGTTAAGAGTTAAGCACAAATTATTTTTTTCAAGCTCTAGAGATAACTAGAATAAAATGATTTACTTATCTTACTACTTACCTATTCTTGTCCGCAGGGAATCTACAAAAACTATAGTTACAATTTTTAGAATTGTTTGTACACAGTTTAGCGGCACATCGATTCACTCCACGTCTTTCTATACTTTCCATTTTCAATAAAAGATAACTTGTTAACCTTTAATCGCTTCACACTAAATTCCCTCAAAGTTCCCTTAATACGCACGAGAGCTGTAAATAAATGAGCTCTGCATCCCGAGATTGTGACTCAGACCTTGCGCGGGATGTTATGCGCGAACTGAATATTTTCATGAGAGTCGCGCTACTGTGTAATCCTTATACTGTGGTAATGATATGTATTTTTTGTTTGAAGTTTGTTTATTGTTATTGTGGATTTTTGAATTTTGTAAATATTTAACACGATTTTTTATTACTGATTCTATAAGATTTATTGGATAAGAATTTTTAACAAGAGTCTTTTTTATTAAATTTAAATTATCATAAATGAAAAGTTTATCTGAAAGTAAAACAGCTCGATCTGTTAAAGAAATAATTGTTGCAATTTTATAGTTTTTAGATGTATACGAATGAAAATTAATATATCTACCTCACCACGTATGTTTATGAAACCAATTCGTTATTAATTTGTTATTACGTCTGATGATAAATATTTACATCTAGAAAACTTAGTGAATTGTTAATTTCTTTCTCTACTGTAAATTGTAATCTGTTATGAAAAGAGTTAAATCTACTTAAAACAAAGTCTACTTTATCTGAAGGCAAAATCAGTAAAATATCATCGACGTAACGAAAATATAAAGTTAAATTGAAAGGTAATGAGTTAAGGACACTTTTTTCTAGTTCCTGGATAACAATTTCAGCTAAAGCAGGCGATAAAGGAGAACCCATTGCTGTACCGAAAATCTGTTTATAAAATTTATCATTGAAAGCGAAATAAGATGTTTCAAAACATAAAGTAACAATTTCTAAAAAAATTTCTTTGGAAATGTCTGTAAAATCTTTAATTTCTATCCACCTATCATTAATGCTTTTTAAAGCTAACTCTTTTGGAATGTTAGTAAACAAAGAAACAACTTCTAAGGAAATTATAATACAGTTATTTGGTATATCTATGTTTTTTAATTTATCTACAAGTTCAAAAGAGTTTTTTATAAAGTATTCTGATTTACTAGTAACTTGAGTAAGAATTTTTGAAACAAATTTTGATAAGAAATATAGAGAAGAACCTATAGTAGAAACTATTGGACGAAGAGGTGTGTTAGGTTTGTGAATTTTTGGAATGCAGTATAATTTAGGAAATGTGGGATGCTGTACTTTAAGAGATTTAGCAATATTATTACTAATTTCAACAGATTTTTCTAACTTATTAATAATATTGAAAGTTTTACGTTGGAAATTTTCAGTGGGATCGTTATTTAATTCTACGTATGTATTATTGTCAGAGAGCAAGGTTTGAACTTTTGAAAAATAGTCATTTTTGTCAATTAAAACAGTAACATTGCTTTTGTCTGCTAATGTGACAATGATGTTAGGATTTTCTTTAAGAAATTTTTTTACAAGCCAAAAGATCTCGAATAAGAATTTTATATTTTGATTTTTCAAAAGTCCTATCAATATTCCTAATGTAATTTAGAAAATTAGAACAAAATTTATTTCTTACTTGTACTTTGGAAGTTGAATCTAAAGATTTTATACCAAACTCTAAGCTACTTAAAACGTTCAGAAAATCTACTTGTTTTTTATTAAAATAGGGTAATGAAAATTTTTTTCCCAAAGCAAAAATGTATTTTAAATTTGACGGAATTTCAGTTTTGGTATAATTAATTAACCATTTATTAATTGTATTTTGGTCAAATTTGATATAAAAGTTTTTATCTCTAATAGAAATAAGATTATCCAACTTTTTTATCTGTATCGATCGAATTCTATTAAACAACCTTTCATTTTTTTGGTTTTCAAAACGTAGAAAATTGTTTAATGTAATATTATCTACAAAATTACTTAACTGTCCTAAAGTATAATCTAATTTCCACATTAATTTGGTAAGAATTTTTAGAGTTACTTCAATTTCATATGAAAGAATTTTTTTAGCGAAATCCGATACATATCTGTCAATTTTGTGACATGACATATCATACGCTCTTTTCAAAGGGTCAATAACATGTTTAGGATATACTCCTTCTTTTCTATATTTAAGCAAAAAGAGCTTACGATTTTTTATTTTGGTAATTTTAATTAAAGTTTTAGAATAAATTTTGCACAGTACCTTACTTTGGTGCCCGTAGCGACCCTCCACAAAATTGTAAAATCCTATGTTTCTGATATTCATAATTAAAGCTGGTTCTTGTCCGATGAAAATTGTATCACAATAGTACCGAGTGACTTTTAATGATTGAGACTTATTTTATTAGATTGGCAACACTTTTCAATTTTTATGTTGGTGTGCTGGATTTTCAAATTCAAAATATAGATTTAGGTTAGTGCACTAGATTGTCAAACTCAAATAAATTCGTTTATTGTCGAATCAAGAAAACCAAATAAATAAGATATTTAATTATCGCAATTTATTACCAAAATGGTTTTGAGCACAGAATAAAATACATTTTTAGTAATGGCTTATTTTCGAAGCGGAGTACAAAATGAAAATGGGCACATTCAGCAGACCCGAAAGTTGTGTAACTGTTGAACAAATTTCTGCTGAATGCGACCTCATGAGGTTGATGAGTTGGAGGGTTCGCCATTTTTTGTAGCGTAACTTCTCCGCTACCTGACTGGAACATGTTACGATGAGTGAACTTCATTCAGCAGAAATAAGTGTTCAGTCTCAACTGTTGGATCAGGAACTGTTACTGATATGTTCTGCTGAATCAGCCCAATAGTAATTGAATTTATTCACAGCAGCATGCCTATGACGATTTCATTGAAATATACCCTGAACAACAAATTGAGTTTAGTCTTTTTTCACAACACTGTTTTAGAATAGCCGTCCTCCATTTACAACAAACACGAATCGATTCAAAATCATTGATTGCATTCCATTTAGTTATTCAGTTGGCGACCAATGATAAGGAAGTGATTGAATTTCCCCTCCCGCACACCGTACTGATCAAGCTGGTTTTCTGTATTTACGTATTTTGAGGTTATGTTAATTTTAGTTCCAAAACATGATTCCTTTTATGAGTCTCTCTATTCACTTTAAAGTCAGTTCAGTTCAAAATCGGTTAATAAATGAACGTTTCTTGCAAACCGGTAATGTAAAAGAAGGAAAATTCACTGATCGCCCCACTATCATAACACTCGATATTGTACAAAATGTTAATGATACTGCATAACAGAATCCTTATGTTTCCTATACGAATCCACTCGGAAGATCTTGAAAAAACACCTTCATTTCCAATCATACAAATTTTCAATGGTTCGACAACTTCACCCACTCGATTTTCTTCAATAAATTCAGTTTTGTCAGTGGTATAACAATAATCTGCTAAATAATAGTGACCAACAAGATACAACTTTCTTTGCTGATAAAGCCTGGTTTCATCTCTCTGGGTTTATCAATTCACAAAATTTCAGGACTTGGTCGGAACATAACCCTTTAATGTGATTGATGTAAAGGCACTACATCCACTTAAAATTGGTGTTTGGGTGGCAATGTCTTGGAGAATTATTGGACCAATATTCTTCCGGGAAACAACCCCTATAGATATCAGAGACTTATATTGGATACATTTATAAACCAGTTAGACGACACTGAATTAGCAAATGGCTACTTTCAACAAGATTCCGCCACTGCTCACACAGCACGAACCACAATAAATTATTTAGAGGAGTTTTTCCCAGGATGTTTAATCAGTGCTGGTTGGTAGCCTAATTGCTCTAATATTCAATTAAATCCGGACTTCTTACTTCCTTATTTCAACAATTTGGTATTCAGAATACGTATTAAACAATTTGGAAGAATTGCAGCAGGCAACTGCAAATATCGGACAACCTAAAACGTTAATAATGTCTTCAATAACATATCTCAAAGGATTCGGTACTGCTTACGCAAATGGGGCTTGATGATTTGCTCTAATATTCAATAAAATTTGAACTTCTTATTTCCTCATTTCAATAATGTGATGTTCAGAATACGTATTAAACAATTTGGATGAATTGTGCAGCTGGCAATTGAAGAGGCAATTGCAAATATCAGACAATCTAAAACGTTAATAATGTCTTCAATAACTTATCTCAAAGGATTCGGTGCTGCTTACGCAAAGGGGGCTAACATTTCCAGGTCTTGAATAATAATAATAATAATCTGTTAAAACAGTTTTCATCATCAATGTAAACATCAACTCTAACCTATAGCTACGCATTCCCGCAAAATTAACGAACTTTCAAGTAATGCCAATTCCTCAGTGTTCCCAACATACTAATTTGCTTCAATCATTAAAAGTCACTCGGTATATTATTATACAAGTTTCACAAGAAGGCTTATTGTAACACGAGTCGCTACGCTTCGCTAGTCGTGCCCCAACGGAACGAGTGTTACAATGCCTCTTGTGAAACGTGTATAATATACTATTTTTTCTACTTTGCGTCACTTATTGAACAAAAATATGAAAAATATTGGATCTTCTTAGTATATGGGGAATTTTAGTTGTAATGCGTGGCAACACTGAAAACCTTTCGTTTTAATCAAAAGTCACATTAACAAGTTATTAATTTTTCTTATCCAGCTTCATTGTGAGTATATTGTTAAGTAACAAATAAATACTGAGTTATTTTGCAAAATCTATTAAATATTTTCAATTAAAAATGACTAAAATTTCCCCAAAAACAGTGTCACAATGAGCTTCATTGTGAAACTGTTTTTGGTGTCACAATGAATCCATTGTGAACGCAAAGTAGAAAAACTCTTTTGAAACATCTTATTTCGCTTTCAATGATAAATTTTATAAACAAATATTCGGTACAGCAATGGGTTCTCCTTTATCGCCTGCTTTAGCTGAAATTGTTACTAGTAAATCAGAATACTTTATAAAAAATTCTTATGAACTTGTAGATAAATTGAAAAACATAGATATACCAAATAACTGTATTATAATTTCCTTAGATGTTGTTTCTTTGTTTACTAACATTCCAAAAGAGTTAGCTTTAAAAAGCATTAATGATAGGTGGATAGAAATTAAAGATTTTACAGACATTTCCAAAGAAATTTTTTTAGAAATTGTTACTTTATGTTTTGAAACATCTTATTTCGCTTTCAATGATGAATTTTATAAACAGATTTTCGGTACAGCAATGGGTTCTCCTTTATCGCCTGCTTTAGCTGAAATTGTTATCCAGGAACTAGAAAAAAGTGTCATTAACTCATTACCTTTCAATTTAACTTTATATTTTCGTTACGTCGATGATATTTTACTGATTTTGCCTTCAGATAAAGTAGACTTTGTTTTAAGTAGATTTAACTCTTTTCATAACAGATTACAATTTACAGTAGAGAAAGAAATTAACAATTCACTAAGTTTTCTAGATGTAAATATTTATCATCAGACGTAATAACAAATTAATAACGAATTGGTTAACCTACGTGGTCAGGTAGATATTGTAACGACTTTAAAGGTTCTATTATTTTTATTTTAATTAAAAATACGAAATAGTTAATAATCTAATTTATTTAAAAGTAACACTAATTAACACTAACTTAAGAATAATTTATTTATAAAGTAATAAGTAATTTATGTTAACAGCCGAGCGAATATTTATAACGCGACTTCAATTTCGAACTGTCCACTTGCTTAATTAATGTCGAACTATCCCCCGTTTGGCTGCGTGCATTTTTATATGCCGGGGTTGTTTCTCGCGAACATTCTCGCTCGTTCGACAGAAAGTCTCGGATCATCGTTGACGTGATATCGAAGCTTCTCGTCTAAGGCGCGTCGTTGTTGACGAATCAGACGGGCTGGGACCGCAAACGTCACACTGCCCCCTTCTTAAAAACGTTTCGTCTCGGAACGTTCCTTGTGATAGCCTTGAAGGAAAATGTCGAAATCGGCATGCTGGTCCCTCTTTACAACATCCGGTCTGGAAGAAATAGCAGTCTACGGTTTTCCTACTGCCAACAGCTGCCTGTGGGTGGTGACTGCAGACTAGAACTTCAATTCCCGTTCCGTTGAAGATGACTTCTATCATGCTGCGAACGACCCTCCAGTCCAGCCCATCTAGTCCGCAGCCTATCTTGGGAATGGCTAATTTCGTCTCCTTGCCTTCCACCAACTGTCTCTTCAGGCTCCATAAAGCTCTCCAAATACTGCGATAGTCAGGCTTACCGCTTGATGTCTTCTTGGTGACTAAGTAGTACACGTGTCGTCTTCGTTCCGCCTCCGTGTGGATGATCTGCAGGCTCTTGCCCACCATGGGGTGCTGTCTTAGGAGTTCCTCGACCTGACCAAATTTCTTCCGGAAGACTTGGGTTATCCCCTTGGACATCCTTAGGTCTTCTGCCACACAGTGGGCCAGACTGTACTCTGGTGACACTTGAAAAAGGTCTTGCTGTCTCTCTGTGGTCACTCCGAATCGCGCCTTACTTCCTGTGGCGTGATGAAACATGAAGGTTTCGAAGTTTACTTCGGAACCTTGCGTCCGTTGTACTGTCCCCTCATTTTCTTCTCCGTTGTAAGGAGCCATTCGGTTGAAGTGGATAACCTTGGGTTTGCCATGCGGAATCTTCCTGATGCGGTAGATGACATCGTTGATCCGTTTCATCACTTTGTAAGGACCTTCCCAAGATGTCTGCAGTTTTGGCGATAGACCTCGACGTCTTTGAGGATTATAAAGCCAGACCAGCGCTCCAGGTTCGTATCCCCCATTCTGAGCGTTGATGTCATAATGCTCCTTCATTCGGTCGCTGGATGTCTGTATGTTGTGACGAACTCGATTGTGAATGTTGTCCATTTTTCTGCGTAGACCGCTCACGTAGTCTTCGTCGGCAGGGATTTCGCCAGGCCTCACGCCAAATTTCAGATCGTAGGGCAGTCTTGGCTCTCGCCCAAATACCACTTTTGCTGGTGTCTCTCCTGTTGTTTCATGAACGGACGAACGGTATGCCAGTAGAAAAAGGGGAATGTACGTGTCCCAGTCTCTCTGATGATCGGAGACTACCTTGGACAAATGTCGGTTGATGGTTCTGTTGAATCTTTCCATCATTCCGTCTGACTGCGGGTGAAGTGCAGTGGTTCTAGTTTTCCGGACGCCGAGCAGAGTACACACGTTCTTGAATAAAGCCGATTCAAAGTTCCTCCCTTGATCTGAATGCAGCTCCATGGGCGCGCCATACCGACTGATCCATTCTCGGACAAGGACTTCAGCAATATTTATCGCCTCTTGGTTTGGTAGGGCGTATGCTTCAACCCACTTGCTAAAGTAGTCCATCACCACGATGATGTACTTATTTCCACTATTCGTTTGTGGAAAGGGCCGGCTACATCTATGGCAACTCTCTCAAAAGGACTTCCCACGTTATACTGTTTCATAGGAGCCTTGCCTCGTCTGTGGGGGCCGTTATTAGCTGCGCAGACTACGCACTTCCTACACCAGTCCTTTACATCTTCTTTGCAGTTCACCCAGTAGAATCGCTCGCGCACCTTTTCCATAGTCTTCTTGATTCCCAGATGCCCTCCCGAAGTTCCATCGTGAAGTTCCCTCAGAACTTCCGGCACCCTATTCTTGGGGATCAGTAACTGTGTCTTCTGTTCCGTGCCTTCCTGGTTCTCGATGGTTCGTTTCAGAAGACCATGATCCAGCACTATGGAGTCCCACTGCGCCCAGTACGATTTCACGGATGGTGCACACGGTGCTATCTCTTCCCAAGTAGGCCTTGCCTCCCTACTTTTCCATTCCAGCACCAATTTCAAATCCTGATCGTTCTCCTGGTCTCGTCGCAATTCTTCACCTTGCCATTTGTCGTCTACGATGGCCGTCCTCGCAGTCGTGGCCACTTTCTCCTCCAGCCGACTACAGTGCTTACAGTCTTCGGCACAAGGTCTTCTCGACAAAGCATCGGCATTTCTGTGGCTAGTTCCGGCCCGATGCTGGATTTCAAAATCGTATTCCTGAAGTCGTTCGATCCATCGTGCGACTTGTCCTTCAGGATTCTTGAATCGGAGGAGCCATTTTAAAGCGGCATGGTCCGTCCTCAGGAGAAAGTGTCTGCCATATAAGTACTTGTAGAAATGTTCTATGGACTTTACCACGGCTAGCAATTCCCTTCTAGTGACGCAATAATTTCGTTCCGGCTTTGACAGGACTTTACTGAAGTAGCCAATCACCTTCTCCTGCCCTTCTTGTATCTGGGACAGTACGCCACCGATACCAACATTGCTAGCGTCAGTGTCCACGATGAACTTGCCTTCTGGGAGAGGGTAACTTAGGATAGGAGCACTTATCAAGTACTGTTTGAGTTGTTCAAAACTAATTTGGCAATGTTGGTCTCATTCAAACGGACGACCTTCTTCGGTGAGTTTTGTCAACGGCTTAGCGATGTCCGCAAATCCGGGAACATAGCGCCGATAGTAAGTGCATAGGCCTAGAAAACTCCTTATCTGGTGTTTATTCTTGGGAGTTGGCCAGTCCTTCACGACCTGAATCTTCACTGGGTCCACGGCGATTCCATTCCCATTAACAATATGGCCTAGATAATTCACTTCCTTCTGGAACAGGTGGCACTTCTTGAGACTAAGCTTTAGTCCAGCTCCGCGAAGCCGCTGGAACACTCCTTCCAGGTTCTTCAGGTGGTCGTCGAAAGTTTTCCCCACCACAATTATGTCGTCCAGATATACCATGCACGTTGTCCAGGACAGACCCTTCAGAACCGTCTCCATCAGCCTCTCGAATGTCGCTGGTGCATTACATAACCCGAACGGCATCACCGTGAATTGCCATAGACCCATACCAAGGGAAAACGCCGTTTTTTCTCGATCTTCGGGCGCTAGTTCCACTTGCCAATAACCACTCTTTAGATCCAAGGTCGAGAAGATCTTTGAACCGGCCAGGGTGTCCAGGGTGTCATCAATCCGTGGCAGAGGATAGCTATCCTTTTTGGTGACGTTGTTGAGCAATCGATAGTCTACGCAGAACCGTGTGGATCCATCCTTCTTCTTCACAAGCACCACCGGTGACGCCCATGGACTGCTTGATGGCTCAATCACATTGTCTTTTTCCATCTCACTGATAATGCGTTCTGCTTCCTCACGCTTCGCCAATGGTAACCTCCTTGTAATCCAAGGCGTAGGCCAATGCGTTCTTGGATGTCTTAGGGTGGGCCATTCTTAATGCTTGCTGATTGTCCGGATCACGGATTCCACCCACGAAGGTTTGCAGCGTCAAACATTGCAGGAAATCATCAGGAGCTGCAGGATATGCCAACCGGGCTAGGCGCGCTACATCAGCCTCCAATTCCTGAAGACTCTCTCCGGATTTCTGGTAACGGTTTCTCAGCTGCGCATGGTACACGTCGGTCAGATGCGCCTGGCCGTAACGCATCTCCAGCCGGTTCACCAGCTTGTTGAAGTCTTCTTGTTCCTCTAGCGGCATCATTTGTAGCACATCGATAGCGTCCCCCCTCAAGGCCACAATTAACGAAGTGGCTTTTTCACTGGCCGTCCATCCATTCGCTTTTGCTGCAGCTTCAAACTGTTTGAAGTAGTTAGGCCAAGAAGAAGACTTCCCATCGAACGTCGGTGGTTTTATTTTCAATTTAGAAATTTCCGCTATTCCTACCACAGTTTGGATCTCATTATTTTCTGATATTTCTGCTGGTGACGGATCCCCGAATATTCGCAACCCTGTCATGATTTGTTCGAGATTCTTAATTTTGTTGTCCTGCTGGAATAATATTTCTTCCACATTGTCTTGCAGATTCCTCGTCTCTTCTGATATTTTCACCACTAGTTTATCTTCGAGCCCTTTTGATCGTTCTAAAAGTTTCTCGTCTAAGTCTCTAGATTGTTCCAGCAGTTTAGTTTCCAGATTTGTTGATTGTTGTATTAATTTATTTTCAAGTTTCTCTTCTAAAATTTTCACGTTTTCTTCCGTGTTTCTAGAATGTTCCATTAATTTATCTAGATCGTCTTTCAAATTTCCGGATTGTTCGAGCAATTTAGTTTGCAATTCATCTTTGAAACTTCTGGATTGCTCTTTTAATTTAGCTTCTAAATTTCTGGATTGTTCCAGCAATTCATCTTTGAAATTTCCAGATTGTTCCTTTAATTTAGTTTCTAATTTTCCAGATTGTTCCTCTAATTTATCTTCTAATATCTTACTTAAATCTGCAGGACCGCCCGAGATTTCAAAAAGAAAGGTTTCCGGGTCCTCTCCTGCTTCTAGTAGCGCTTGGTGAAGTCTTTCTTGCAAAATCGATTTTTTTCCGGAAATTTCCAATTCACGCTCTTCTAATTCAGCTTTTAATTCAGTCACTTTCAAGTCTTTTAACAGCACTTTCTTTGAAGCCATTGTTTTTTTTTTTTTTTTTCGACACTGTATTTTGTTTAATAATTTGTTTAATTTCAATTTAATTTTAATTGTTTATTTATTTTCACGAACCTCGCACCTGACACCAATGTAACGATTTTAAAGGTTCTATTATTTTTATTTTAATTAAAAATACGAAATAGTTAATAATCTAATTTATTTAAAAGTAACACTAATTAACACTGACTTAAGAATAATTTATTTATAAACTAATAAGTAATTTATGTTAACAGCCGAGCGAATATTTATAACGCGACTTCAATTTCGAACTGTCCACTTGCTTAATTAATGTCGAACTATCCCCCGTTTGGCTGCGTGCATTTTTATATGCCGGGGTTGTTTCTCGCGAACATTCTCGCTCGTTCGACAGAAAGTCTCGGATCATCGTTGACGTGATATCGAAGCTTCTCGTCTAACGCGCGTCGTTGTTGACGCATCAGACGGGCTGGGACCGCAAACGTCACAATATATTAATTTTCATTCGTATACATCTAAAAACTATAAAATTGCAACAATTATTTCTTTAACAGATCGAGCTGTTTTACTTTCAGATAAACTTTTCATTTATGATAATTTAAATTTAATAAAAAATACTCTTTTTAAAAATTCTTATCCAATAAATCTTATAGAATCAGTAATAAAAAATCGTGTTAAATATTTACAAAATTCAAAAATCCACAATAACAATAAATAAACTTCAAACAAAAAATACATATCATTACCTTACATTGAACCACTATATGACACATTTAAACACATATTCAAAAAACACAATTTAATTTTTGCTAGCAAATCTGTAAATAATTTAAATAGTATTTTCTCAAATTTAAAAACCAAAACACCAAAACTAAAACAACCTAACGTAGTTTATGAAATTAAATGTTTAAATTGTAATTCATGTTATATTGGAGAAACAAGCCAAAATTTAAAAAAACGTCTAGACCAACATAAATATCATATCCAAAAAAATAATCAAAATCATTCAACGCTTATAGAACATTCATTAGAAAATGACCATAATTTTGATTTTGAAAATACTAATGTTTTATATTACGAGTCTAATATTTTCAAAAGACGTTTTATAGAAATGTGTAAAATAAAAATGTCGTCGAATTCTATTAATAAACGTACTGATTTTGCAAATTTAAACGATACATTTTGTAGTTTTCTCGATTCCTTAAATAGAATATAGATCTATCAATTTTTTAACATTTATAATGTTCAAATTATTTTTAGATTAAAAAATAAAATAAAAAATCAAGTTACTTTTTCAGTTTCCGTTGACAACCTTGTTTATTTTGACAACATGTTTATATTTTTCACTTCTGACGAAGCTGCCGAACGACTGCGAAACGTTAAGTGTTTATGCGCCATTTAGTGTCGGTTTAAAAGAGTTTGTGATACAATTTTCATCGGACAAGAACCAGCTTTAATTATACTGATTATAGTCGTCCCAATTTAGTAGCGGTTTTATGGCCCTGCCAAAAAAAAGCGACAGAAAGGCGACCGCAGGCCGGTCTCTTTGAAGTTGCTTTTATAGCAAGGTCATAAAACCGATAGAAAACTTGGACGACTATACATTCGGTGAATTGTGAAATGGGCTACGTTTATTTGATGACGAATATTTTGAGGTTATTGTAATTGTTCTTTGTTTTGAGGTAGGTTAATTAAATTAGTTAAACTTAGTTCAGATTTTGTGTATCAAATTAACTAACCCTATATACACAATTTGTTTGAAAAACCATATCTTATAATATCATTTGAACATACAAATAAGGTATTTTGAAAAAAATTCTTTTAAACAGCATGGTTGGGTGTGCTGCAATCGGATGTTCAAATCAATCAAAGCAAGGATTTCTAATGAAAGCATTTCCTCGAAATCCTGTCGTGAGACAACGATGGATTGATCAAATCAATCGTTAGAACTGGGAGCCCACATGTTATTCGAGGCTTTGTGACAGTGGCGGGGCAAGACCTAAATTTGATGTGGGCAAGATAAATTTTGCGGGGCCCTCTGGTGATGTGAGAGGACGGATCTTATATAAAATATTTTTCATGAGTTAGCGCGAGGCCCCTCGGACCGCGAGACCGTAGGCGATGGCCCACGTCGCCTACGCCTTACGCCGTTTCTGCTTTGTGAGGTAAGAAAGAATCCAATTTTTTGATGGCTGTTGACTAAAATGACAAGGCTGAAACAATTCGCGACTTAATTGTCAACGCAAGAGGTATCTGTTAATCGCAAAATGGCCGATAAAAGGGTGAACAACATTGCAGTTGCGAAGTTTGATTGGTGCATGTTTTCTGATGTTGTCAATGTTAAACCAATCTGTGAAATGTTGTTCACCTTTTCGATGGTACCAGCAGAGGTCGCCTACTTTGTTTGATTTCGCGAAAATGCTTGGTACTGTCTCAGCTGCGATTCTGCTTGTGCAGCATTCCTAAAAAAAGTAAAATTTATAGTTCCATTTGTCTTCATTGCATTGTGTGAAAATTGAACTTCTGATAAACAGGTAAAATATACAAAACTTCCAAACTAAATTTGATATTTTCCAGGTACATTTTGCCCCTGAAATGTGGGAGAAACAGAGCAGATGGCAAGCGAAAATTAATGCAGTGCAGTGCCAACAATATTTGACTATAATAAGGAATCATTTGCAAAAAGACGGAAATCACTTTCTGAAAGAACAATCCACACCCTACAGGTTCTGAACAGTGTGTTACACCAAAGGAAAACATTATTCCACAGCTTACAGTTCCTGCCCAACGTGTTTCACTAGCTGATACTACACAACCTATAGTTCCTGCACTGAATGCTACACTTGAATCACAACCTTCCTGTTCTACTACACAACAAGAACAATCAATTATTCATCTTCATCATCATGTTCTTCACCATCAGCAAAATCATTGTCACCTTTAAATACTGAAAAACATTTACAGGATATGTTGCGCCGATATGAAATGAATTATAAATTATTATTTCTTTTTTTGTTAATAAATAAATATATGTATGTATGTATATACAATCCGTCTGCTTTTTATTTCATTACGGCTTTGTAGGTACAGAAAGAAAATAGCAACGATAATTGACGATAGTTGACTAATTTGAACCACCACCACCTAATTTTGAACTTCCCTTCTATCCCTTCCCATTTAGCTCAAAAATGGCGCCTATGTCTTCACTCTTATTAAAGATTTAAAGGCACTCTATTTTAGCCTAGCCGACTTGGAAGTCGTGCCGCTCGATCGGCGTGAGTTCGAATCTCATCATGGCCATGGATGTTTGTGTTGTCAAATGACTATAGGGATGCTAAAAATGTTGAAACGTCACGGAACACCTCCCACCAGAATCACAAATCGAGATCGCATGTTTGTCCAGTGCCGTAAGCTATGGCCGTACGTTCGATGCAACAACGTGGCTACTAACCGGTAACCGCCACTGAAAAATATCGCACGGTTCAGTTTTACGCTGAAAGTATGAATTTTATTTTTCATTTATTTAAAATGTTTCTTTAATTAATTGAAGGGGTTAGTGGAAAAGTTGCCTATTCCACAAATTTGACAAAATCGCCATACATTACCCTGCCCGTTATATCATAAATACAAATATTTGTATCCGACATTTTCTAATCATTTAATACAGTATATTAGGTGCTAGTAACCCTTTTTATGTTCTCTTTATAACCATCACTATTTTACATTTTATTCTCAACTTTTACTTTGTTCGCGAATCTACATCAAAGTGGAATAGGCACCTTTTCCACTGACTCCTTCAATTATTGTCGTTGACTTTTAACGCATAGGTATGCTTTCTTCTATTACTCTGCTTTATTATTCAGCTTGAAGAATGAATCACTGCAATGAAATTTTGCGAGAATTTGACTGCTTATAAAAAAATTGTGCGAAGAATTGAAAATTATTTTTAGGTATCCGACTCTAACAGAAATAAACTATGTACTTGCATACCTAAGTAAGTAGTGTTTTTAAATTTTCTCGGGTAAGATTTGTTTGTTTTGCAGTTACCAAAATTATACGCCTAAAAAAACAATAGCTTTTTATGTGCCTGCAAGTGTAATTTTAAACTCAAACGATCCTCTTCAATATATCAGCATTACTGCGAAGTCTACACGGCTCGAATGAGGACCGCTCTCGGCGCTACTGCCGCATGTAAAAGTAGTGGGAGGTGATAATTATTTTCCGCATCTGTCTGCTAATGACTGTTAGACCCAGCTATACATATTGAGCCAAATGAATAAAACGTAGCAAATGCTTTTACTTCAGTTATATTTTTTTTTAAAGCTTAAATACGTGGAAAAATTTCGAATGCAAATCATTATACGATTCCATTTACAAAATTTTTTACTACGGTACAGGCAGAATTATTTAGAATTTCATTTTTCTTCAGATATTTGCAGTTTTCATTGAAAAATTTGAAGTAAAAGCATATGCTTCGTTTTATTTATCTGGCCCATAATCTTCGTGACTGTCTGGAATGGCTTATGGCCGAAAGACAATAATTGCAGCATTGCTGTGCAAAGCAAACAAGAAAAAAAAGAGAAAACGGTAGTATGAACATCAAAGGTGCCGACACGAGCTGTCCTACTGATTGATAAGTATACTGCGGCATAGACGTTTCTCGATACACAAATTATTCACCATTCATTTGTTTTATTTTTGTTTCCATGGAAAAAAATAAAATTTCCAAAGTGAGACAATAGCCGGCCGTACACACAGAGGTTGATCCGCCGGTTTAAACACGCAAAACCGTGTATTAGTGTGCATGAAACTGCAGATATGTTCGCGGATTGAACCGGAACTGTGGAATTTCGACTTGGCGAGAGTTCTGTACCGCAAGTAAACAGTTTCCAAGTGTTTAACCAGTAAGGTAAAAAATGTTCAGCAATAAAAAAAGCGGGCTCTATTAAAAGAGCTAAGAGAAAATGATCGGATGATTTTAAGAATTATTTGAGAATGAATATAAAGATATACCTATGGCTTTTTACTAAGTCTATTAAGAGGGGCCCTCACAAAACAAAATTTTTGTTACTATATTCCTTGCTTTTAATTTTCCACAGAGCAGGATGTTCTTTGTTAATTTCTATAAATTTTTTTGAGCAAGGAACACCTTCTGAAGACATATTTAACAGACTGTCGCCGCTGACACTCTAATAAAAACTGTGCACTCAAATCGTCTGTTAGTTGCTGTTAGTTACCGACAACAGTTTTCACTGGCGGTGTAAATGACAGAGAAGTTTGAACCGGTTAAATCTGGTGCGTGCATTTACCCACTAACTAAAGATAAATACGCATGTTAGAACCGCGGCGTTCAAAACCAGTTATTAGCCGGCCATACACATAGAGGACACAGAGGTTGATTCGCTAGTTTAGATATTTAGATATTATACTTTAGATATTATGTGCCTATGTTTATACCTTTCTTTAGAAAATTTGTTTCGCAATTCGCACAGACTGCTGTAAGTGTAAGATATTTGCATGTCACTAAAAAGAGCTACAAAAAAGGTAACCAAAGTAAACATAGGCGTACGTGGTCTTGATATGTTATTGGTTTAATTTATGATTATAAATTATTTTGTACTACTATACATATTTTATTTTAAATATTAAGATGGATTTACATGAAGCATTGAGTGCGTCAACACGCCCATTGGCTAATGCTCTTTACGTATTCAACACTCCATGTGGTGGTCTTTTGATTTATGAACAAGGTGTACGATATTATTTTGAAGAATAATTTTATCTACCGTATTTTTCATGTAAGAATGAAAACCTTGTACAATAAAATTTGCTTGAGAACATGTATAAAATATACAGGGTGTGGCATTTAACCGGGTTTCTTCATTAACGCCGTTGAATATATGGAAAAATGTTTTATACAAAAATATCATTCTTTCAAGCTCCGCATAATTTAAAATTATATTCGAGTATACAGGCTGCAGTAAGATGTGTAACCTCGTTATTTTAAATGGAACACCCTATGTTTTGTTACGAATTTGGGCTTGTCAGATTATTGTTGATTTTTAAGATATTAGGCTTTGTTTATGGTTTTCGGAAAATACAGATGTAAGTTTTATAATTAATATCTCTTTAACGAAGAAAGTTAGAAATCAGACATTGTGGTACTGTTACAGAGTAAGTGGAAGTTATCTACCGCAGCAACAAAATTTACTTTTCATTGGGGTTTCAGTAAAACTATTTCCATTTCGACAACAATTGAAGGGCAATAACTTTTGTTCTTTAAATGGGACGGTATTACTTTTACAGTATTATTCACAAGACAAGACCGTTGCGTCATAGTCTGGTGTTGCATTAACAGACTTTTTTTTTATCTGTGGTGATTGCCCAACGGGGTCCTAAGTTTTTCTTTCTTTCGCTTTGCGCAGCAATGCTGCTTCATTGTCTTACGGCAATCACCATTCCAGACAATTTTCTAAGTATTATAGCTGAGTCTCAGTCCGTGCACAGCACAAACATCCATGGCTAATGGCAGGATTCGAACCTGCGCCGCCGAGCGACACGACTTGCAAAGTCGGCTAGGCTACCGCTAAGCCACCCGGCGACCCGGGTCCTAAGTCAAAGACTTGTCAGGACCTCAGGAGCGAGAGTGTTTTTGAGTGTGTGTAAAGAGTTCCATGGCTTTGTTACTTCCAACCTTCTCGCCGTTTAAGGGGAAGCAGTGTCGAATTTTATCTCCAACACTGAAGGGTGCTTGAGTGCGATTCGAATCGACGACCATGCGATTGCAAGGCCGGTCCTCTTACCTCTGGACCGTTCAGGTGTTATGAAACATAACTCCGTCCTTTTTTCTCATTCACCGTTAACAAAGAAATAATACTGAAATAATTGTCGGTTCTTGCTTCGGCGATTGATTACGCAGCACTCAAGTTACGTGATTTTCATTGTATGTCTTCGTTAGATGCTTCATAAAGTTATCTTTCAATTAGCTGTACACTTCCCAATACCTATTACTAACGGTTCAGGAGATATTTAATATTATTTTATAATTTATGCATTTTAACGTGTTAATTAAAATCAGGAGCTACTATTTACTCAAATATTTTATTTGTTTTGAGTAAAATGTCAATTTTCTAAGTTTATTAAGCTCTGTTATATAAAATGCATACATTTTGAACACTTATTGTAAAATTATAAGACATCTTAGAATTATTTTGTTGTTCCTACAGTTTTCAAAGGTTTCGTATTTATTTTGAAACATCAATATTTCATTTTGTTAGTTGTTGTACCTATTATGCACACATGATTAATAAATATTTCGTCAATAATGTGTAAAGCGCACTTTATTATTTGACTTGAAACAAAAGTTAAACTCAAGCACAAGAAGTCCTAAAGCCAATTATATGAAACGTAATTAACTACATGATCAAGTTAATTATGTATTTAAGCGATATCACTGGAGGAAACTTAATACTTAAAAATACCAATCAAAATTATTTCTCTCGTTACTGTTTAACCTATCACAAGCCTTAACAATGCAATTAAGTTAATCATATATTTAACAATATTTTATACAACCAGGACTTAAAAACTTATCAAATTGACATTTTACTCAAAACAAGTAAAATTTTTGAGTAAATACTCACCCCTGATTTTAATTAATATGTAAAAATGCAGAGATTATGAAATAATATTAATATCTCCTCAACCGTCAGTAATTGGTATAGGGAAGTGTATAGCTAATTGAAAGATATCTTTATGGAGCATCTAACGACGATATAAAAATAACACCGTTCCATTTAAAAAACAAAAGTTATTGCCTTTCAATTGTTGTCAAAATGGAAATAGTTTTACTGGATGCCTATTTGATGAAAAGTAAATTTTGTTACTGGGGCAGTGTTACAGTTAAATTTGGCGCTAAAATATAGCGGCGATATACCGCTAGTAATTTCGTTTTAACATCGTTGGCTACCCTGATTCCCCTTCTTTACATCGCTATGGGGGAAAACCCGCGTACTGTGATCGTTGAGTTCTGATAGGTCATGAAGGCTTCATGTGACTCTCAGGCCGTCTGCCATTGGCTATCGGCGGTAATTCTACGCGTCGAAGCGACCCGCTTCATTTTCACCTGAACTGGTCTTCTTTCTCGTTTGAGATTTGGCGGTGTGACGTTCTTTTTCGCGTGTGTTGAATTTAACGGATTTCTTGCTCGTTTGGAGAAGTAAATCAACTGCAGCTTTGTTGGAATACTATATAACACCGCCGAACAACGATTGGATCTCCTTACCAAGCCTGGGACTCCAACTCGCTCAGGTAAAATATATAACGACGCATACCGACCAAAATGGCCGCTAACGCATATCATTTCTTCTATGTACGCTTTTTCTACTTGGCTTTTCCGTTTGGGCGCAAGTTACAGCGCAGGCTTAGGTAATCCCCGCAGCTTACACGCGAGGATTTCCCCGTTTATCGAGTGTGGGTGCCCCGACAAATTCTTGTTGTACGTCTACCGTCCCCGAGTAGCGTGGGTACGCCATTTTGAAATCTACGGTCATCAACTCGACAGGACCACTAGATGGCGTAGTGACAACCAACTTCACAGCAAAGACGGTACATGTCATAGGGTCAGTTAACTTGGCCCCCCCCAGTAACGTTTTTCAAAGTTTTCTTGCACCAAATGATTGCACCCTTAATGCAGGTGGTGCATAAGGGTGCATTAAGGGTGCAATCATTTGGTGCAAGAAAACTTTGAAAAACGTTACTGGGGGGGGCCAAGTTTACTGACCCCATGTCATATCGGTCGCGAGATAACCCTTTTGACTTTTATTGCGCATCCATTTTTAAGAGCGAATTATGGCTTCTTCATGCGGATTTAATTTGATTAAACGTTGCACTAGAGAATAAGCACCTTTTGTAACGTTGTAAAGTGTTTCTTTTTTTAATTTGTTTGTGGAATAAATTGTGTTAACTCTAATTACGCTTTTGATTTCTATTTTCACACACATCAGTGAGAATTTACGCCTCTGTTTTATTCGTGTTTCTCATTTGCTGCACGACCTGGTCGATTGAAGACGTCGGCCAGTCGAATTACGATTAGTTGTTTTAAATCGTCTTCTGGCGCCCTTTATAAGTTTACCACCGTAAGTTAACCTGCCCCATCCCCACTGTAGCTAGCAGGGGCACAGCTGATCGAAGAATCGGCAGACTTGTCACTGAGAACCGTGGTAAGTTGAGGCAAGTAGATTAAATTTAAACTTGGGTGACAGCAGATACCTTCCAGTCTTCCACTTAGCTTGTAACAGTATCACAATAAGTGATCAGTTTAGTATTAGTATCACAATATCTGCTTTCTAACTTTCTTCGTTAGTGAGATATAAATTATAAAAGTTACATCTGCATTTTCTGAAAACCATAAACAAAGCCTAATATTTTAAAAACCATAGGACTTAGGTACTGGGAACCCTTATCAAATTTACCCTAAAATAATCTGACACGCTCAAATTCGTGATAAAACATTTAAAATAACGAAGTTACACATCGTACAGCCAAATTGGGACAGCCTGTATACTCGAATATAATTTTAAATTATATGGAGCTTGAAAGAATGATATTTTTGTATAAAACATTTTTCCATATATTCAATAGGAACGGCGTTAATGAAGAAACCCGGTTAAATGCCACACCCTGTATATTTTATACATGTTCTCAAGCAAATTTTATTGTACAAGGTTTTCATTCTTACATGAAAAATACGGTAGATAAAATTATTCTTCAAAATAATATCGTACACCTTGTTCATAAATCAAAAGACCACCACCTGTTGCATTATGTTAGTATAAAACGCAAGATGAAGATACATATTTGAAGTTTCACGCCAAAGTATTTGTCAAATCAATTTCATTAGGTAGGTACTTATTTTATATTATTTATATTTTAGAACAGTTGACGCCGTTTTATTTATGTTTTGTATAATCATTTTAAGAAGCCTTGAAAGTAGAGAAATATTTAATATATTAATATTTGATGATTGCCACTTTCATTTTATAACCCTCGGGGCCTAGTGCCTTTATACGTTGCCTTGTCCCTCGGGTTGTAACAGTAGACTTCTCTGTCTTGGTATACAGGGTGTCCCGTGACGTAATGTCACCACTTCACCTATACGTGATAATCAATTCAAACTAAGTAAAAAACTCTAATAAAGTTTTGTTCTAAAGTAAACCGTTTCAAAAATACTGGATGTTTAATGTTTCATTTTTTATTTTCTAAAATTTTAAAGTTCATCTAATCATTTATCCATTCACCTAATAATCAATTCAAACTAAAAAAAAAAACTCTAATGAAGCACACCATTATTTTTCAAGAGTACGACGTGTTTTGTAATTTTCAGAATTTTTAAACTCTCAAAAGGTGTTCAAAATAGCCCCCGTTGTTTGCTAAACACATTCTGGCATGCTTCAAAAGAGATGTAGTTGCCTTTGAAGACTTTTTGAGATAAAGTTTAAAAATTCTGAAAATTACAAAACACGTCGTATTGTTGAAAAATAATGGTTTGCTTTATTAGAGTTTTTTGTTTTTAGTTTGAATTGATTATTAGGTGAACGGATAAATGATTAGGTGAACTTTAAAATTAAGAAAAAATAAACATTAAACACCCAGTATTTTTTAAACGGTTTACTTTAGAACAAAACTTTATTAGAGTTTTTACTTACTTTGAATTGACTATCACGTAGGTGAAGTGGTGACATTACGTCACGGGACATTCTGTATATAGAGTGACTGACAATTATTCCGTCAAAAAGAATTCGATGTCACAGATAACGCAATTTTTTTTAAAATTCTAGCTGTGTTCGACAATGCGATCTTTTTCATCAATCACCTCAGAATCGTTCGTTAATGAAAAGTAGAGCTTACTTTGACAGATCTGAAGCATTCGGCAAATACAGATCAGATGAAAAAGATCGCGCTCGCTCAGCTCGGAATATTTTAGAGGAGCTCTTAGATTTAGACATTCTTAAGTACCATATGTCCAAATAAATTTCTGATAAAGGTAGGTCATGGAGTGTAAAAATCTACAACACCAAGCAGTTTTTGAAGTTAGTGACATATCAAGCTGTAAGATATGGCCAATTAAACTTCAATTTTACTTAACTACTCAAGAACTGGACAATATTTTAGTGTAAATAATGTAATAATTTATCTTCCATGACCTACCTTTATCAGAAATTTATTTGGACATATGTTATAAGAAGTAAGAATAATCGTCGTCTGATTTAAATGTTTTAGTGCTGTACTGTGTAGAATAACGAAATTAAGACGAACCTCAATGAGTATAATTAATTTCAAGAAATAATGTTTGATGGTGAGGAATACAACCAATTTCTAAAAGTAAATTATTTTGCAACAGAGGTAGTTCCCAGGCACAGTTCAAATCAATTTAAGCAAATTTTTTTTCTATTATTACCAAACATTAGATTTTTTGTTAGATAATTTGGCTTAACTGTCAGAATCTATACTCCGATTGTTCGAAATCGTTCAATCGTCATTAAGTTTGCTCATGTGGAGCATTCTATGATCAGCTGATTAAAATCTCACCAGCTCTGCTCGAATCGCCGATCGCATTGCCGAACTCATCTTCTGTACACCTAAAAGCATACTGCGACACTGCGTATGAAATGCAACGTTTTGTAAATGCAGCTGTAAACTGGTTATTACAATATTGACTATATTACAGTGTGACCTTGATATACATGTGAATTTCATTTTAATACATGTTTAACAGTTGAAACTGAAAGGCTGAGCCATGTTTCTTTTTCACGAAATAATTATGTTTTAGTAATTTCTAAATCAACTGGAATTGCGTATGAAATAATACGCTAGAGATTAACGAATTCGCCACAAGACTATCATATTTCTAAGGAAACGCTTAAACATTTCGGCTTTCTCCGAAAATTCAAAAAGCTTTATTTTACCTGCAATGCATCGCTGAGAATTTTATTTACTTGACCGTGATACTTGATAGATGTTTTTAACCAGCTTTAATACTTTAATACTCGTGGGAATAAATAAAATCACTTGTTTTCGGATTGTAGTGTTTTATCTGTTTACCTGTCAAAGAAAGAATTACTCCATGTGATTTGCATGCATTTGTCAATAATGTCGTAAATATTTACTTCAATAGATTAAATCAATTCCGTTTAAATGTCAAGTTCGTAACAACCATAAAACTATAAAAAATGTTTATAACTGTATATCTTTTGTACATTTGCTACTATATTTTAACCAGAGACGTATCGTTGTTTTCGGTATAATTTTTCATAAAATATTTCTCGAAAACTAAAGTACTTTTTTAACATTTTTTCCGTACTCTCGGATATTTCGTCTTTATTTTAACGGAACAATTATTGTCAGTCTCCCTGTATACTACTTTATTATTTATTGTTAATACTTTTTTCTAATTGTTTTTTTTGAACAAGCGTCCAGCGAAATGTCGACATTTTTATTGCTTTCTTGAATTGTCCGTTTAATTATTACATATAACAAATTTGTAATAATAATGTTGTGTTTCCGAAACGATCGTAAAAGATTTTCACATACTGATGATTTTACATAATTGCATAAAACTACATATTTTAAGTATTCAGAAACATGTCGAGGACATCAAATAAGTTTTGTAATGTTGACTGTAATAAATCGTTTCCAAAATTATGGATTCAGATTGCAAAAGAAAACAAAATTTTTTCATTCGAATTGCCTAACATTTTAGAGTTATTATTAAATCTGACGCCTCTTGTAAATATTTTGAGCACTACCTGAATATGTAGTCGGTGGTAATTGTATTTAATTAAGAAGATGGTGGGATGTAAGGCGCATATTTTAGTATTCGTAAGTAACATTTCCAATGAATGATATTTGAAGCACGTGTAAGCTCTTTATAACATATTCTCGTCACAATTTATAATTTGTTGTACGAATTTTGAATTTAATATCTCATTTAAAATTTATGATTTACTTATTGATTATTTATTTTTGAAGGCGCCAAAGTACAAGTGATATTTTTTGTAAATTATCGTTTGCTTCTATTAGCATCGTTGGAGCATGTTTTGAATGCGAAATGTTAACATGTTCGTTGCTTAACATGCTATTCGAACCCGCGTTCTTGTTCTTGTGTATTCAGTTTCGTTTTACCTGTTGAAGAGGTGGGTTGAGTGTTTACAATTCACACAGCGTTGTGTTGGTCGTCAGTGTTATTTCAGGTATGTCGTCTATAGAATTTCATTAAACAAAAAAAAAGAAAAACCGAAAATAATAGATTCCTTTTGAAAATATATAAAAATATTTTTTTATATAAACTAAGAGTTCAATTTTAAATAATAATTATATACTTATATTGCGTTAACTTGTATGGTATGTAAATACTTTTTATTAAAAAAAAGAGTATTTGAATTACAAAAGAATTACGATTTATTAAAAAAAAGTATATGAATTACAAAAGAATAGACGATAAAGTTTAATGAAACGGTGTGCTTTTTTATTGTCTCCAATAACCTTAAAAAATAGTTATTTTTTTCGACAGCTGTACTTTTATATTCTTTTAATAGTATGTATTTGAAGACAAAAAGTTTGTCCTTTTTTTAATTTTTTTATTTCTTTTTATTTATAATTTACGTAATTTTTTAATTATTAATTTGTAGGCTGTGCATAAAAATAGTATGAATGTTTGTGACTACTAAATTTTAGGTTAGGTTTGTAGATTAATCAAAGACATACTTAAAAATTCCAAGGATTGTTAAATCTGATTTTTATTTGATCACTTGATGTTAGAACTGACCATAAGCGAACCGTTTAATTTATTCTTAATTTATGTTTTGTTTTTTCATATGTAGCACTTTTATATGTTATTATTTGGATAATTAACTTATTACTAAATATGTATTAAATAGTATAGACGATTTTAATAAATTTAAAATATTGCGGGAATTGGAAATGTTTTCTCCGCTTAATTTTTAATTAGTATTTTAAAGTATTTTACAATTTATAATAAGTTAAAAATAACTATTAATAAATAAAATACAACTTTGTGAATTTTCGGCGTCGCTAAACTCCGGACTGTGGTACATCTTTCTCTCCCCGCGTAAACGAATATTAACGATATGACTATAGACGCCCGGCACGTACTGTATATGCTCAAATAAGATGTACAGTCAGAATTAAAAATTATGTCCCTCCAATAAAATTTAAATGCATGGGTCTTATCCATTCTGATCACCACAACAAGCAGGCGGCAAGGGTTCAATGCGTGCTTGTCCGCCTACTCGTTATAGCGGTCAGAAGCGATTAGGCCGCATATTAATTTATTTATTGGGGAGACATTACTTTTAATTCTGACTGTACATTTTTTCCTTCAGTGTTTAATAATTCTAAATTTTCTTAAGGTTCTCTTCTGTTAAATAGAATTAATTACTGTGTATCTACATTTTAAATTTTATTGCAAACCATACTAAGGTAGAACGTTGTTCAACAAAGTAATAATTAAATTCTAAAACTTGGCTTTTGTAATTGTTTCTGTTGTGATTTTTTAGATTAAACACTTCCCATCTAGAGCCGTTTTAACATGTATGCAGTTGTTCTTCAAAAATTTTAATTAACATTAATTAAGTTTTCACAAATCGGAAGTTTTAATTAATATGTGTTTGCAAATAAACGCATTTTGCTTGAATAAATAATTCAAAGTCGCTACACTTCGAAAACAATAAATTCGATTACTGTGGACTCTTAAAATATTTTTTTAAACATCCGGTATAGTTTCTTATACATAATTTTTCAACTTTGAGGATTACAATGAAAGGTTCCATAAATAGCTAGAAAATTCAAGGTCTGCAAATGAGTTTTGTGTTTATGTTAAGGTAATACTAATAAGTGTAAGCAATTAGTATAATTATATTTTCACTAAGGTTTACTACGCATTTACGCAAGTGTACGCAGTTACTTGACAAATTAAAAACATTGCTCTAATAAAAAGAATAAGTAATTTAATTCGATTAATTTTAATTTAAACACTAAAGCGTGTTTTTAAATACATATAATAATAATGGCATAAATATTCATTCATTCATGACAGGTACATTCTTACGTTGTGCTTAGACTAAGAAATTATTTTGAAGGCAAAAAAATATATTTTTTTTTAATTTCCTGTACGGGGTGGCACATTAGTACGGGAAAGTTCAATAACTCCGTTGTTATATAAATACAAGAAATACAGAAAAGTTTCATACTAAAGTTGTAGAGCGCCAGTGGCATAGAACATCCTGTATTTTATGACTTAATATAGATTTATTTTTTAATTATGTTTTTCCAATTTCTATTAAGGATATTCTGAAGAAATAGTCATTATTTACAGAGGCACAGAGCTTTTACTTAACATTATTTTGTTGCTTTGAAAAATAATGTCTGCAACAATATAAGAAAAAAAAAGAACATTAACATAAATTATTAAAGCAAACAAATAATAAATACAAACTTACCATTTGCTTTTTAAGTAGGTACGCATTTTAGGAACACGTATTTGGATATTCTTTGTTTGTTTTAACGAGAGAAATCTGTCAGTCAGTGCAACTGTTTTGAAACACCCTGTACGTTGAATTAATTTTCTGAAAAGGTTGTTTTTTAATATCTAACTCTGAAACATACATATTTTCTTGATTTTGCTCACACAACGCGAAACAAAACTACAATTCTTTTATCCTATGCGTGTCAAATAAAATTGTTTTAAATGTTGAGCAGTTTGATGCGATTAACTAGAACCTAAGGAATTTCTCAATAATTAAAAGCAATTCAAGGTCTTTGCGACTCTCGTTTGCACTATCATATGCGTTTAGTAAACACACCCATGTGCATAATAAATATTTTCTCCTATGTCATTTATGAAATAAATAAAGTCCAATACCTTTTCTTTCGTTTTAATGAAATCAATAATTGGGAACACATTATTTTTAAATCTGACTGTAGAATCGTGGACAGAACGAAAAACAATAAAACTGTGCTAAATTCAACATTACTACCTTTTTTATGCGTACCATAATTATGTTTCATTTAAAATTGAAAATGTACGCGCACATTTCTTTCATTTTTATTTGAACTTCGTGTTTAGAACATTAAGGCCCAGTTTATTCATCTCTGAGTAAGTGGCCAGTAAAATACTTGTAGATTAAAGATAGGGCAACGCATTGTGCTAATCCGTCAAGTTATAACTTGGCATTTACTCAGAGATGAATAAATCAGTATAACGAAGTATTAATTAAGCGAACTTTTCGTGTTTTACCTTTTGTTTGATAACATAGGTAGTTCTAGCTCTTTTGTTTTTCAAGTTTCAGCCGGTATAAATGGCTAACACAAATTTTGTCAACATTTTCCGAAATAGCTTTAGAAGTTATTTGTTTGAAGATTAAAAATGTAATAAAAGTAACGTTCCATAGCTAGATTGTACCGGTTTCGACCGATGACAAGTTAGCAATAAAATTCCAGCAATAAAGTTCTAAAATTTCAAAACGCTGTCGCCACTAAAATAACGATCGCAGATCAATAATATTGTAATGATTCGCCGACAGCAGCCGACGTCAGTCTGTCTCTTGCGTCATCGCCGACGCGCCTTAGATCAGAAACTTCGCGTATCTCAAGATTACGCTAGCGGTGGAATCAACCCTAGACATTCCGTCGCGTATAGATTGTTGGCGAAAAACAACCCCGGCTTATAAAAGCACGCGGCCGGTGAATGTAAGGGAATTCAGCCGTAGACAGTTCGCGTTAGATTTTTCGATCGGCTGTTAAAATAAATTAGATTTAAGCTTGTAAATAAATGTTAGTGTTAATTAGTTTGCTTTTAAATAAATTAGTTTATTAACTATTTCGTGTTTTGTTTTAAAATAAAAATTAATAGAAGCCTTTAAACGCGTTACAATATTTAATCCAATGTAAATAGTATAATGTGTACATTCTCCTTGTACCAAGAAATTGAAAGAATATTTGATATTAAGTTAAAAACCACTATTTAAACCAGCATGAGTCATTATTCATGTAACATACTAAAAAAATTGTTTTCAATGAGAATTTTCAGTCATAAAATAAACATCCATATCTATTCAACAATGCCTTTGGAAAGTTTTAGCAGGTCGATTTTAATTAATTACAAATTAATTAAAAGTATACTTTCACGGTCATATAACAATAGTCAGTTTAAACCGTCATATCTGCTTAACCAGCATCTGCATAAACATTTTCTTTACAGAATATGAAAGTACACATCGAGTTCTTTCGTCTCAAGTGAACCCTGAGTTTTAGCCGGTTGATTTGAACTAATTAGAAATTAATTAAAAGTGACGTTTTCAGTCGTAAAACAGTACTAGCTTGAAACGCTCATATCTCATTAACCAGAATCTGCATAAACATTTTATTTACAGAATATGAAAGTACACATCGAGTTCTTTCGTCTCAAGTGAACCCTGAGTTTTAGCCGGTTGATTTGAAGTAATTAGAAATTAATTAAAGGTGACGTTCTCAGTCGTAAAATAGTACTGGCTTGAAACGCTCATATCTCATTAACCAGAATCTGTATAAACATTTTCTTTACAGAATATGAAAGTACACATCGAGATCTTCCGTTTTTAAGTGAACTCTGAGTTTTAGCCGGTTGATTTGAAGTAATTAGAAATTCATTAAAAGTGACGTTCTCAGTCGTAAAACAGTACTAGCTTGAAACGCTCATATCTCATTAACCAGAATCTGAGCGTTTAAAGTTAGTACTGTTTTATTGCTGTGAACGTCACTTAATGTCACCTTTAATGTATTTCTAATTACTTCTAATCAACCGGCTAAAACTCAGAGTTCACTTGAAATGAAAGATCTCGATGTGTACTTTCATATTATATAAAGAAAATGTTTATGCTCATTCTGGTTAATGAGATATGAGCGTTTCAAATTAGTACTGTTTTATTGCTGTGAACGTCACTTTTAATTAATTTCTAATTACTTCAAATCAACCGGTTAAAACTCAGGGTTCACTTCACTGAGAAAAATAAACTGTTCAGTCAACCAAAAACACGTTCAGTTAACAATATTTTTAATTTACCTATTAGCAATCACGCGTCGTCATTGAACCAACAGTCAAAAAATGTTAAATATTTTAGATTGAATCAACTCAATATTTTCTTTGAGGCAAGCATACAATGAAGACATCTTTCTTGTTGCTTTAATGCACAAGAAGATTGATACAAGAACTTTAGATTGTTAAAATTGTTAAATATTTTATTTGTCTGAACGCTGTTAGGGAACTAAAATTATATTTTTCTACTTTGCGTTCATAATGAACTCATTGTGACACCAAAAACAGTTTCACAATGAAGCTCATTGTGACACTGTTTTTGGGGAAATTTTAGTCATTTTTAATTGAAAATATTTAATAGATTTTACAAAATAACTCAGTATTTATTTGTTACTTAACAATATACTCACAATGAAGCTGGATAAGAAAAATTAGTAACTTGTTAATGTGACTTTTGATTAAAACGAAAGGTTTTCAGTGTTGCCACGCATTACAACTAAAATTCCCCATATACTAAGAAGATCCAATATTTTTCATATTTTTGTTCAATAAGTGACGCAAAGTAGAAAAAATAGTATATTATACACGTTTCACAAGAGGCATAAGCCTTCTTGTGAAACTTGTATAATAATATACTATTTTGATATATTTAAATTTTTCAGTACGGCTAATAAAAGCGTAGAGTAGCGATGCGCGATTACGAATAAAAATATTCGAATAATTCGATTGTTGCGATTATTCGAATGTATTCGAATAACTATTGGTTTTATTCGAATTTTATAAGCGTATACGGGCCAACCCCGAATACGCATCGCAACAACGAATAATTATCGGTTTACTTCGATTATAAGGTCTGTTTGTTATCCTGCGCTGGTGTACACTAGTGTAGGTACATTTTTTTTTGCGAAATATGCTTTAATGAAGCCTAAATTCTTTGATAATGTGTCAATACGAATCATACACATCCATACTGACATACCACATAAACATTTCAAGTTGCATTAAAACATATTTTGCGAAAAAGTATGCATTGGTGTACACCAGTTCAGGATAACAAACAGACCTATTATTCGCCCACCGCTTATAATACGCTGGTGCCCTGTCGCTGTTAGGCCCGCTGCATATTGAACCCAGCCCAGGCACATCACACGCACAGCCCAGATCTAGCCCAAGCACACGATATTTGAAAGGTAGCGCATATTGAACACAGCCCAGACCCAAACTAGTTCCATGTTCCAAAATAACTACAAGCGAGCAATAAAAACTTCTCGATTTAAGAATCTGAATCTGAGAACGAAGAAAGATTTAGGTATTTTACTGCATTTAATCAACAGAAAAAGAAAGAAAAGTAACATAACTGCATATTTACGAAAAAGACAGAGTCATGGAGAGTTTCAAATACCTATGTAGTGAAATTCCAGATAGCGTATTTAACAATTTCAATTATGTAGTTTTTCCATTTCCATTTTCTAAAAAATCAAGTTCCATACAACATAAAAGAAGCCCACGACCCACGAAACTGTGTTTGACTCACAACTCCATCCACACGAAACCACGTTGGCCCTGTAATGGGTTTAATATGCGTCACTTCGTCTTAAACCGTGTAATACAGAATAACCCACGCGTGGGCTGTGCGTGTGATGTGCCTGGACTGGGTTCAATATGCGGCGGCCCTTATATCTTTAGCTTTTTGGATTATGTAGTTGAAAAAATTATGAAGCGAAACAAATCATTTATCTATTTATTATTTATGTTGATTTTACATAATATATTAACATACAATTTTTTCATAGAATTTCTGAAAAAATTATCTTAGAAAAAACTAATATTCGGTGTTGTTGCGATAAACACGCTAGGCCGAATGAATCGCCAGCGCACGATGAATTGGAAAACGAATGAAATTATTCGAATAATATTTATTCGATTGTTTTTTTCAGACTACGAATAAATCGATATTCGAATAAATAATTTAACGATTGTCGATTGTTCCTTTCATTCGCAATCGCGCATCGATAGCGTAGAGTCAATTCAATCTAGACTATCGTTTCGGTAAACATCAACAAACATCTCTTTGCGATACTACCAAAGTAAAGTAACCCTTCAACCTTTGGTGAGATGACAAGAGGAGCTGAATAAACCTCACAACGAATTTTATAATGTCGGACACATTCAAAATATGAATAACTTATCCGTTTAAGAAACGATGTCGAACAACAAGGTTATGCTGGGACAGGCAGTAAATGTATGTGAAGTTCTAGCAGGCGCCATCTGCAACTCGGTAGCAAGAATTTCAATAACTGTTTACTGTTTATTTCTGCAAACATAACACGTAAATTCGTATATCATTCTAATGCTACATGACTAAATGTATGACGTCTTGTTAATATAGGAATTTACCCTCGCTTTTACTTGACTTAACATTTATTCCGTTAAATAAAAAATCAAAACAGACACATAAAAGCAACATCACTTTACGATCATTTTGAAATTTCAACTTTTTGATTTGACATATTAAACACTTTCATTTTAAGGCAAAACATTTACATCGTTCAGTCAAACGTAATAGTATAACATTTTCTTAGTGTTACTTCAACAATTTCCAAGATGTTCAGTTAAGAATATTACCGTTGAAACAAGTACATTTTATTTAAGTCAACGCACAAAAAGTTGACATTCAAAAAGTTGTTGACTTAACTATTTCATTTTTCTCAGTGTTGAAACGAAAGATCTCGACGTGTACTTTCATATTTTGTAAAGAAAATGTTTATGCAGATGCTGGTTAATTAGATATGAGCGTCTAATCTGACTATTGTTATGTGACCGTGAAAGTGTACTTTTAATTAATTTGTAATTAATTAGAATCGACCGGCTAAAACTTTCCAAAGGTATTATTGAATAGATATGAATGTTTACTTTATGACTGCGCGAAAATTTTCATTGAAAACAAATTTTTTAGTGTGTTACATGAATGACTCATGCTGGTTTAAATAGTGGTTTTTAACTTAATATCAAATATTTTTTCAATTTATTGGTACAAGGGAATGTACTATCAACTCAAAAAATAATGACATAGGTAAGTAAAAGGAATATTGTAATATATCTCCTTTAAAGAAATAAACAACCCAGATGTTAATAAAATTTAAGCGGATTACTGGGGTCCAAAACAGGCGCAAGTGTAGTTCGCAAAGGCGAATTTTACCTGACAATGAATTTACACAATTTTAGATGTTGAAATTGAAAAGCGAAATAGTTACGATATAAATTGCTTCAATAATTCAAGATATTATTTTTTTTAATAAAAGAATTACAAAAAGTTACGGGCAAGTGAGTTAATACACTTATTTTCTTTCCCAAAATTAACTTTTTAACTAAATTTTTACAAAGCAGTTAAATTAAAGATTTGATGTTAACGTAAAAATTGAATATCTATAGTTACTGAGATTTTCGGCTATTAAAAGAATTTAAAGTGACACTGCTTTTTACAATTACATATTTGAAATAAAAATATGTATATAACTGAAGATTTTCAGTTCATCAATTTTCAATTTTTTGTAATGGTGATTTATAATTTCTATTAGCCTATACATTTAAAAAGGTTATCATGTCATTCTTTCTCAGTGCCCATATAATTGACTTCGTTTTCCGTATAGTTTTTCTTTATCTCCTTATTCTTAATCTTTGATAATTTTCATTTTCACATATTAAGAAGAAAATGAAAGAAACAAAATGATAAATTTATTAAAACTGGGAATTGACTGTTTTTCAAGCGCGTGTTTTTTTTTAATGTTGATTGGTCTTTGCTGCGGGCCCATGCAACCTGTGGCCCGATAAATGTCCCATGTAATGTAAATTTGTCAGTTTTATACATATTTTCTTGACTGGAAAGCCTAAACATATGAAAAGGGGTCGAATACTGTACTTTATTACATGTTTTGTTATGTTATAAATTTTGACAGCAGGGAGAATATTCAATATCAATAACAAAATAACAAGAACGTTTTTCAAATAAATTTTCTCAAAGTATTTTTCATTAATAATATTATTTAAGAGTATTAATATTTGACTAATTTTAACATTTTTAACTTTTTTGCACTTGCAATGATTACTGTAAATTTTTGTAAAATATTTTAGTCATCATTGACTGTTGTATTGTTTAATTGCTTTGGTTATATTAGTAGTTATAGAAACAATGATTAATTTTTTGTAGATGGTTATAATTTCGTTGGCTTTTTAGTTTAGTTTTTATTAGTGTGTATATAACTTGTTGTCGTATCAATAAATACAAATCCATAATCCTCATATTTCATTGTATAATAGGTATAATAGGTTTTTTTTATTAATCATTAAATAATATAATTTTTTTTTAGTATTACTCTTAACTTGAAAAAACTTAATTCTTAAAATTTTAAATTTTACAATCAGTTAAATTAAAAATATGTAATCCATGTTTTACGAATAAATTACAAAAAAAAAATTCGATTTGTGCCATCATAAAAAGTAAAGAAACAAAAAAAAATAACTAAAATAAATTAAATAAGGGTAAGAATTTTTTCGAATGTGTATGGAAGATTCCTTATTTTTTTGACTTTTTTAAATATATGTCCCCGGATTGAGTTTACAATACGTATAATGGACCAAAAATTTTTGAATTAAGATTTCATGTTCTGCAGTTCAGGTCTGCTTGGCGAGAAATGAATTTGTGTCAAATTTGACGCCGAAAATCTTCAAGGTGGCGGAATTAACACAAGAAGAAGTAAAATCTTTGTAGGTACAGTGGTCTTCCTTTTGAATTTAGGATAAAAATTTAGTAAGATAAAATGATTCCCATTTCAAATTAGGGAGATATACCAAATTTCAACGTCCTAGAAAAAAGAAATTGAATTACGGAATATTAGGATTTCAGTACAGTTGTAAGACATTTAACACTGTCAGGTGCTAATATGGACGGAGTGTTCTTTGAATAATCATATTTTATTTGTTTTTAGTCAATAAATATGTAGATGGCGTTATTTATAATTTAATTAGTAATTTACCGTAATTCAATTTTTTTTCTAGGATGTTGAAATTTGGTATACCTCCCTAATTTCAAATGTGAATCATTTTATCTTACTAAATTTTTCTAGTTAATTCAAAAGGAAGCCCACTTTATCTACACCGATTTTACTTCTTCTTGTGTTAATTCCGCCACCTTGAAGACATTCGGCGTCAAATTTGGCACAAATTCATTTCACGCCAAGCAGACCTGAACTGCAGAACATGAAATCTTAATTAAAATTTATTAAATTAAATTAAATAATAAAATTTTTGGTCCATTATACGTATTGTAAACTCAATCCGGGGACATACTGTATTTTATACATCCGTATCAAGAAATTCTTAAAGACTAAACCTAAAGATTTTTTTGTAATGGAAGTAACAGCTTCAAAAAATTATTTCTTCGAATAATCATAACAATAACACACCGTAGTAAGTGTTTACCGTGATAGTAAGGATTTTATCTAAGACTAAAATATAATGGAAATATTATATGTGTGGTTTGTGAACAATAATGCCATGCAATATTCTCTTAGGGAATAATGACGAGGGATTAATAGTCATTATTCCCTCTTGCTCACCAATTACAAAATTTCTCTAATCAAATAATACCATGGCAACAAAATACACAAACTCAAAACTGTCATTGTTAAACGCGTAATGTTTGTGATTTTAATAATTTAATAATTTAGTCGTAGATAAAGTAGAGTATACTACTCGCAATAATGGCTATTATTCCCTCGGAGTGTTACTCCCTCGCGCTGCGCGCTCGGTTCTTAAATACTTTTCCTCGGGAATAATAGCTATCATTATTGACTCGTGGTATAATCTACTATTATAATTGCATTGGACCATTATTTACCGAAGTACAATAAATTTTATTGCGCCCCGTCGCCGGCACATAAATTTTAAAGGAGATGTATCTTTCCTTATGGCTTATTTTTCCTATGTCATTATTTTTTGAGTTGAGTTGATTATACTCTTTGCAATGGATTAAAGATTATTGATCTGTGATCGTTATTTTAGCTGCAACATCGTTTTGAAATTTTATAACTTTATTGGTGGAATTTTATTGCTAACTTCTCATCGGTCTGGATTGTCGTTCACAAGTTTGCATAGTCATACATATTAACTGGACAGTATTTTAAATTTTTATGAGTGTCATTTTTCTTTGAAATTTGAAAGACTAGTTTTTGTGATGTAAGTTATATACTTCTGACGTATTATGTGTAAACAGTAATAACACGTGTTACCTGTAACATGTTATATTGTTCATACACAACACTTGAGTGTTTTACGTGGTCGTAAGATTACGTTAGCAGTTGCGTACAAATCGGACAAGACAAGAGTTTCAGTTGAAACACTTATAGCAAGTTTTGAAGGTAATTTCAATGACTCAATTGTATAGCATACCTACATACATATCAATAAAAATAATTTCTGATAAAGTATGAGACAATGAAAGGTGTAAAAGTTAAAATTATATTCAGTTCAGTCTATTTAATAGTATATTAAAAAACAAGTTTTATAAGACATGATTTTAGCGCACGCGTCCAGCCTTCGGCTCGTTTTCTAATGGACAAGTGCGCTAAAATGTCTTATGAAACGAGTATTTTTTACTATTTTTTCTATTTTGGTTGCTTACATGTACAAAAAACTTATTTTGTAATTTAAATATAGGAAAATTCTGTTTGAAAATGTGGCGGTTGGTGACCTTGGTTGACGCTTAATAGGGGCATTCAACGGACACAATCGATTCACAATCGTTTAATGATTGCATATGGTATAGCGTTCAACGCATCTGAATCGATTCAACATCGATCGTGAAATTGTCCACCGTAAACATTTTGCGATTCAACTGCGATTAAATATGGCGTTGCGGTTTGTATCATATGTGCCAGTTGTTTATGACAGTGTATTGTTTATTTCAAAGATTTATTAAAGAAATAACTTAACCACACTGCTAATATTGTGATATTGCTATTGTTGAATGATTAAATACCAAATATTATTGAAAGTAGAGTTATACCGGTCACGCCACCGTTCAGTGTTTTCATGAATCGATTCAATCTGATTGTAATCAATCGATTTGTTTGTTGAATGCCTCTAATATTTCAAACAAATGTCAATTTGAAGGTTATTTTTGCAATATTAGATGTCAACAGATACAAGTATTGGTAAACAAAGGTCAATTTGGAGGTTATTCTTGTTTTGAATATGTCAACAAATGTCGCTGCATATGCTGTCGCCAACCCAATAAAATAAAATTTTGGATGCTTTAATGAGCTACTCTATGACACCCAAATGGGTTTTCATAATGTAGTCGTTAAGACACCAAATAGAAAAAAGTAGTTTTGGAATTTGAATTCTTTTAAAGTGTGAAGAAATTCTATAAAATCTATTCTAATCTAAATTCTATTTTTTTGTTTGAAATCTGAATAATTAAATGCTTGCGGAATATGACTGTTCATAATATAATTATAATTAATTAATAATGGTTATTTACACAGGGTATTTTACAACCTCCGGCAAATATTCACACCACGCGATTCTACATTAAAAACGTGTAGGAAATTTGACTTTTCATTTTCCTGACTCATTTTCCTCTTAATTCTCTGGTTATGAAGTTATTAAGTGTTGTGTTGTAAATTAATTAATTAAGGAAAAGTTTAAATCGCGACATTCTGCGATCGCTTTTTGACCTAACCATTAGGATTGACAAATTAAAGCCAGTTTGCTCGAGCTACGATTCTGCTGACGAGATTCCAAATAGGACAGAAACAGCTGTACAGAGGACGTTCGAAGAATCCACTGCAATCAAAACCGACTTGCAACAAAATTTCTAATTAATTAAGGTTTGATAAATATTACTGATATCGTCAAAATTATGATAACTGAATAACTAATAACTAAAGTTTATAATACACCTTATACAGTGCGAGTCTCTAACTTGGAATAAATTCAGTAAAGCAAAGACAGTTTTTTTTTTTGGAAATATGCTCGGACACGTCGATTAGTATTTTAAATTGCGCTCTTTTTCATCTAAGAACATTTTATACAGCGTCCCGAATTTGAGATATGACGTCATCGACTATTTTTTTAAATGGCAATCCTATTCTTCTATGACTATTCTTGAAGTGTATAATCAAGTTACACATGCGCACCAAATTTCAAATTTTTATTCCTTGTCATTTGAAAGTATTTAACAAACATCAACTAATTTTTTGTCAAACTGGGTCGACGTCTTATCACAATAGTCGAGTTTTCGCGGTACAAAGTTAAAACGCGAAGTTATAACTAAAAGTAACTTAAGTGACATCTCTATAGTTCCAACTTTAAGTTATCGCGAAAACGAAAATCGTTCTTACTTGAAAGTTGTCAGTTCAAATGAAATCATTAAAGTGAAAATTAAAGCTTTTCTGAATATCAAAAAGTGTGAGTGGAGTGCTCTGTAACCTATAGTATAAATTCATGAAATCGTGACTTCTGATTTGTTGTGGAATAAGATCACATCTAACCAAATTTAAGCAGTGACAGTTCTATGACGTCTTTAACTTTGCTCTTGACCAACGTTATAACTTGACTGAAAGTGAACATGGCGGCACTTCCGGTTAAAGTTAAAACTTTATCCGCGAAAACGACTTTTTGCTGTCAAAGTTATAACAAAGTTACAACTTTACTATCGCGAAAACTTGCCTAATGTTATAAAAACATTTAAGTTATTAAGAACAAGTAAAAAAAGCAGCATCGCATTCGACTCGTATTGAGTGAGGAGATTATTAGTTTGTCGTCTTGTGATAAACACCGTTTGTTGAAAAATCGGCCAAAATGCCTTATTTTACCGAAACCCACAAGATTGAAATTTTAATGATGATTGGCTACGGAGATAGAACAAGAACACAAAATGAAGTTATTCACTTATTCAGAGAGAAATATCCTGATTTACCACCCATATCGCAAAGTACCGTAAGCAAGATTGAAAAACAGTTTCGGGAAAACGGGCATTCATGAAAAACCAATAATCATCGTCAGAGTGCGCTCAATGAGGAGGTCAAACTTAATGTACTTCTCTCTGTTCAAGAAAATTGTCATGTCCCCACTAGGCAGATAGCTAAGGAAGTCGAAATTAGCCAGTCGTCAGTGGCAAGAATTTTTAAAGCGCAAAAATTGCATCCTTATAAAATGGCAATCCTCCAGGAACTCACCGAAGATGATCCGGATGGATCTACTAAACAGAAATTTTCTAAACATCAGAAAACGTCCCGTTTTCTGATGAATCAACGTTTATGTTAAATAGTCAGGTAAATCGTCAAAATTGTCGTTATTGGGCAGACAACAACCCACACTGGATGAGGGAAGGCCACACTCAACATCCAGAAAAAGTCAATGTTTGGGCAGGGATTGTTGGTGATCGAGTAATAGGACCAATTTTCTTCCAAGAAAATCTCAATGGAGCGAGATATTTAGAATTCTTACAGGAAGAACTGGTTCCGAATTTGGCTACTCTGTTTCCTGATCCGGTTGAAGCTGATGTCCCAAATAGAAACATCTGGTTTCAATAAGACGGTGCTTCTCCTCATTTTGCAAGACCTGTCCGTGAGTATCTGAATGATGTATTTCCAGGCAGATGGATTGGTAGAAGAGGACCCTTTGAATGGCCACCTAGGTCTCCGGATTTAACACCGCTGGACTATTTCTTATGGGGGACTTGAAAAGCAAAATTTAAGACCAAACCAGAAAATATTGAGGTGTTGACAGAACGAATAAGACAGGAGTGTAGGCTAATTTCCGCCGAAGTAATTAGAAATGTTCAAAACTTCAAAACGAGTTTTAGTTCCGTTTAGGGTATTATCAGTTAGTACATGGACAACATTTTGAGCATTTAGTGAAGTGAATTTATGACTATTGAGTTTCAGATTTCTTAATTTTTTGAATTAGTTAATGTTTGTTAAATCTCTTTCAAATTACAAGGAATAAAAATTTGAAATTTGATACGCATATGTAACTTGATTATACACTTTAAGAATAGTCATAGAAAAATAGAATTGCCATTTAAAAAAATAGTCGTTGACGTCATATCTCAAATTTGGAATACACTGTATAAAATGTTCTTAGATGAAAAAGAGCGCAATTTAAAATACTAATCGACGTGTCCGAGCATATTTCCGAAAAAAAACCTGTCTGCTTTACCGAATTTATTCCAAGTTAGAGACTCGCACTGTATGTAAGTACCTGAAAAAGCACTGAACAAAAATGTAAATGTAAACTCATTTTAATCAAGCTTTTTTTAAAGTAAAGGTTGGCTGGACTGTTACAAATTATTTCAGTTTGCAGTTAATTTTTAAGTAATTGTTTAATTTTTCAATTTAACAAAGCAATTAAATTAAATTAATATGATTTTCATAATTCGATAATGAAACAATTTAAAAATATTGCTTTTCTATCTGTAACTTTGCTCAATCTCTACAATGCGTTAATAATATAAATTACTTCAAAAGATTACTTCATTACTATGAAATGCAATAATATTTTCGAAAAATTCCACTTTCTAACAGGTAAACCTAATTTATTAAACAATAATTATGTAGCATAGCGTAATATTAAGTGACTTTTGATGCTTTACGTACATTTCCATGGTAATGAGTAATGACCTATGTAAATCACACCATTATTATTGTTACTTAACTGATATAACAGTGCTAGTCTGAAGCCCCCCCCCCCTCTATTAATTTTGGTACCAAATAAAATCGAAAGTTCAGATAAAAACCAAATCAATGTACATAAAAACACTCGATCATTTTTGAGATATAACTACTTTAGAATATCCGCTAGGTGGCGCGTTGCGCACCATGAATTTCAAAATTTTAAATGGCAAGATGGCTTGAGTAGCATATCATTTTAAAGGAATCTTAATTCTACATCCAACGACGTTGTCAGTTTTTAACTGTCTTCATTTATTTTTGAGATAATGACCAAAAACTTGTGCTTGTCGAAAGTCGTTTCTCCTCCATGTAACTTTGAAACAAAATAAGATAGCAAGTTAGAACAAAAACCAAATCAAAGTAAGCTATTACCTCAAAAATATTACTGTAAATAATCATAACAATAATAAAAATAATAACATTTTTCAAAATGTACGTGACAAGTTTTGCAATAAAATGTTTTAATGCCAGGAATCAGGGGGTAGATATATTGAATATTTTTTTGTAATTACGTTTTGTTAATCTCTTTTCATTTCATTTTTGTTATTATGTTCTACTATTGTAAAAACAAATGCTAGAAACTGAAAACTGATAACGTCAAGTTCTTTTGAAATAATATGTCACTTAAACCACTTTGCTATTAAAAATTTCGAAATGTAGTGCAGCTTCTCATGTAATTACTAATTATATCTCTGAACTTGGTACTTTTTATGTACAGTAGCGAACAATAAAATCCGGGCAAGAATTTGACATGTCCTGAGTATTTCGACAAATTTGGTAAATATTATTTTGGCCGCGACTGTAACTTCATGTCGCACATGTTGGAGGCACATTTTCAAAATTTCTGGCAGTCGAGATGTATATAATTAGTCAAAGATTTTTATCTATTCTTTTTTATTAGTGTACACGTATAATAAAATAAGAGTTATGTTCATTATAGAAAATTCTATAGAATTTTTAAATTTCATGACATATCGAAAAAATAGTAGTACTGGTTTTTAATAATGGAATTTTTATAAGTGGTCTCTGCGGTTTCTGAAGAAGCTGTCTGTATGAATGGTGAAGCAGTGGACCATAAGAATTAACATAAATAATTATAGAGACCGCAGAAAAAAAATGATAACGCTCGGTAAAACCTATTACACAGAAGCTTTATGATTTTTATTACCTTTATAAACATGTTACGTTTACAAAGTTAATTTGTTAAAAAAAATGCGCCTAATGAATGTTTTAGCGTTTGCCAAGGACTGCAATAATATAGGATGTTACTGAACTTATGTCATTAATTAAAACCGCAAATAGTATTCAAGGAAAGAAAATTTGCTAACATACCATTAGGCACAGGTCAGTAATAACCTCGATAAAAAGTATTTTTCTTTTTCTTAGAAATCGTTTGAGGGGCACTGGATACGATTTAAATATCCCGGGCTGAGCGTGTTTTCCGTCGTCTACGAAGTCATAAAGTAATAAATGCCCGATGATTTAAAAAACCATGACCTAGCACACAGATGATTATACTTGAAGCAGGTCAGGATTTCGTGTTTAATTTGAAAGTAGATAACTTGTAAATACTTAAAAGTTTTTAGTGTTATGTAGGTATTACAATTAATTAACCTGTTTTGTATTGATCCATACTTTATTAGATTACGAAATAGCTTTTAGGGCGAGGCAGACGATCCAATTTATAATTATGAGCATGAAAAAATTGCAGTAAAATAAAGACGATCTACAGGAGCAACAACTCGAGTACAGATATCACAATAGTTTAAATCAAAATAAACAAAAAAATGTCGGTAAATTGATTTCTTAATGTTCAGCATTTTCTAGAGACAAAATAAATTTGAAAAATTCCCTCTAGTTTCGTAAAAATAAAGCTTGAATTAAAATTTCGAATTAACTGCACTTGGACGAGCGTCTTTTATGTCTTTATTAGTACTTTTAGTTGTCGCGGAAAGTCAGGGTCAATATTACTCTCATAAAAAAACATGTTTTGTGTTCGATTGCGAACGCATAGTTTGTTGAGAGCTGTCGAAGTTTTCATAAGGAGTTACTTTGTGGCAGCCTACGTCTGTTAATTATTTTGTGTACAGGCAATTTAATTTGTTTAGTTGTGTACCTTTTTAGAAATTATTGTGTTTTAATTTCGTCTAACTTTTTACATTTCCTAATACTGAGTCATTCGCAGATGTAAAAAGAAGCTTACTTAAATGAGATCGAATTATTCTTGTTTGGTAACTATTTAAAATACTAGCTGCTAACTAGAAATTACAATAATTAAAAGGCAATTGTTTATTAAAATAAGTTGAACAGTGTAATGAGCACGTGTTGAAGAGACTGGTAAACAATGTTCTTACCTTCCATATGTTGAAAAAAAAAACGGTAAATAAATAAGTAATTACACGCTGATTGACAGGTGGGATTTACAGTTCTTCCGCTCGATCTTTGCAGTTACGTCAGAAAATTATCGACTCAAAATGACAAACTTATAAATTCTATGATTGTTTTAACATACGTATTAGATAAGGATAAAAGAATATGTTGATTTCGTTTCTCGAATCGGTAAAGTGTGACGTGACTGCAAAGATCGAGCGGAGGAACTGTATATTCGACAATTTCACGTGTACAATGAGACCTTGACTCAGAGTTCTCCTGAACCACATGAACGTAACTAAACGCGAGCAGTTTATGACATTTTATTGGACGTGAATTGGCCAAACAACTCACGATGAAGCAGAGGTTTCAAAACAAAAGGACTTCCACGTCTCGTGGTAGGTCAGTTTTTCATTTTTGAGCTAGTAGACCATTGAAATTTGGAGAATCAATCCCTTATATGATGAGGAATTTACACCCTGTATAAAGAACATACAAGAAATTTAATTTGCGTTTACTATTGCTATTTTATATTATTCTTATATGTACTTAGTTATTGCAAAGAGTCGTACATGTAATTTAATTTTTATGCTTTTTTAAATTTTTGATTGAAAAGAAGAAAGTAAATTAAAAATAAGATAATTAAAAAACGAAACCAAAAAATTACTTACAATCAAAATATTTTTTTTACGAGTACAGTAATCTAAGGAAATATTTATTAATATCGACTAATAACAGTTATAGACAATTATATCTACAGATGTGTTGGATTAATTAAAATAATCCAATAATAAGGCAGACGTTTGAATTTGATTTGTTTCTCGCACAAAATCAAAATAACTTGAAAGTTACTCAAAATGCAGAACCTGCATCACTTTCGTTAAAAAGTTTTTTGACAAAATGTACAGTACTCAGAACTCTGAGATATATGCTTATGTATATTTCTTGAGGGTTTGGAATTTCCAATTTTAATCAATTACATATACATCTGTTGCCTCATTGTTGGTCATTTCCTCATTCAATCACGCCAGTAATCTGCCTTACTCTTAATAACACGGTATCTCAATGAACAACACGGGTTTCCCAACTGTACCCATTCTGAGAACTATACATATACCTTGTATATTATGAGATGACTGTTTATGGCAAGTTTATACTTCGATGTGGTATGGCATCTTTTCACATAAGGTCGGAACCTTGCAGGCGTCATTAATTGCACTTGTACGTAATCTCCTTCATCTTGTTTTACTGAATAAGGTTGTCGTCTTGTTATTTACGTAGATTTATTTCTCCTTGGCAATTTCGCTAATACATAATTAATATTGGTAATTTTTTTATGATTTGTTAAAACTTTTTGTAGTTTTCATTAATTATAATAATACACGTTTCATAAGTAAGTTATTTTGTAATTTAAATATAGGAAAATTCTGTTTTGTTATGTGGCGGTTGGCGAAATTGGTTGGCGCTTAAAATTATTTCAAACAAACGACAGCTTGGAGATCCACAAGCAAGTGAAGCCACAGTCGCCATATTTGTACGCACGTACGCGTCTACGTACTGAATTATGTTTTCCCCCACATTGATTTAAAATCGAATCTATTGTAATTTCTTAAACATAACTAGCTTACTGTCAATTATATTTCTGTAAATTCATAAAATCTTAGAAATACAATTCCATTATTTACGTATTAAGTACGTAATTTTTTTTTCAGGTTTTTAATCATGGATTATGCAGTATACGTAAAAGATGCTAGAAAATCGTACGGCTCCAGATCTGTCCTCTGGGATCTGAACATGACAGTGAATAAGGGTACAATGTGAGTATTATTTAACATTGACGATTTTCATTACTGTTTGATAAAGTGTATCATTATACACAGTGTAATCTGTGTTATACTTACGTATTTTTTGACCTTGTTAAATGTATATTATAACGATTTTTGTCTTCTTATAAACCACACAAATGGAATTCCCACTTTGTGTTCATGATGGTAAAACGTATTTATCTTTTATTACAGAAACTTGCGTCAATAATCTCATTAAAATTCAAATTAATGATACTCCTTTCCAAGCAATCACTAATGAGTATAGAATTTAATCAATACACAGTACTTGGAAAACTATGTGTAAATATTGTTGTTCGATTTTCTAATTACTATAAAATATCTGTCTGTAAGTCATTAAGTAGTGGTGTAATTAAATATAAATACTTGTTTTGATAATAAATAAATTACCCACTCGTACCTTACCCATTCGACTAGGTTACATTTTGCAATTATAAGTGGTGTAAGTTTTCCGTATTTACCATGAAAAAGATAATAGGTACATTTTGTGTGTGGCCATTTAAATTTACTTATGAATTAAACAGCAACGCTGCAGGCAAAATAGAAAACGTATTGCTTATTGTGATGTCACGTAATGTTACCTTTCTGAAGTGGAACCAGGATTGTTAGAATAATAGTTAAATTTAAAATTCAGGACAGCAAATTTATTTTATATAAAACGTAAGAAGAAGGATACAAAAAATGAATTCAATAAAAAGAAACAAAAAAATAAATTAACAACAACGAATGATTAAATTTCAAGTTAACTTGAGAAATTTTTTATTTTCAAATCGGCTGTGGTTTTTCCCAATTTTAATAATCACCTAAAAATACATATATTATATTTTAAATCAATGTTGAATCGCATTAAAGATTGATTTTTCCTTGGTTTAGATATGGTTTGTTAGGGGCGAGTGGATGTGGTAAAACAACACTCTTAAGTTGCATCGTTGGCCGAAAGGAATTAGACTCCGGTAGCGTCTGGGTTCTGGGGGGAAAACCCGGAACTAAACAAAGCGGCGTGCCAGGAACGAGAGTGGGCTACATGCCACAAGTAATTAAATATAACACCAAACGAATATTGCCCAAAATTTACTCCGCGTTTCAATATTTTAGGACATAGCTTTAGTCGGTGAATTTTCTGTGAAAGATGCCGTGTATTACTTTGGCCGAATATTGAATCTGCCTGATGATACAATAGAAAGAAGATTCGATGAGTTGACAAAGTTGTTAGATTTGCCACCACATGATAGGTACGCATCTTGAAAGCTATTGGCTAGTGGCCTTTAGTGATTACAAATTTAAACTAAACACAAATTTAGTCAGACATAATTTTTTTTGAATAGGTTGGTTAAAAACTGTAGTGGAGGTCAACAGAGAAGAGTGTCGTTTGCTGCTGCAATGGTACATGAACCTGAGCTGCTGATTTTGGATGAACCTACGGTGGGTTTAGATCCAGTGCTTAGAGACAGGTAAGAATTTGATTTTTATAATGTTACTGTAACATAATATTTTTGAATTTTGTATGTTTTGGATAGTCACTTAATGATAACTATCTTTAAGGGCGTCGAGAAAGGGGGGGAGTTGTAATATTTCTAGGGTTCTTAATCCCTAGACGTTTATAGGTTATGGCAGCAACCCAAAGAAATATCTTTTCTCGGGTACAATTGATTTCGGATGCTCCACTCTTGTATTACTTGTATAAACTTGTAAATCGAATTGACAAATAAAAGAATAGTTGATAAATTTACATTCGCTACCAATAGATGGCGCTGTATTTCATACAGAGTGCTATGTTGTCTACAGGCACAATTACTATGACAATTAAGAATTACTTAATTATAATTGTTGGGTCCTTACAATTACATTTACAATTAATTGTAATTAATTAATACAATTACAATTAATTAATTGTAATTGTCGAGTCTTTACAATTACAATTAATTAATGAAACAGAAACTACATTTAAGAATTAATTATTAATTAAACCCATTAAAAAAAATAACAATTAATTCAGAAACTTACAATTAACGATTAATTAATTGTAATGGTTTGGAACTTACAATTACAATTAATTGTTAATTGTGGGTTTCTGCGATTACAATTAATTACAGTGAAACTTGCTTATAACGAGCATTGGTTATAACGAGAACTCGGTTATAACGAGGAAATTGAAAAGTCCCGTTTGTCGATATGGTAAATTACATATATAAATAATTGTTTAAAACGAGCACGTTTGTTACGAGAACTTGCTTATAGAAAGGAAATTAAAAAATCTAACGGGATGTGGTCACTGGACGATTAATAAAAGGCAACTCCTTTGTTTAAGGCCTCAATATTTCGTTGTATTTTTTCAACTTCATCAGGAGGTTTACTACAATGATTACAAACAAAAGTTGATTTTACCATCTAATTCGTAAGATAAATAATACTTACAACTAGAGGTGGATGAATTGGTCAACAATTAAACTCATTAAATGTTGATTGAGACAACATTACATGTTAAAATTTTAAAGACATTAAAAACGTCGTAAAATGTTGCTTAAGTCAGACATGTGCACAAGAACATGGCGGCAATAAGTCAAATTATGATTAATTGTTTAAAATTGTATTCAAACTTATTAGTTTATTAAATAAACACAAAAATGCAGGAGTAAGTTGTCCCAAATTCTTTTGATGTTCATAGTACATATCACATATACATATATTTTTTTCATTTATAACGAGCACTTGCATATAACGAGCAATAAGCGTAGTCCCTTGAGCCCTCGTTATATCCGAGTTTTATTGTAATTGTAATTGTTTGGTATTTACAATTACAACTAGTTAATCGTTAATTGTGAGTTTCTGTGATTACAATTAATTAATTGTTATTTTTTTTGAATGGGTTTAATCAATAATTAATTCTTAAATGTAGTTTCTATTTGATTATTGAATAATTTTTTAAATGTAATTTACATACTGCATTATTATTTATTACCTATGTAAATAAGTTAAAATGCTAAAAATAATATTTTTCTTCAATTACGATCCATTAAGATAAATTCAAAGATCATATCACATTAAAATGAAGCAGTGATACTTTTTTTAATCATTGTCATTATAGAAAAATTAGTGCAATTAACAATTAAATTAGATGCAATTAAATTTAATTGTAATCTGCAATAGATGTTAATTGTGATTAAAATTAATTTAATTTCAATTAAGTATTATTCAATTAATTTTTTAATCAATGAATTAAATGAATCTTTAATTGATTAATACCCTACATTGTCTTACAATGTGTCAGGGACTATAGTGCAATTATTTGACAGGATGGTAGCTGGCATCAAACTAAATGTAACCGTTTAAAAAAAAGTTGAATTTTAAAAATTTGCCTCAAAATTCGTCTAAAGAATGCCTTTATTAGTGTAAATTGCCGTGCATGCAGATATCATATCAATATCACTATCACCGTCATAAAAAGCGTGTTTTGTATCCGTTCGTAAACATTTCGTAAGACAGTTCACGTCTGATAATTTATTATTGTGTTTGTACAGACAATTTAATTTGTTTAGTGTTTAGTTATGTCCGTTTTTTTAGGAAACTCATACTCCATTTCAATTGCGTAAGATTTTACATTTCATAAAACTCAATCAGTGACAACGTTAGTGTTTGCTTTAATATTAGCAAAGAATAGTTAAGTTATTGAAGAGAAGATACTTCGTGTCGGCCCGTTTGATCTTTGCCGAGTAATTTCTGTGACCTTGAAACAGTTATCCTTTTCAATTGGCGTAGTGAAATACGCGGGCAAATAAACACACGATGGTGTTGACGTGGTGTACAGTTTTCACCAATCAAATTATCTGCTCTTGTCGTTGTCACTATTTTTGTCCGGAAACACTCGATAATACACGAAATGATATTTAAATTGCCTTAAATGTTTTCTCTTGTCTAATTTACACTTCTTTATTCGAGTGTCCTCTCTTGTATAAGTTAATTACCCTTTGCCATTTTAGTAAGAAAAATAAATTGGGGTATTTTCAATGTAGTTGTAAAATCCGTATTCGCTCGCAGATTATTACTACGTTCAATTCAATTGTTTCAATAATTAGTAGGTAGTATTTGTTTTCTGTCATTTATCAATTTCAAATGTCATTAACCATCTCATTGCATTTTTTGCTAAATCTTGTTTTATTTTTGCATATTTTCATTTTCTGTTGGTGCTGTCTTATGGAAAAGACTGAAGTTGTTCTTCTTTTGTGTCTATAATCCAGAGTAATAGGTACATATATTTTTTTAAGAATGAGACAAATTGTTTATGTATAGTCGCGGGCAGCTTAAGTGGTACAATTTGACAGTTCTGTGAGTTTTGTATCACAAGGTTTTAAGAGTAAGGTTTGCATGCGGGAGGTGCATTTAAGGTGCGCGAATGATCGATCACTTTACTCAATGAAAGTTACACATAGCGAATGGATATACGAGGATGTTTTTCATTACGAAGTATATTTATGAGTTACGATAAGTAATCAAATTTTATTAAATTCAGTTTAAATTTAAAGCAGTTGCTACACTTCGGGTAAACTTTTTAAATCAACGTTTCGCTGAAAATTGACAGCTTTGCTAAAGTAAATATGTAATCTTGAGAAAGCTGTTAAACAATATGTAAATCTATTTTGATCAGATACATAAAATATTAATTCATTTGCAATTTTGTTTTAAAGTGGCCTTACCTAGTAGTAAATACATAATGTGAAACATAAAAATTTATTTCACTTTTCATTGTATCTGTAACTGTTTCGTTCCTGTTTTAAATTTTGTATTAGCTTCTTTGTTTATTAGATTGTAGGTACTATGCCTGACAAAAAAATCTGGGACATGTAATATAATGTGTTCTATTGTAAATACGACGAATTAAGTATTGTCAAAAAAATTCGATCGTATACGTATTTTTGTGTTTTTTTACATTACCATAGAAATGAATTATTTAAAGCTGCATTCAAACTAAGAAAATAACTCAAAAATGCATGTGTAGAGTTGTCCCAGATTTTTTGGCGGGCATAGGACATAGGATAAATTTTGCGACAGTAGTTATGTACTATATACGTATACAGCTAAATCATTAGCAAATAAACATAAATTCAGTGTGAAACACATTAATAGTGCACGTGCTAAATTTTTCAAAAAGTGACGCATCGTGTATTACGCAGAATAAATTTATAGCATGTTAAAAGTGATATGGTTCTGAATATGAGAACACAAACCGGTTGGTTGAATGAATATTCTAAAATGCATTTCTGAGGAGAAGAAAACCTGTTTATACTCACTGTTACAAATTTATGTGTTTCTCAAATCCAGCCTTATGACAAGCCCACTTACCTATATTTGGCAGTTTTTTTTTCTAATAGGGCATTCACACATCCGTACCAGGTCTCGAACATGTACGCAAATATATACACGAGACGAAAAAATCCAGTAGCCGATTCTTAAGCATAAAAGAGAGACTCAGACGAACTATGGCAGATTTGCGATGTACAGTGGCGAACATGGATAAGGGGACACTATTTTTTCTAGACGGCATCCAACTTCTGATTTTATACACCTTAATATTACGTCATAACAATCAAACTTCTGACAACTTCAATGAATATTAAAAAAGACAAACTTCGTAATATACATAGTGCAACTGCATTTTAATTGATCTAACTAATAACTACAATAAAAGTTTAAAAAGTAAATACTCCTATAATGTAGATGCAATTTCAGCTAAGTTGGTATATATTAATTGGTTATACATAACATTTGGCCAAAGTATACCTACAGGGAAATTATAAATTTAGGCACTTTCCTTCATTATTTTTCTCTGAAAATTTGTACTATTCAGATCCTAGTATGGAATAAATTGTGATATTTACATAGACTTTCATACATCTTTTTAAGAGAATCCTTATAACTACATGACTAAGAGCTTTGGGTATCTGGCAGGCTAATACAAATCAATGCACAATTAAATTCTGAAACCAATAGACTAAAAATATACAGGGTGTTCCATTTAAAAAAATAAAGTTTTGGTGACTTGAAGTTAGCTTAAACAAATGCCATCTGCCGAGCACACTGTAAGTGTTTAGGACACTTTCTAAGCATCAACGCATTACTTAAAGGTTCCTCTTTGAAATGGCACGGATTAGATCTTCCATATTATTGCAAAATAAAAAAATACGAGTTTAAAAAGGAAAGAGTGCTAAAGCACAGAAATTTACAAATTTAAAAATATTTCAAATACGGATGCATTTAAATTTGTAAGAAAAAGTATATGATTCCATTTATGGAGTTGAATGAAGTTGACAGCGGTAAAACCGGAAGTTCAAATAATTTGAAAATATTTTCATTAAAAAGTGCATCAGTGGCTGTGGGAGAGTGCACATTTTCAGAGAAAAATAATGAAGGCAAGTGCCTAAACTTCTAATGAACGGGTTCCATGAATCACTCTGTATACGTTCAGCTCTATAACATGTACGTTATTAAAAGATCGGACGTTATTTTGTTATACGTTAGATACAAAATAACCTCCGTCCTTCTAATAACGTATATGTTTGAAATCAGATAGGAACTTACTGACAACTGAATGACAATGACGGTGAACACAATTTTCTGAAATTGGAAAGTAGCCACACAACTAGATTTTGAGCATTTTCCTTAAGAACATAGTTCGTTTTCTGTGCTCGCCTCGATACATGTGTACAATATATGTTGACTGGTACGCTGATATGTACAGTCGCCGGCATTAAAAACAGAACGCTGTACCAAGGTTATAACCTTGGTATCTAATAAATAAGTAGTAAGTAGGTAGTAAATAAGCTTCATTTTCGGACGAGTTTGTAGTTTTTCGTTTCGTTTTTAGTGTCGGCGACTGTCTTGGACATTTAAATGTGAAATCGAAACCAATCTATAAAAACAGAAGGCGAACAAAATTTTATAGCGTTGATAATAATGAACCTGTAATTTTAAAATACTGAATTATTAGAAATAGGAATTCTTACCTTGCATATAGCATGCGTGCTGTGTAAGTGAGTAACGCCTTTAGTTAATTACTCCTACTATTTACGCCAACTTTGTTGTTTTCACACGATCTTCGCCCTTGACTGAGTGTCCCAAACTCTTCTCGTATATGTTTTCTGTTCAGTATTATGTAAGGCTGGGAATCACATTCGAATTATTCGAATATTCGAATACATGTGCACTCTCTATTCGAATACGTTCAAATTCAATAATTCGAATTTTCAAATTATTCGAATAATTCGAAATTCAAATAAGTCGAATTTTCAAATTATTCGAATCTTCAAATTATTCAAATAATTCAAATAATTCGAATTTTCTAATTATTCGAATACATTTAACTTGAAGGCTTCCGCGGCCGTCGTCCATGTTTGAATTGGCTTCCGGTTGTAGTAGTACTGCAGTAACACTGCAGTAGTACTGGCAGTAACACTGCAGTAGTACTGGCAGTAGAAGAAGTCAACGTGACGCAGTTTCAACCGGAAGCCAATTCAAACATATTCGAATACATAATTCAAATTATTCGAATGTTCAAATTATTCTCAAACAATCGAATACTAACTTAACCCACCTGACCTGAATTCGAATGTCAAATCTAATAATTCGATTATTCGAATATGTTTTGTAACTACTTTCCTAGTTGCCTTCATTCGACAAACAAAGTTAATAGAATCGTTTTGCGCCACTCAGAAGGCATCCCTGCAATCTTTGATACAACAATGAACAGGGTTTTTGTTTATATTTTGAACGGTACCTACAAGTTTTATTATTAGACATATCAAAAAATGTTAAATACAAAAGTTTTAGGGATTTACCTGAACCGCCAGAATTTACTTTAAAAAGAAACAATTGACAATCGGAAACCTAACAAATGAGTATCAACTTTGTTATTTTAAATGGAACACTCAGTATATTTTCTAGAATTAAGAAAGATATTTTTCTCCTAATTCCAAAAAAATATGTAGTTTGTTTAAATTTAGTTTCATACTTTTTACGATATTTAAGTTTGAAATTATTAATGTTTTGGTATATTTTTATTAATTTATTTCATTTAATATGTTAATTTCTCTCAGATGATAGAGTTTTGACTTATAAAGTGACCTTTAATTAGTTTAACACTTGCCACATATAATAAACTCCTTATTAATCAAAATAAATGCATTTTTTTTTTAATTTTAAAGCTAAATATCGCAAGAAGTATGAAACCAAATATAAGCAAACTACATATTTTTGGAATTAGGAAATAAATGTCTTTCTTAATTTGAGAAAATATACATAGTGTCCCGTTTAAAATAACAAAGTTAATACTAATTTGTTAAGTGTCCAATCGTTATTTGTTTCTTTTTTTGATAAATTCTGGCGGTTCAGGTAAATCCCTAAAACTTTTGTATTTAACATTTTTTTGTATGTCTAATAATAATAATGTGTAGGTACCGTTCAAAATATAAACAAAATCCCTGTACATAGACACCTTTTTTTACGAAGTCTATCTATTTTGGTAAGCTGCTACGCCTTATAGTATTTCTCACATAATTTATTCACAAAATATTGTCCAGAAGTGATACAAATACTTTAAAACGAAAATGATAAAGTACAGTGTAAATTTTGCCCAATATCGATTTCATTTTTAAATAAATATTTAAATAAATATTCGAATTATTCGAGTATTCGATTTATTTGAATTATTCCAGTATTCGATTTATTCGAATTATTCGAATGAAGGCGATTTATTCCAATTATTCGAATTATTTGATTTATTCGAATTATTCTTAGCCTTAGTATGATGTCATTTGCAAAAGATAAACGAACAGTTTTATTATTATTTTTTTTATGACACAAGAGCATCGCTGCGTAAATGCTTGCGAACTTATACGCGTATGTGAATGGGTCTTAAGAAAAGTTTCTTTTTTCTAAATTTTCTTTTTTTTTAAATTACTTCTTATAAATTAAATTCGTTTAAGAACTGAAAATTATATGAGAGATATATGAAGGTTTGATTCAGATTTTTAAAATTTTTGTCTAATCGATTGTGGGATCAATAATGCCTAGATATATTAATTATACCTTGCAAGAAAATTGAAGTATGTACGACTCTAGGAACATTCAAGTATCTTAGAGCACCGCACGTTTAATGTGATACTGTAAATGGTTTTTGTATTTGTTAAGGAAAATATGTATTCGGTTTAGTAGGAGGATCTTATTTCTGTTGAGATATTTTTTGAAAAATTGTCCTTATGTCTGTAAATGTGGAACGAATTGATGGGTGCCAAGTAATACTGACCTTTCGGTCCAACAGCTTGGATTCATCGTTTTATTGGTCTAAAGTTTCATTAATATTTATTGTATTTCATTGCTTATTGTGTTAATTTAAACAGAATTTTACAAGATCATAGAATAGAAATAAAAATATCTTTGTTATTGGAGGCTACAACTTTTTAAACAAATCCGATACTTTCCACTGAAATTATCAATAACAGTACTGGCATTATTTATAATATTTTACATAAGATATTTTTTCGTTAATAAATTAAATCTAACATCCGCTTGGTGTATATAATAAAATAACTTACTAGATACGTACAAGGTTATGTGCAATTATCATAAATAAATATCGAGGCAATTAAAGTATTTATTTTCCAATTCACAATATACAGTATGTACTTTCTTCAGAGTATACGGATTTGCTCATATTTAATGATCAAGTCTCTATTTCAGTTTACACTCTCGTATTACCTTTCAAAAATCTAAAATCATATTGTCAATGCAGAAAGGGTATATGTATGTTCACGGTATTCATCGTGGATATACACCCTTTCTATTTTGACGGATTCAATTGGTTTTGATTATTTCTTTTGAACTGATAAAAATATAATTGAATAATCGCTTTTAAGAAATCTACGTTTTTGAACAAGAAGAATATTACCATTTTAATTCAACGGCTGTATGTACATATCTGCAATTTCATCTAAGCTTTTTTACTCTTTTTAATGAGGTTCTTGTACAGTCAGAATTAAAAGTGATGTTTCCCCAATAAAAAGTTAAATAATCGGATCACAAGGTCTAGAACGATTTTATGCTGTGTAGAAAACCCGAGAAACTTCCGGTGGAGTGTAGGCCATTCTGGAGAAGTTACTTAATCCCTGTTATGTGAGTTACTTAATCCCTGTTATGTGAGTGACCTATCACAACGCAACGATATTAAAAACAATATCCCCTTTAAATAATGTTAATTAAAATTGTATCTACCAATGTATGTTTATCATAATAACAACTAAAAAGAGCGTTTCTATCAAAAGTATATTTGCTTCGTACGCAATTAATAGACTTCATGTGCGTCACATTACTGCTTCCATTTTAATAAATTTAAAATTTTTGGATTCATAAGTAATTTGATGTATTTTAATATTTTTGCATAAAAGCTCTTTTGAGTTAACAAATATAATTAACATTTTTATTGTAATTTTATGCTAACAAGGCAATAAAGGCGTTTAAAAATAATACTGAAAGTAACTCATTGTGTTGAGCTTATTTATTATGTAACTGTAGGATTCAGTTCTAAGTGTTAGTTGGTTCTAATTAGTAACATTGGAATTCTATCATACGTAGTTCATAATTATGATTCAATGAGTAATTCGCTTAGTGTAAAGTAAATATATTTATTTAACTCATGAAATATTGTCGACGTGCTAATGAATCTATAATGAGAGATTAAATTCGACACCAACAAAATATCAAGTGACAAATATATTATATTTGATTTGCGTGTATCAAATATAGAATTTTGTCAGGTGAAATCCTTAAAGGTGATTTATGCATATTTAAACATCGCGTGAGCCCGTCATTGAATATTTAATCATAATTTAAAATCAATTATTTGCTTTCCTAATAGCAAAGTTAAACACACATTTTTTGCTTATTATGTATTCTATTCGTATAGGTTTGTTAATTGTCTCGTCAGTTCTTTCAAAAACATCCACAATCTTTTTACTTCGTACATTTTACTTATTAGTTTTAAATATTTTATTTAAATTTTTTTTAATTTGATTACTAATTTTTATTTTATTTATGGCATTGATTATATCGAATGCTTATATGTACCTTCCAATCAGTGAAATGTGCCTACCTACTGGAAAATAGAGGTGCTTGCTTGTCATCATTTATCATAATCATACCTAACTGAACTGTAATAGGTACTTATTTAATCTGACAGCTAATAATAAGTAAAATATGTTGTTTTGTTTGTACCTGTTCATTTAGTCGTCAAAATTTTACATGCAAAGTTTAATAAGCAATGATTTATTTCGCAGCATATGGAATCACCTAGTGGAAATAACTCAAAAGCAAAATGCAGCAGTCATTATTACAACACACTATATAGAAGAAGCTCGGCAAGCCCATAAAGTAAGTTAGTATAAAATATTTTTATTACTTACTCACTTGTATACAGGGTGACTGTTAATTAACCAGACAAAATGAAACCACGATAAGAAGCAATGTCCGAGAGTATGGAAAAAATGTTAAAAAAATTCTTTCTACTTTAGCATTCGAGAAATAATTAATCAAAATTTAGCCCCAAAACGACGATGGTTAAAACGCCCTTGGTTAAAACTCGAGGAGCAGATGAACGAAATAAATGCTGTCGTAAAAGTTTTTTTTATAGTTTTATGATACCGCGGCGGGGCTTGGTGAACTTGAAAGTGTAATTTCACAACCCCGTTTTTTGGTCAACGCCCGACGTGAAATACGAACTCGAAAATATTTACTTGACAAATAATGCATACAGCAAATTACCTGAAGTAGATTATTCCACGCAAAGAATAACAACACTTTGAACACCTGGTAAACAAATAAAGCAGTAAACTCATTCGTAATCTGTTTCGAATGTTATTATAATTTGGTTTTGTGTGTGAGGAATTATTAACAGAAATCCTGTGTTTTTGGCGCACTGGTTGTAAATCGTTCCTCGTTCTACCGTACACATTCTTTTCACTTTGAATTAAATTCTTAATTAATTATAAACTGTTCCTTAGAATTTTTTAAACATGATCCCATAATCTATTACATTCATTCAGTACGCGATTTAATTAGAAACAGCACGCATATCACCAACAACGTTTAAAACAGCTGTACATAATAAAGTTTTTATAGTCGGCGATGAATTTCAGATCTAATAAATCGTTTCACATTTTCGGAGAAAACCGATTGTTTAAGCGATTCCTTGCAAATGTAATCAAGTAATTATTCTTTTATGGTAATAATTATCTATTACCAATTAGTACTGCGCTTAATACTAGCGAATTTTAAAACAGCAGATTGTATCCTAATATGTACCTACATAGTTTTTTTTGTCTCCGTGCGATAACGAGACGAACATTTTACTATCAGCTGCCTGACGGGCCATGCGTTTGACTCCTGCGATCACCAGATTTAAATTCTGGCGATTTTTTTTGTAGACGAAACGGTTAGTACATTCTGCTCTAATAAATAATCCGCACGAATTAACGAAAAACTATTTACACAATTATTTGCGAATTTATTATTCGTATTTCATACGCAATTCCAGTTATTTTAGAAATTACGGCGTGTAAAAAAACTTCCGTTCCCCAGCTGTTAAACGTGTAATAAAACCAATTGAGATGAGATCGCATTGTGTGCAAACGAGAGTCAATAAAAAAACTTTATAGTCGTGTTATACTGCCGCATTTATAGAACGTGGCCGTCGTATTTCGTACGCAGTGCCGTAGCTTGATTTTGGGGTAATTTTTTAATTATTTATAAACTGTTCACAAGAATTTTTTAAACATTTTTCCTGTTATCTGTGACATCGATTTTCTTATGCGCTTTTTTTTGTCGATACTATTATCATTCGCCCTGTATGTATGAGTGTTCTCGATAGTTCGAGGAGCCTTTAGATAAGAACAATATTTTTTAAAACTTTTTAGAAATTTTGACTGGATTACAAATGTGCGGTGGCCATTAAAGTCGTTACACCTGCATGCTAACCTCGCCTTTATTGACTTGCAATGGTAACAACGACTGTCGTTGCAATTGCAATTGGTTTAAGTTTACCCACTCATATTGCCACTAAAAGCGTGTACAAAATTTGGTTCAATTTCTACTACTTATAAATACAAAACATTTTTGGACTACAGATATGGTTTGGAGATAGAACACGTTCTAATTTTTCTTAGATAGTTTTTGAATCAGTTTAATTTTTGATATAATTTAAATTATTCAAGAAATTCAACCAAATCTTGTACACGAATTAGGGTAGTGTAAAACGGCCTCAAGGGTTATGTGTCCTTGGAATCGTAACGATTTACTTGGCTACCAGTGTATTCTATGTATATGGCTATAAAGGATTTGATTGTTGCGCCTTTTATTTCCTCTTTGGTCAATTTTTAAAATAAATATTTAGAACAAGAATAATACAGATCACTTTGTTTCATAAATGATAGGAGTATACGAGTGAAGAGAATTAAACTATTTTTCGTCATTAGGTACATTTAAAACAGACATAGCTCTTAAAAACATGCATGCAAAAATAACAATCATAGAAGAAATCTGTATGTAAATTACAATAAATTAAAAAATAATAAAAGTTAAAGTATGATTAATCTAATTACAATTACGAACACTTGCAGTTTTATTGCCAAGGTCATTACGTGAGCCTCTCTATGTAGATGTAGATACATATATATTAACTCAACATACGGAACATAATGTAATTAATGGTTCGTTGCGTACGAATAGGTGCAGATTACAAGTTTATGTTTTGCAATGATAATCTCCGTTCACTTTTCCTTTTTCTGTGCGTGGTTTAATAATATGTTAATAAAACGATAATTGCACATGATGACCATGCATTTTACAATTTGATTTGTAAATTTCAATTAAGTAGATTGTTACAATTTTTTACTTTAACACATAAAATTTCAATCTTCTCTAAATATTTATTATTATTATATATCTTTTACCAGTGGGTTAGAAAGAATTTATAACTTAAAAGTAATTTGCCTTGAAAAAGAGAATTAATTATGTTAGATAGTTAAGCTGATAAAAGCATTTGTTGCTACAGGTCATAAATAAAAACCGTCTGGCGTTGCATCATCAGATTCTTCAGACATAAAAAGCATAATTCCATTCTTTTTTTCATTCACCGTTGACAAAGAAATAATACTGAAATATTTGTCGGTTGTAACTTCGGTGATCGATGACGCAGAGCTCAAGTTTCGTGAATTTGATAATATTGACATATTACATGTCATTTATACAGGGTGATTGAAATTCGAGGGCCAGCATGAGGATCTTGCTTATTATAAGAGATAGAGAATCGGTTAAATGGAGGCAAAGTTGCCAAATTTAATGCTGATTAATAATCTGTTAAGAAATTTGAAATATCTCGAACGGTTTCTTCACAATCGAAGAAAAACGAAAAATTGCGATTTTCGAAAATCGGACATAACTTCTTTATATATGATTTTTTCCAAAACTTGTGAAAACATTCCTGAAGCAACTTTTTACGCTTGATTGAATGGCGAACGTACTTTATTTCTAGAGCGATTCGTTTTTGTTTTTTAAAGACCCAACTTCATTTTTTCTTATGGGCGCGATTTTTGTTGTTTAGACAGATAGATAGCACATTTTTTTCTGAATTCATTGGTATGCCACACTTGCTATTTTATTTTAATTTTCATTGAGAAATTTGGAAAAACCTTAAATTAAATTATGTGCACACATTAAGTTAGCTTAGTTTCACACATTAAGTTAACTTAGATTCAACTGTATGCTGCGTAGCCAACCGTCGTTTAATTGGTCTGATATTAAATACAGAATGGAGTATCCAAATGAAGAAAAACGTGATATGTTGCGTATGTTTTATTGTCACAACGAAATTCCATTAAGGCTGTTTTAGATTATACTTTTTTCGTCTAGAAACTTTGACAAGTTCAATACTAGAACTAACCTGAATAATGTAAATCAGAAAAAAATCATCCAAGTTTTCATACTAGAAACGTCTAGAAACTTATTTCCACATTAGTTCTCAACCTATTTTTCGTCAAAGTTTACAAACTAGACTTGCGCATAAAGTACACGTCGTAGTGTTACCAACACCCTAAAAGATAAACATAATTGTGATTGAAAATATAACCTCGAAGCACCTCCACAATAACCAGTCTGGTTTGCTTTCTTTTATAAAAATTCATTTTTCAGTATTTAACTTTAATTTTGTATGTTGGCAGTTTTGTTCCACGTTTGTACTTTCCACACTACGACGCCAGCGATCGGTTTATGAACTAATATTTAAAACAACCTTGAATTTAGATACTAGATTTCTAGTATTCAAACTTGTTCAAGTTTCTAGACGAAAATAGTATATTAGAAAAATTTTGTGCAAATCGATTTTGATTACAGCAGATTCCTCGAGCATGCTCTGTACAGCTGTTTCAGGCCTAGTTGGGCCTTCATCAGCAGAACCGTAGCTCGAGAAATCCACTGCAAACCAAACCGATCTGTCCAGGTTAAAAATGAATGAAGGCCCAACTAGGCCTGAAACAGTTGTACAGAGCATGCTCGAGGAATCTGCTGTAATCAGAACCGATTTGCACAAAATTTTTCTAAAATTCTCATATGCTTTGACAGCAAGCATGGCCGCCTCGCATGGGATGACTTATTATATGGCGAACTAGCTTCAATTTGTCAATCCTACTGCGATGTTAGGTCAAAAAGCGATTGCATGATGTCGCTACTTAAATTGAAAATAGTATAATCTAAAACGGCCTTTACAAGTGCTCAGCGGTATTTAAAAACTTATCCGGAAATAATCCAACCAAGTATTAAATATTTTTCCAAGTTGGATAACAATTTGATACAAAATGATACAACGGCTAAGTATTGTGGAAAATGGGAATGTCTTCGAACAAATGCTGTGATTTTTTTCTCTATTCTATTTCTGTGCATTCTTTTGGAGTTTCAAATGTCTCATTTTGAATGAAATTGTTATCCAACTTGGAAAAATATCTAATATGTACTTTGAATTATGTTCGGATAGGTTTCTAAATATCACTGAGCACTTATAGTGGAATTCTTGTGGCAAATAAAATATGCGCAACATATCACGTTTTTCTTCATTTGGATACGCCATTCTGTATTTAATGACAGACCAATTAAACGAAGGTTGGCTATACAGCAAACAGTTGAATCTAAGCTAACTTAATGTGTGAAACTAAGCTAACTTAATGTGTGCACATAATTTAATTTCAGTTTTCTCAATGAAAATTAAAATAAAATAGCAAGTGTGGCATACCAATGAATTCAGAAGGAAATATGCTATCTATCTGTCTAAACGACAAAAATCGCGACCATAAGAAAAAATGAAGTTGGCTCTGGAAAAACAAAAACGAATCGCTCTAGAAATAAAGTACGTTCGGCATTCAATCAAGCGTGAAAAATTGCTTCAGGAATGTTTTCACAGATTTTGAAAAGAATCATAAATAAAGAAGTTATGTCCGATTTTCGAAAATCGCAATTTTTCGTTTTTCTTCGATTATGAAGAAACCGTTCGAGATATTTCAAATTTCTCAACAGATTATTAATCACCATGAAATTTGGCAACTTTGCCTCCATTTAACCGATTCTCTATCTCTTATAATAAGATCCCCATGCCGGCCCTCGAATTTCAATCACCCTGTATATGGCGTGATACAAAATTATTTAGATAGGGAGAGCCTATGAAAAAATAAAATCAGTCTTAGCTTAACTGATACAAACCTATTGACCATCTGTCAAAACTGAAACGTGAAGATACATTTAACGACAGCAGAAAAAATCTACCAATTGGATACATAAGGGTTTAAAACTCTTTTAATTTGATAATGACCAATTTCAAATGCTGCGGGATTGCTTTCTGACCAATGATTGCAGTGTTCGAAAGCGTTTAAACAACAGATTTGACAGAAGTCAGAAAGTAAATGTCAGACTAAACTATTTGTCATATTTGTCATAGGCTCCCCTTATCTAAATAATTTTGAATTGCATAGTAACTACATCTCTATGGTTTTGTATGAGGTGAAAGATACATATAAAATTTCTCTAGATGTTAAATTTGAGTCATTTTTTTTAGGCATAAGTAGGTGCGTTACTTTTTAAAAATATTAAAGACATGAGAATGTTGTGAAAACCAAAATAAAAAAATTGCAGCTTGTGAAATTAATTCGGTTAATGCAAAAAATTATACAGGGTGTTACACACAGTGTTACAGTTACGAACAACTTAATAAATTTTCGTTTTAGCATCTAATCTGAGAAAAAAATCATAAGTTTAGAACTGAATGTTGATGATTCTTAGATTGGTCTAATGAGAGAAGGAAGGCTCCTAGCTGAAGAATCACCAGAACGCCTATTGATGTTATTTCGGACGGATACATTAGAAGAAGTATTTCTAACACTGAGTAAGCAGCAAGAGGAAGGTAGATTGAGAGATGCAGGAGATGTGGCGGATGATCAAAACAATACAGACCTAGAGAGAGCCAACTCTGAAATGAGTATGGCAATGACGGAGGTCGGACACGGCTCAACTGATGTAAGTAGGTTTCGTTTTACTTTCATAAACATTGCATGAATTTATAAGTGTTAATTTTCTCAAGGCAAAGTTCTTATGCAACATATATTCAAAGTCATTGTTACAAAAAAGAAATTGCTCAGCAATTTATAGTGATTAAACATATTTCTTTTATGCAATAAAGAAGCTTTTTTTTAATGATACGGAACTTTGTCTTTGCTTTTTTTCGTAGAACGCGTTGTAGATTTCATGATGACTTACATATTCATTTGAAATTAAATTTCGTTTTATTTTTATACTTTTATATTTTTATAATAAAATATAGTCAAGGAAGTGCATTACCATTAAATTGTTACTTTAGGTCCGTACCATTCGTCAGGATTTCGAGTCCTGAACCGTTCAAAATCGTACTGAGCATGAGCGGTGCACAAAATTTGATATAAATTTCATATTGCGCATGATTTGAACGGTTCAGAACTTGAAATTCTGTCAAAAGGAACAGACCTTTTATGTAAGATAAATCATAAAGAGGTTCTATTTACTTTATTTTAAATATCTTAAATGACTTAAGGCCCGGTATTATAAATGCAAGTTAACTTTAATCCCCAGTTTATCACCATCACAGCAATTGTGTTGACAATTGTTTGCATAGGAACGAACCGTTAGTTAAATGTAACTTGCCTTTAGAATACATGGCCAAAGTCAATTAAATAAATGTCTTTGATTTTTAAATAAATAGTATCATTTAGAAAAACTTACAGATAGATTATGAATATTGTGAAATTACCCAAACATACATATTTTTTTTTTTGTTAAGGTATTAACAACAAACAAGGATAGAGAGCCACCTAAAACATCGGCGGGTGGTTTCGTTTTAAACAAGAGACGTTTAAAAGCTTTAATGAGAAAGAATTATCTTCAGTATTTTACGAACGCAGCGTAAGTGGAATTCCCAAGAATGTCCTAATATGACCTGAAAACATTTTTTTCTGGTTTTCAGGGGTATCAGCTTTATGCTAATATTTCCAATCTTGGAAATGTGCGCGTTTTATTTTGCAGTTGGTGACGACATTAAAGGTATACAATTAGGAGTAGTAAATGATGAGCATACCTTAAATTTTTGCAGCCATTATAACAGAAACCTGACTGCCAAGCCTGAAAATTATACAAATTGTGATTTGAGCAATCTAAGTTGTAGATTTCTGCAAGATGTCAACACTTCTATGATTACAAAGGTAAGATACTCTTATTTATTTTTACGTAATATTACATTGAAATTAATCAATTAATTAATCTTAACTTTACTAGATTATTTGTTTATTAGAATTAAAAGTGCCTAATTTAAAGCGTTTCGTTTTTCATGATGTTGGAGCAACCTTGATTTTTAAAAAATGTTTGGTAAACACTGTGGCGTAATTATCGTCCATTCAACCTTCAAACCTAAAAATATCATTTTCAAGAAGTAATTAATCATTCCTAATTATCTAGGAAAAGATAAACAGCATTGTTTTGTCGCGTGCTGATTGTACAAAATAATTCCAGCACATTTGGAAATTCTTGTTACACAAGATTCTCTTTGTTTTCAGATTCAGTTTAATTTAAAAAAAAACGGATTACTCACAAACTACTTATTAGCCTGTAATTTTTCCAGGTTCAATTAAATTTGAATTGAATGCACAAATCACTAATTAAAGTGTAAATTAGATTAAATTGTTTTTCCACATATCCATTCATTTAATTATGTACATAAATAACAGGTAAACACATGCAACACCTTGACATAATTATAATGAACCTGTCGAGAATAGTTTTTATCAACCCTTGCTATGAAATTTAGATTAACTGAAAAATATGTTTTAGGTTATTTTACAGTCAAGCTAAGACATGCCGCCCAAATTTCATAGCAAGACTTGATAAAAAAATTAAAAAATCCGTCAACACAGTATGCGGTCTACCTGCATGTTTCTAATTGTTCTTCCCGAAACTTGCAAACAAAAACAAATTAATCCTTTAATACGCCAAGTTGTAACAATATCCCTCATCTTAATTAATATCCCTAATTTTCATAGAAAAACATTTATACCCAAACAAGTAAATCCTTTAATTACTTCGTCACAAACAAATAGGGTCAAATTAGAGATTAGCATGTTTTTCAAATATATTTTGAGAGTAGAACGCACTTTACAATAGGTAGATCTCAGATTCGCAAGTAGACCGCACACTACAGTGGCACCGAAATGATCTTATCTTGTTTCTAAGAACTTATTTATTTAAGTAATATCGCGGCCTTAAAATTTCGCACGATTCAATTTTCCTTTGTAAATATGGCTTTCTTTAACGTCTTGTCAAAAATAATCATTTTAAACGACAAATTTCAAATATAATGCTAACGTTGTAGCATCACAATGACGTCATGTGCTTTCTGAAGTAGAGAAGGGTTTTGCAATCACAAAATTGGAAGATGGTTGGTCGCTACTTTTATTCTGTTATTTCAAATCTAATACTTTACTACCTTGCAGTTCTTAAAATATAACCAAACAATCTGACTTTTGGTTAAATGTCTTTAGTGTCAAAATTGAGGAAAAAGCAAAATTATAATTTAGAGAAATTCTGGCTACTTGATGAAAAATCGTGCGAAATTTGAAGACCCCGAGAGTACATGGTAATTACTTATAATTATACCAACTCAGTGATAATAATGTCAATGAAAATGTTACATTATGTATTGTTCAAGTTGAATACCTATCAAATAGTATTTTATTATCTCTCAGAATGCCAAGTCTAACAATACTGGGATGTTTAACTAATGATTTAGGGGATGCATCTTTCTTTGAATATTTATGGTGGTATATGCAAATAATTCGAAGTCGTTCAATCGAAAAACTTGGATACAGCTGTGGAATGTTTAACACGTTGAGCCCCGTGAGGCATCGCCTTGATGCCACATTTTCGGGCAACTATAGGACGGCGAGGATGCCTCATAACCTTTGTTTACTTAAACGTCGAGTACATGGTTTGATGCCACGTTTTCGTGCTGTTTGAATAGAAATTGATAAACACCGGTCCGAAGAACTAATCTATGCTCGTGGTCCGATAATTTTTTAATCGGTTTGATTTTTAGAAATTTTTAATCAAAAATAAACATTATGCACTACATATTATAAACATGTAACTTTATTTATTATTAATATTAAAAAAATATATAAAATTTATGTAATTTTAGTTGTGTGAGCAACGAAAAACAAGGTACACAATAACACTGATACCACGCGGCTCACAAGAGTAAACGTTCCACCGACGGCGCGGCATATGTGATACCTCAAAAAAAAATATGTAAAAAATATACTTGAAAAAGCATATTGAATAGAAAAACAACTTTGTTGTATATATAAAACAAATAACATAAAAAAAATTATTGGACCAAATGGACCTAAGTTGAGTTAGTCACACCGGGGCTCAACGTGTTAAGTTTCCATTCAACGTAATCGCCAGTGCCGTTCCATGTTTTTAGATATAATTCTCAACTGCAATTTTCTTGAAAACTGTTAACTTTTGGTAATGGCTCTATTTGCTCAACCGTTAGTGGTGAAGTAAGACAAGTTTCAAGCTTGGCGCAGCTATTAATTACAGTAAATCTAGTTTTGATGCGACGGATAACCAAAACAGACCTTTTCTTTCCTTCAAAACAAAAGCAGTATTTAAACGATACATCTGACGTTCATTATTTTTATTAGCGAATGTGTAAGTATGGTTGCCTAACTAACTGGCATGCAGACCAGGGGGGCTCAAATGTCGGGTGATGACATTAGACATCGACAATTGTCGAAGGGTAGAGTCGCACGAGTTTTGTTTTCTCTATTCTCAAACACTGCTCGACTGTGAAAATCGTATGCGACTCCAATTGTCGATGAAGCGATTTGGCAACAACGAGGTATAATAATTCGTTGCAGTCAGCTGATAATTTCACAAATTTAAGTTGGCAAATCTGAAATTTAATCACGTGCAGACATTTTTAGTTTATTACATTTCAACAAAAGTTTTGAATAACACTGAGTTTTAAAGTCTGTTAACTGTGAAACTGATTCGATCTGTTCAAAGCAGGCACTCATCTAATTTCTTATAATATTAAAATGAAATCGGCTAAATTCACTTGAAAAGCACTGAGCAATTAAATTCTTTACATAATTGCGCATAATTGTATTGAAAATATGATTAAATAAGTACATACTTTTTCCTCAAGTTTTAAAGCTGAACTATGTCTGCTTTCTACAATGAAACGTCTGAGTACTTCAATGAGATCCACAACAACGTCTTTTGTTAAACGAAAAGTTTTTAAAAATTTTGCATCAACCATATCAAAGGCATTTTTATATACGTGTTTTTCTCGTTCGTACATCATAGCTATTTCATTCTGCTCTAAATTTTGTATAATAAATAACTCTTCTGCCATGTTTAAATGCACGAAATCGATACACACAGAAAATGAATACAGTAACGACGACAAAAACCCATTCAGCTTCGTACACGACATACAAATGTAGAGTAGTTTGAACCACTCTACAATATTTCTACTAAAATGTCGAAAAATTCTCGTATACGAGATTTGAGAATTAACATCCTGTTTCTCAAAAGATACAAGACTTGTAATACAAGTGTAGCGTTTGTAAAAAAGTAACTTTTCACAAGTTTAAGTTTCTGGAAATTACACCTGTAATGCAGACCAGGGGGGCTATTCTCAAATGTCGGGTGATGACATTAGACATCGACAATTGTCGAAGGGTAGAGTCGCACGAGTTTTGTTTTCTCTATTCTCAAACACTGCTCGACTGTGAAAATCGTATGCGACTCCAATTGTCGATGAAGCGATTTGGCAACAACTTGTATATACAACTTGTATATACAAGTTACAAATCAACCGTGACTTTTATACAAGTAAATTTTTACAAGTGTAAGTAAATTTCTTTTCTCAAAATATTCTCTCACAGTTGCTACTTGTTAAAATATAAGCAAATTTCTACGAGTGTTAAGCAACCCTTCCTAAAGTTACAAGTAGCGCAGTACCCGCAAATTACGGTAATAAACGAAAGTGTGCTTATTTTATTTTACTTTAACTTATTTGATGAATATTAAATATTTCAGATCAATTATTTATTATAACATTTATAAATAACTTAAATAAATGCCCCGAAAAGAATGTCTTTAGAATCCCGTATTTGGCATAATACAGTCACTTTATTATCCGTTTTAGCCATTTAAATAATTATTTAACAAATAAATTTAAGAAAATATAAATTTTACGGTACGCACAGCTTGAATGGTTACTTATAAATTCAATATATTTAAACACGATTACACTTGTATTTTTATAGCTACTTGTCAATTGTAAAAAAATCTACAAGACTTGTAAAATTGTTTTAGAAACAAAATTTACAAGTTCTTGTGAAATATTTAATGTAGCTTGTAACTTGTTAACTAGTAGTCTTGTGTTTTTTGAGAAACACGCCACAGGGCTGTATTCGAGAACTACACCCTCGAGTGCAAGTCGCATCTTTAGGTCTGTTTGTTATCCTGCACTGGTGTGCACTAGTGTACACTTTTTTTACGAAATATACTTTAATGAAGCCTAAATTCATTGATAATGTATTAATACGAATCATACTGACATACCACACAAACATTTCAAGTTGCATTAAAGAGTATTTTGCGAAAAAGTATGCATTGGTGTACACCAGTGCAGGATAACAAACAGGCCTTTTCTCACGCACGATTTTTAACTCATTTTGCATCTCTCTTATCCGTTTCAAGAAGTCTTGTGTAACACGCAAAAGTAGCTACTATTCTCTACCAGTTATTTAAAAACTCTTACTATTAAGTGTTTGAAAAGTGCTACCTACCTATTTACCTGTTACTTATAAACTGCGATGATCAGCTGCAGGTCTACTTGTCAGTTATTTAGGCAACCATACCTACACATTTATAACGTCCATACAAAACTTTTTGAAGAAATTGGTCCCGAAACCAGCACAGCTGTTGTAATGGTAATTTTTTATTGTTCGGTAAATAATCGTCAAACACACTTTGATTTCTAAAAACGTTAACAATTTCACGTTTCGTTTCGGTAGCCGTCCAAGAAAGTTATGGATATAACGAGTGCTTTTTTGTTTTTAATTTGACGTCGAAGTTGGCCCTGACTAGGTGCTTATAATGAACGCACCACAATTTTAATTCTTCGTTGTAAATCTTATCTTATTGTCTTTTTTTCATTTGTTACAACAGATCTCATTCTTAGGCCCAGTTTTTCAATCGTGGAATAAAGACGGAATAACTGTTCGCCGAATGTTCTTTTAATGTTCGTCCATATCTGCGTCACACCTACGTTACGTTATTCTAAGAGTAACGCTTATTCGACGATTGTAAAATCGGGCCTTATTATCTTTTTCATCTGTTACAATAGACCATGTTCTTGTGTTGTCCTATCGTACTGTTGAGTTCGTGATCTCGAAAGCAAGGTTAATAATGCAGGTTTAAATGTCAAATTAACAACTGTTATGATGATGATGGTTCACAATTAAATTTTCATGGCTAACTTTGACGCCAGATTAAAAAAAAATATGCGACAAACTGTTCTTTTTTTGACAAATTTTATTTGTCGTATTGATAAACAACTATTCCGCATTTGTTATGCCCAGTGGCAACTCGATTGGACTTTATTCAGAGATGACCCTGTTTATTAAATACAAGTGATTAATTATTTAAATGCGGTTATAACAATAAATACCTACATGAGAAATTGTATTTTTTCCCTAAAAATTTTTAATAGACTACGTCAACTTGACTCCATAGATTTAATTAGACTCAAACAGAATTCATTTAAATACTAAATTACTATGCACGTAAGAAATGGTATGCCTTAATACTTATTAATTACAAGCTGGAATATCAGAGACAATAGGTGTAATTAAGAAAATAAATCTATTTCTTGGAGGAATGTAAATACAACAAAAAATAGTTTACGCGAATGGAAAGAAGGGAAGAGAAAGGAAATTGAAAAATTTTAAAATAATACAAACGTAAGGTCAGTTCAATAAATAAATTTACATAAATTAAAAAGGTACTCAATTTTTACAAATTTAATTGCAAAAATGCAACTTTTTTTAACCATGACTTTCAGAAGCTGGTACATTGAATATTTAATGTATGTATGTATAAAGTTGACGGATTGCCAGCCAAAAAGCTTGGAAATGAATTGTGCATATCTAGGGGGGCGTTCAAGTTTTACGCCGAACGTTACCGGACGTTGTGTTTGTCGTTCACAAATCAACGCCGACTATTTTGTCATGCGTTCATATTTAATGCCAGACGTCGTCGGACAGAGCAACTTTTTACCTATCTTTAACAGATGGGTAAAAATTGTCCCGCATGCGCAAAAGTATGTTTTGTGTTATTGCACGTGTTGTTGTCTGTCGTGCTAACCTACGTATCCGTTAAAAAACAACACCACAAAACAAATAGCAATATTGAATATAATGGAAAATAATAGATTGCTATCTCTATTTGATGCAAGCTCTGGCCAGACATACAATGTGCTTATATCTGTCCATGATTATAATAAAGCCATTGCAGGTACTAATATTCAACGCTATACCCGTGCTATACTTTCATTACCCGACCTTTGCACATAACCTATAGGGTGCGTTTCGTTTGCACGCTCACACGCTTTCAGCACTCACGCTTATAAGCGCTGTTTTCTGTTATTTCCTTTGGCGTTTAGTCGCTTAAGCCGTTATACGCAAAGGTGTTTCTTTTGACTTTTGTTCGCACAACGAATTCATAACCTTAAAAATATAATTTTAGTAGTGAAATTGGTCCAATCATAGCTGCTGCAGCTGTTTCAGAAGTGTATTGTTTGTTTATAATCTGACTATGATTAGCTGATCTTCTCATACACGTCTCATATGTTCCGTTAGGGGCATAAGCGCTTAAGCTTTCGCTGCCCCACCTCCATGGCATAAGCAATTGTGAGCGAAAACTATGACGTTATCATTTCGTCAGCTGGCGCTTTGTAAGCGTTTGCAAACCCAAACGGAATGGTTTAAGCAACGCTTATTAGCGCTCGAAGCATTTAAGCGCACAAATGAAACGCACCCATTATGTAAACACGAATGAATACTGCATCAGCTATTTTGAAGTAGGGATGCGCATCGAATACCGATGTTTTTCAAACATCGATGTTGAACAAAAATACATCGATATTTTTACATCGATGTTTTTCTGTCGATGTTTTTAGAACATCGATATTTTCAGTCGATGTTTTTATAACATCGAACCTAAGCGATAGTCATCTAGCGGTAAGTAGAGAATTACTAAAAGAAGCGATTAATTTTTTTTTTTTTTGAAATTCTGATTTAAAATTAGGGCCTTCCCTGAACATTTCACGTGTTCCGAGGTTATAAATACGAATTCGGACGATAATTTTTGCGTCATTACTGTAAAACACAATCTGCAGTAAGTTGTGTTTCGCAAATTGTGAGTGGTGTACGCATAAATGCATGACTGTTGCAAAAAAGTGCATTAATAAGTGTATTCATACTAATAGCGTTTTCGATTGACCGCACCAGTGCGCACTCAGAATATCTTCATCTCGTGTTATTACACGAGGTTAAAAGAAGATGCAAATACACAGAGTGCAACCAGTGCAAGTGATTCGAAAACGCTATAAGGTGTTGTCTTTTGGTGAGTTTATTTAACTACTACTTCATTTTTTAGATAAAATTTCAAGAAATTCAACAAGTTCTGAAACTAGCCAATTTTAATGTTTAAAAATTCTTTTTTCGGTTTTGTAGTAATAGACAAAATTGATTGTATTATGGAGAGTATTCAATTTTTGAAACATAACAAAATCGATGTTAGAAAACATGGATATTTTTATTACGATGTATTAGCGACTTCGATTTTGCTTTTCGATGTTACCATCGATGTACAACATCGATGTTTTGCTATTCGATGCGCATCCCTATTTTGAAGTGTTTTGGGCGTTCACAAATCAACTACGTCCGGTACGTTACCCGACGCTTTTCCTAAAACAACCGGTTGTGAAACTTGAACGCCCCCTAGGAGTAGTTGCCTTTTGGTCAGCAGTGGCCAGCGCCCTTGTGCAAAACATATTTTGGCGGGCTTTCAAAATTCTGAACAAAAACTAATTCTGCTGAAATAAAGTTTACAAACAAGGTGCTTTTATAATAATTTTTGCTGTTTTAGTCTCAAAAGTAACTAATTTTTAGTTATATCTATTTAAATAATTATAGGTACAGATAATTTGGCGCACTGCACAACGGGCAGCGGCGATCCTGTTTATTTCTATCTAATTAAAAAGTATTACTTTTCTGTGCATTTCCAAAGTAAAATAAAAATCTCTATCTTTTCTAATTTATGTAATATCGCAAAATTAAATTTCAGGTTTATTACGATGAATTTGATGAAGCCATCAGCGGTATCACAAGTGGAGACATCGTCGGTGTGATGTATTTTGCACACAATTTCACAAAGTCGTATCAAAGACGACTTGATAAAATAGCAGGCACAGACAATGAGTCCATAGACCTCAGCCAAATCAAAGTTTGGCTAGATATGTCCAGTAAGAATTCTTAGCATCGAGGCAGTACAGATCAGCAACAACGTGTTGTTTTTAGATCGTCAAATCGGAGCAACCATTAAATACAAGCTGTTCCATATATTCGTGGACTTCCAAAAATTGCTGTTCACCGATTGCAAACTCCTGCCAGAATTCGGTGACATTCCCTTGAGGTTTAATTATGAGTACGTCGACAGAGATGAAAGTTACGTGGTGTTCATGACACCGGGTGCATTAATGACGTAAGTAATTCTTATAACATACAGTATTTAAATTACTAATGAACTTATCTTCGTCAGGATAATGTTTTTTATGGGTACAATTTTGACCTCTACGATTATAATAACAGACCGAGCTGAAGGTGTGTGGGATAGGTCAATAGTTGCGGGAGTCTCATCGCTGGAGATAATGATCACTCATTTTGTGACTCAATTTTTATTAATTCTCATACAAGTACTGGAAGTTATGGTACTGACATTTGTATTATTTAAAATTCAATACGTGGGAAGTCTAGCGTTAATTATATTTATGCTTACGCTGGAGGGCCTCTGTGGGATGTGTTACGGTAAATTATGTTAGCAATTTTTTTTTAATACTTACGTAAGTGTATTTTAGGGTTTTGGATTTCTGTGATAAGTGACAGTCACAATATGGCTCATATTATATCTACGGGTAGTTTCTATCCCATGATACTACTTTGCGGTGAGTTGAGATAAGTTGGAAGCAATACATATAGTAATATTGCAATTGTAGGAATGGTTTGGCCGCTGGAAGGTCAGCATCCGATTTTACGGTTTCTTGCCAAATGTTTACCATTCACAATACCAGTGATATCATTAAGAAATATTATGGTGAAAGGTTGGAGTGCTGAAAATTTGGATGTTTTAAATGGCATCGGTGTTTCTTTGTTGTGGATTGTATTATTAAGTATTGTAAGCATGTTACTTATTAGGAGGAAAAGGTAATTTATGTGAAGAACTTTATTTTGTAAGATGTGTTGCACAATCTCTTTTTCTTTCTATTTTATGTCAGTTTGAAAATCAAACTGACTATTTAAAATCTTTTTGTTTATACAACCAAAGGTAACTGATACTACCCATATACACTGACCGGCAAAAAAAACCGGCCACCATAAAATATTTTAAAAAATCGAATCTAAAGAGATATTTCAAGTAGACATGGAATGTTAATTTGAGTAAATTTCATAATCCGTACTTTAAGATGTTTGATTTATTCCCACCTTTATTTTTAAAGGATAAAATCCGCTTTTAACGAGATTAAGAAATTTTTGTTGTTTGCGCATCAGCAGTTCATGTATTGTCTTTTATGATTTATTTGTCTAAAATCAAGGAGGCTTCTTTGCATTGTTTTTAAAATGGAATGTGACAGTTAAAAAGCGATGCAATTAAAAAAAAATGCCGTTAACTGTTGAGATGGTTGCTCGTATTGTTGGTTCAATTGAAGATGGTCGTAGCCAACGTTACGTGTCTCGCGCATTGGGAATACCGCGTACCACCGTTCAGGATGCCTGGAACCGGTATTTGGAGACTGGCAGCTGCACTAGGAGAGCAGGATCCAGAAGAAGAAGAGCAACAACTGCAGTTGATGACCGTTTTGTTGTGCTCAACGCACTAAGGGATCGGAGATCAACGGCTATTCAACTTCAACATCGCCTCCAAACAGCTCGTGGAGTTGAAGTAAGTAAGAGGACAATAAGGAGAAGGCTTGTTGAAGGAGGCCTAAAGTCACAGAGACCGGCAACAGGCCCAGAATTGTTACCAAGACATCGTCGAGCGCGATTGAAATTTGTACGACTTCATTCAAACTGGACTCCTCACCAATGGAGTAAAGTTCTCTTCACTGATGAATCGCGCTTTTGTCTACGCTCGCCTGACGGTCGTGAAAGGTTATGGTGAAGACCAAATGAATGCACCATTTCCGAAAGGCGATCTTTTAATGGTAGCTCTGTTATGCTATGGACAGGTATTTCGTCTGAGGCACATACCAAACTTCTTTTTGTGGAAATGAGGCTTTAAATGCCCATCGATACGTCGAAGACATTCTCCATGAAGCTGTCGGGCCCTACTCTCACTTTATTGGAGATGGATTCAATACAATGCACGACAATGCCAGACCACACGTGGCACGAGTAGTGACTGACTTCTTAGACGAGGTCGAAATTCAGAGACTTAACTGGCCAGCATGCAGCCCTGATCTCAATCCCATTGATCACTTATGGGGTCAACTTCAAAGAGGCATTCGTCGTCGCCCGGATTTGCCAGAAACACTGCAAGATTTAAGAGCAGTGCTTTACGAAGAATTTGAGGTAATACCTCAAAATTCGTTGACACATTTGATTGATTCGATGCCTCGACGTTTAAACGATTCATTCGAGCACGAAGACGTCATACGCGTTATTAACTGTCACCAGTAACTTAACTGAAGACATTTCTTTTCAGTTTTCGAACTACCGTTTTTGTAATTTTTTCGCATTAAACTTAATTTTGTTTAATCTTGTCTTTTTCTTGAGTAATTTTTATGTTTTTTTGTCAATAATAAATGGTCCTTCGATATAAAGCACATCTCAAATTAAATAAACCAGTATGTCAATGGTTTGGTTACATATTTTAAGGTGGCCGGTTTTTTTTGCCGGTCAGTGTAGATGTTAAGAAATAAATTTTGCCGCAAAGAACAAAAATAGTTTAATAACGTAGTTTTTTTTTGTTTAATAAAACGACGTGGCTAAACGTCCGCCGGCGGAACCACGCACTGTATTTTGAAATTCCGCCGGAAGTCGGCGGATTTAAATAATTTTAGCCCACAATTCCGCCGAAAATTCAAATGATTTGCGCATGTACGGCTGAACACTACTCTAAAAAGTAATAATACCGCCGAACGGCGGACTTTATCACATACAGTGCTTAATCCGTCGTTCTGTTGCTGAGACGTTAATGTAGTTCACAATTACAGATATGTTGACGATATTTTTTAAATTTTGCCTCATGATACATGTTTAAAAGAATTTTATGTTCAAAAGAAATTAATAATTCCATCAATTATTTAGACATAACTATCACCAAACTTTACAATTCACTTAAGTGTAAAATATATCGTAAACCAACTCAAATTTATAATTGCATTAATTATAATTCATTTCATCCTTTTGAACATAAAATTGCTGCATTTCAATCTTTCTTTCATCGTTCGTTTTCAATCCCAATGAATGAATTAGACTTCATAGAAGAAATTAATGTTATTATTCAAATTACTTGTCTTAATGACTTCCCAATTAAAACCATTTTCAGTATTTTTAACAGAGTAAAAATAAATTATCAAATAACATTACATACCCAGCTTAACTTAGACAACTTAAATTCAACAAATATTAACTTCTTTTCTATTCCATATGTTGGAAATTTATCAATTAAGATAAAAAGATTACTAAAATTTTTAGTTAAAGCTGGTTCTTGTCCGATGAAAATTGTATCACAAACTCTTTTAAACGGACACTAGAGTTTGTGATAAAATCTTTAGGTTTAAAAATTTCATTTACCAATCAAATAACTTTTTCAAATGTACTATGTCATAACATAATACACACAAAATAACTTTTCAAAAACTGGTGTTTACTCTCTAAATTGTAGTACTTGTAAGGCAACATATATTGGATAACCTGGTAGGAACCTAAAAACTCGTATTAATGAACATCTAAGATCATTGAAATTAAATAAATCGGATTCGAGTTTTGCTAATCATCAACTTAAATTCACATCATTTACAGAAATATTTTATACAAATTTAGGTACACATATAATTACCAGAATTTAGAAGATAACGTAAGTTTCTACTTTTTATAAAATGTTCTACTGAGGATACCGACTAGGCGAAACCGTTTAGAAAGAAATAATTAAAGATTTTGTAGTTAAAAGACTTCTCATTTCTTAAATTTAAAACTTGAAATATTTCTCTTCTAAATTCAGCAGAAAGAACTGCCAGCTACCAACAATCTGCGTATAGTCTTCAGGTTTGTTTAATACAGTGCCTACGTAGCTTAAAGTATGTATGTATGTGTAATTACATGTTAATAACTGATAATGAAGACTCGTCAATTAAGCAAGTTAAAAGCAATTAAGTAAGTGTCTGCATTTAAGATGTTTCTTCGTTCACGGCCTTTATCTCGGTAAATAGTAGGTTTAGGTATAGAAATATGTGAATAAAATATTTTCCAAATTAATAGACCTATCAAAATCTGTAATAATATATAGGGCATTCCGTTTTAAATATTAAAGGTACTTGCTGACACCTGTGTAATTGTAAATAAATTTAACATATAGAGTTTTTTTTATTAGAGGATGATAGCGTTTGATTTTTTTTATATTAAATGGTTTAAACGCCACAATAGAAAACCATACTCGGTGGACACGTGATATATTTGATATCTGATTTTTTGTGAGTTTGGTAACATTTGCATTTGTTAGATGTTTTGCACGATTATTTATTACAGAATCAATAAGTTTTTTAGGATATTAATTTTAACCAAAAATTTCTTTACCTAATTAAATTTATATTTTCGATAATGAATAATTTGCCGAAAGTAATACGCACTGCACGATTAGTCAAGCTAATAATAGTTGAAATTTTGTGACTTTTTGGTTGATAAGAGTTATAGTTAATATATCTACCCTACCATGTCGGTTTGTGATACCAATTTGTTATTAAATTACCATTTTGTCTAATAATACTTACATCTAGAAAACTTATGTTATTACTATTCTCTCTTTCGATAATAAATTGCAACCTGTTATGACTAGAATTGAATTGATTTAAAATATAATTTACTTCATCATGAGGTAAAATTTAAAAAAAATATCGTCAACATATCTGTAATATGAAATTAATTGTTAGAATAGTGCACCACTTTAACATGACAGCAACAGAACGGCGCGGCGCGGCGGTCCGCCGTTCGGCGGTATTATTACTTTTTAAAGTGTGTTCCGCCGTAGGTGCGCAAATCAGTTGAATTTTCGGCGGAATTGTGGGCTAAGGTTATTTAAATCCGCCGGACGGCGGAATTTCGAAATACAGTGCATGGTTCCGCCGGCGGACGTTTAGCCACTTCGTTAATAAAAGTGAAAAGTTTAATTGTTTTCAAATTAGCTGGATTGTGCAACATACCTTAAAAATAAGTAAATTAATTTTAACGTGCAATTAAATTATTTAAAGGTTGTAAAAAATGTGATTGTGTGTTTAAAGTTGAGATGCAGGTATTTATAAAGAAAATTTTATTTTTACGATATGTTCGTTTCTTTTTAATAAAACAGAGTTTTAACTGCTGTATTGAAAATTCCCCAGCTTTCTTTAACTTTTGAAAATAGAAGGAAATTGCAAATACAAAATATTTAAAAAATAAAACTTTGTGAGCAAGAATAAATTATTGTAAATTAGTCGGAAAATAGTAAATCTGTCTTTAAAGGGTGAAAAATTATAATAATAATTAAATACTCTAATGCCCATAAAAAAAAACTAAGCCTTTTCAATCCTGACAATTTAGGCCATTTGATGAAATTTCGTCTACTTTCTACCATTTTCGTTTGAGCACTTATTTTTGGAACACGTAACTGAAATTGTAATTTAAAAAATTGTAACCCATAATTTGTAGCGCCCTAAGTAAGCAAATGGACATTAGCGAAAGCTTAGCAAACTAAAAAAAAAATACACTAATTACCTAATAAACGCAAATAAAGCCAATCCATAATATCACTTGACAATAGTACCGGTATCAGTTTTGGTAGAAGTACTTTCGAGAGATTTTGCTTTATCTAGATTTATAGTGTTCACTAAGGCTCGGATTATATGCAAAATGCATATTTGTTATTAAGAGATATATCAACAAAATTGTAAGTTTTCTATGCATATCTAATGTTTTTTGATTAAAAGAAACTAATTAAAAAATGCATATTTTGCATATTTTGACACCTTCGTGAATATTTTAGGAAATATTGCATATTTGTGCATATTTTCTTCAAATCAAAAATTTCCGATTAAAAATTTCAGTTCAAGTTAAAAAGAATTAGTATCCTGCTGAGTGTTTCCTTCTTAAATTCGTTTTGGATGGCTATCTATAATGCCTATAATTCTTCCATTCGGATTGGTAGTTTATTTACACAAATATTTACAAGGTAGTTACAGGAGCACACACTAGGTAAAGCTCGGTTGTAAAATGGGACCGAACCGTGCGATATGAATGTCTTCAAGCAAGTGTTGTAATTTTAGATTTTGTTAGGCAAAGGCCTCTGATTCTCGGGCAAACATACTTTCTAAGGGCTTTATGACGCCAAACTCAAGTGGTTGATTTATTACATCCAATTGTAAACTGGCATACAATATTAACTACGGACGAAACGAAAGTGCCTACACAGTGATTTCTTCGAAACCCTTAAAAATGTGTTGGAAAAAATAAAACTAAAAACATATTTAATTGTGAGGCGTCAAGTCCGAACACTAGGTTTTTAAAATAGCTTGCTTGAGGCAAAACCAATTTAGTTGTTCTCTTTCGTTCATCGTGTGCAGTTCAATATGCCGAAAATACAAAGTTTAGTGTACTCGTGGATAAAAATTATCCCGAATTGGTATTCAACGAGGACCAAGCTTCACAAAATAAAGTATTCTGTAGAGCATGCGGAAAAAATGTAAGTACGCCTACCAATATTTAGATAAATTAATTTTGTTTTTTTCTAAACAAAACGTCTACAAATTTATAGTTGTAGTTATATTTTACCCGACCTAGGAAAAATGTCAATAATTATTCACAGGCGATGAAATCGCGACAATTTTTTCTCTTTTTGAACCTTTCAGTTATCTTATCTGCTACTTCATTTTAACAACTAGTATACTCGTACAGGCATAAAAAAGTTTTTTGTAAATGTTTTTCTAAAGACGATGATTTTTAAATTTAGCTAATTTTTTTAATGTCTGTAACATAATTTGTAATATAATGTTTTTTTTTTAATTTTAAGGTGTCATGTGAGAAGAAATTTTTAATTAAGCAGCACGTAGATACTGCGTTACACCGGAACAAACTAAATAAACTCAACTCTGGAAATGGTTCTCAAAGTCGCCTTATTGAAACATTTAAAAACATGGACAAAAAGACGGCGGAACAAGAGTTCTCCAAGGAGTTGTGTGTGGCATTCTTAAGCGCCAATATTCCATTATCAAAAGTACAAAACACGAAATTAAAATGTTTTCTTGAAAAATATTCCCGATGAAAGTACATTAAGGGAGAATTATGTGAACCAAATTTACACCGAGGTAAATACCGAAATTCGTTCATTGATTGGTAACCACTTGCTTTATTTTGAGGTGGATGAAACTACAGACTCTTGTGGTCGATATATTGCTAATCTGTTAATTGGTTGTCTTGATGTTGAAAAAGCTGACAAATCGTATTTAATAAGTTGTAAGCAGTTAGATAAAACTAACAATTGTACAATAACTCGATTTATTCATGAAGGATTAACAAATTTTTTTCTGCCTAATCCAATTCCACATGAAAAAGTAATATTGATGTTATCAGACGCTGCTCCTTACATGTGTAAAGCCTCAGCAAATTTAAAAATATTTTTTCCTAATACCACTTGTTTGGCACATGGTATTAACAGAGTTGCCGAAGAAATCAGAAACCAATTCTTTTGTAAATGAATTAATCAGCAACGTAAAAAAGATTATTTTAAAAGCGCCATTACGGATTCAATTGTATAAAGAATCATTTCCGGGTTTACCGTTGCCTCCACAACCAGTAATTACTAGGTGGGGCACGTGGCTAAATGCCGCAATTTTCTATTCAAAAAATTATGAAAAAACTAAAACTTTAATTTTAGAATTCTCTGACGAATCTACTTCTATTAAAGAAGCCAAAATATTTTTCAAAAATAATGTAATACCAAATCAATTAGCGTTTGTTGCAAGTAATTTTTCTGTAGTGGCCGAAACAATTTTAAAATTAGAATCAAAAGAGCTGCTTTTGACTGAATCAGTAAATTTAATAAACAAATGCCATACAGAATTATCAGCTGTTACAGGAACTGGAGACTTAATTTTTAAAAAGCTTAACTCAGTTTTGAATAAAAATGGATTCAAAATTCTGTCAAAAATGTCTAAAATTTTGAATGGGGAATTTGTTGATGACGATGACCTTGAATTAGATCCATATGTAAGCAATTTAAAATATGCGCCCATTACTTCCGTCGATGTTGAACGATCTTTTTCGACGTTTAAACGTTTACTAGACGACCGACGACATTCGTTTAAAATAGAAAATTTAGAGAAACACCTAATTGTCAATTTTTTTCATAATAATAAATAGGCATATAATATGTATATAAATATATTACTCCTGTTATTTTTGTGAATAGGTAGGTATATTGCTAAATGTATTTTAAAAATGTATAATAATAAGAATAAATATGTTTAGTTTATTAAATTGGAATGGACTTTCATTTTTTATTGTTCAAAGTTTTGCATATCGGTGCATATTTGGCATATATTAGAGCATATTTTTTAATATCTTGTGCCTATTCTTGTGAAATTACGTGCATATATATGCGCATATTTTACAGATTTTCCGTGCATATAATCCGAGCCTTAGTGTTCACTAATCCCTGTATTCATAGACAAGTCTTAGGTTCAACTTGAACCTCAAGTCTCACGCCAGTATTCATAGTCCCGTCTTAAGTTATACCTACAACAACTTTCACTTAAGTTCAAAGTGTAACTTACTGCTGGGTCCTGCTTCATAAACAACTTGTCGAACATTAGGGCCTATTCTGTATCGAAGACGTTAAATTCAAGAAAGGGTTGTTAAATTTCGTTACCGTGGTAACAGCCAATCACAATACTCTATTTTGAATTTTAAAGTATCTTTAAATTTTAACAACCTGTTAATAAGTTACAGAATAGCCCCTATTCTCGGTTATTGTTATTGTCCAAACTAAGACCTGTCTAGTTAAGATAATACCGATTCGAGTTGAAGCGCGCTATTTCGACAAGCTTCGCCGGTAAACCTGCACACAAAAGGCCATTGGTGCGATGGCGTCTACTGGGTGTCTGGTAAAGAATGGGCCATACTTCAAGGATGGCTTCTTTGGGTCAAAACAAATCGATATAGATCAATTTATCTTAGTACAATTTTGCTTCTTTAAAAAGATATGGCCTTTCAAAGATAATTTTTTTATTTCAATATTTTAGCAAAACTCGTTCATTTTTGGAGGTATTTAAATGCAATTTGATATATACAGGTTTCTTGTACTGCTGAATCTTAATATCTTCTTATTTTTAACGTAACATATAGGGGGCGCTCTCGAGATCCTGACATTCCTTTGTTTATTGCTGTACTTTTTTTAACGTGAATATTTTTTAAATTATATTCATTTTCTTGAAAGAACTTTTAATTTACTTTAAAAAAGGTATACTTGTTACATGTCGCTAAAGTATACCAGTTTTGAGAAAAATGGCTCTGAATATTATGATAATGCTGAATATTACTGTTTTAGGTCTACATTGAATCAGGCACATATTTCCGTTACACCGTATTTCAGTTACAGTTTAACTTTAATCTTCACTTTATTTCCATGGGAACAACTGTTTTTATAATTATTACTATGGGAGTAATCTGGAGTTGAAAGTTAAAACTATGAGTGAAATACGCGGTCATAGCAAACATAATAAGATTTTTTTACGTAATGTATCGTTGATTTAAATGTGGAATTTTTTCAATTTTAAGTAAATTACGAAGTAGTGCAACTTTAGATAATTGTCTTTTCATCCTGCAGTAGCGTTACTGGTGTAGTAAGTATTCAACATTTTCACATTCAAAGCCATTTTTCTCAAAACTGGTGTACTTTAGCGACATGTAACAAGTATGCCTTTTTTAAAGTAAATTAAAGGTCGTTTCAAAAAAACGAAACATATTTTTAAAATATTCACGTAAAAAAAAGTACGACAATAAACAAGAGAATGTCAGGGTCTCTAGAGCGCCCTCTATACGTTACGTTAAAAATAAGCAGATATTCAGATTCAGCAGTACAAGAAACCTCTAAATACCAAATTACAATTAAATGTCTCCAAAAATGAGCGAGAATTGCTAAAATATTGATATAAAAAAAAATTATCTTTGAAAGGCCATAACTTTTTAATGAAGCAAAATTATACCAAGATAAATTGATCTAAATCGATTTATTTTGATCCAAAGAAGCCACCCTTGAAGTATGGCCCTTTCTTTACCGGACTTCCCGTATATCACAGTCTACACACAGTCTGTTTACTTGGCGTCGGTACCTTTGATCTTTGTGTCTTCAATAGGTGCGTTCGGCTTTAAACTCCAAAACAGGAGTGGCGTTGGAGTGGAACTACGAAGGAGTACTCCACGAGCGCTCTTTAAAGTTTATCCAGAACGCGTAATGTCAAATCAAAATCATGTGATTTTAACTTACTCTGTATATTCTGCAACAATACCGAATTATCTTCACATATAATTGCTTCTCCACTTTTCACGGGAGTGTAGTTTTTCAAATTAATGTCCATTTCGCGATAAACTTTCACTGCAAAATTCACGTAACCTATAAAAATCATATGTTACAAACTAGCGGGAATCACCGATCAACCAAACGGCCAACGAACGAGAACGGCGGGAATGCTAGATGGTCAATGCGCAAGCACGCTCTCTTAACCAAGCTTAAGGAGGTAGGGCTTGAGGAGTGAGCTCTTTCTACTCCAGGATGCTAAAGCCGAACGGAGAAAGATAAACTCTTTCAGCTCTAACAAGTTACCCGAACGCATTTGAAGTACTCGGAGTGTAAAGAGTTCGAAGCCGAACGCACCTAATGTAACCACTGCGCATTCTTCCGCGAGTTGATTCTTACGTGGCGCAAACAATTTAAATTTAAAATCTTGCAGTGTTTGCAGTTGCGCGAACGTGCCCAAACCAAGCCGGTAAACCAAACTACGAATAGAGGCAGCGAGACTACTGCGCATTCTTCCCCGAGTTTCCAAGAATTTTGTACGCGAAACTAGCGCCAGTGAACAGACTGTATGTAGACTGTGTCTATATTATTACGACTTGCTGTATTGGTATCGTTGACATTTTCAAAATTAATAATAGCTACATAAATCAAAATTAATGAAAATTTCATACAATGCAAAAGAAAACTCATTAAGAGTTGGTTTAGGACAAAATAGTACCACAATTGAAAATAACTTGTTAAGTATGACTTAAGATATAGATAAGATAGACTTAGCATAAAGTACAACTCAAGTTGTAGGTACTTGATCAACTATGAAATACGATTTTTACATTGAGACTTGAGGATCAAGCTGACCTTAAGACTTGTCTATGAATACAAGCATCAGTAGTCTCACTTAGATTATGTTCCGTAAATCAACTATTTTAACCGTGGTTTCGGTTTTGCGTTCCATAAATAATATGTTCCTGAAACATATCTATTTATGAAACGAGGTAACCCATGGTCATAACCAAAGTAACCATAACAGAAATGTAGTAAGTTGTGGTTAAATCGAAAACCGCCAATTTACGAATTGTAACTAGGTATCTAGTATATAGATATTCGGGTGTATTCTAGTTATATATCAATGATTAATAAACACTGAATTATGCGCATGTGCTGTCGCTTTTAACCACTTTTTAAACATTTTTCTATTCCACAAGCGCAAATGTCATTGAAAAGAAGGATATGCAATTATGTTCAGTGATTATATTTTACAAATGAAGTTAACTAATGTTTAAAATTGTAAAATAACCACCGCGTGCATATGAAATACGTCTTTAATCAGTGATTTAGTTATTATTAAGCACAGTGTTAATAAAGTGACAAATAACCACTGCATTATGGAATACACCTGATTATTACTCTATGGTATTTACTAATAAGAAATTGACTATTTGAAGGTAAATAATTCTTTTTTTCATAAAACCATACGTAGATTTAAGTATTAATGAAGCTTTATAAATTTTAGGGAATATTACCACATTACTGACGTGTGCTTATTGTTCTGCAGAATTAGGTTTTTTATCTGATTATTTAGCTGTAAATCTAGACACATTTTTCTAATTTTGAGATCAACAATAGATGAGTCGTGTGGAATAGTGAAATAGTACATATTTGATATTAATTATTTTACAAAAACATTTATCTTTTGGAAATTCAAATTCTACTATTGCTTTCACTTTCATCAGATGTTGAAAATGATTCCGCAAAAATTACTATATATGATTTAGAGTTATTTACATTCATAATCCAGTACGTAATATGATAAATAATAACAATCCAACTAAAGACAATACCAACACCCTAGTTAAAAATAAAATAAAATAAATAAATAAATAAGGTTATGTTGCTTATTTCGGAGAATAAAATTTTCAAGGTGAACGATGATGACCGTATCGTTTCATAAATAACCTGCTTTTTCAATAACCAACATTAACCATAACCAAACCGTTGGTTATTAAAAGTTGATTTATGGAACATACTAAGTAAAATCCTATTTAATAGTTGATGGGACCATGATGGGACTATGACGCTACTCGGAAGTCGTGACACTCGCGTCATGACACTTAACACTCATCCGGAATCGAGTACTCGTGACGCTACTCGCTTTTCCGATTTGCAGCGAACGCTAAGAAATTAATATCAAATGGGAAACATGCTTCTTTTTGATTTTTTAAATAAACTTTACGACAACAATTTGTGCCATCCTATACCTATCAGTTATTTCGAGTGGTTTTGATTTAGTTATAAAATTATGGTTTTCGAAATTGTCAAAATCCTAACATTAGAAAATTAATCAAGGTTTCAATGAGATTTTGTAACGTGTTTTGTAACGTACAGCTGAAATCAATAAAAACGGGTAATGTCAAAAAAATGGACACGTTTTTTTTCAATATTTTCATAGTGTGAAAATGGATTTATTAGAAATAGGTTAGAATTATTTGATGATGTGTCAGTTTATAAATAAATGGGTTACATATTTCTGAAAGATATGTATTGTCAAGTAGATAATTAATTGACAAGTACAACCAAATTTATAATTGGAAAAATTTCATTTCCCGATTTGTTTGATTTCAGCTGTATGTCCAAATAAATTTCTGATAAAGGTTGGCCATGGAAGATAAATTATTACATTATTTACATTAAAATATTGTCCAGTTCTTGAGTAGTTAAGTAAAATTGAAGTTTAATTGGCCACAGCTTACAGTTTGATACGTCATTAACTTCAAAAACTGCTTGGTGTTGTAGATTTTTACACTTCCATGACCCAGAAATTTATTTGGACATATGGTAGCTTTCCGAACAATCTCAAGGCCAGAAAATATCTACTTTTCTTGATTTGTTTTTTTAATGTCGGGCTTCGTTTAATGTCCGACAGGATTCGACACTACTCGTGATATAGTGTCATAACTAAAGGTCGGAATATATGCACTAAAAAATGCTCAAAATATGCATGCAAATATGCCCTATAAAGTAATAAAATATGCATTCAAATATGCATTCATGCATTTAAATATGTAGTTATCTGGACTTTTTCTCTGAACACTTAGGATAAATATCAAAACCCATTTTCTTGCTGTTTGTATATATTTATTTATAATCTTAATCGTAATTAATATACATACATAATCTAGCAACAGTTTTATTAGTTGTTATTATTACTTTAGTACTAAAATAATTAATACTTACATATGTACATATAAATCATATAATTATTATTATAAATTCTAATTAATAAAATTAGTCGCAATTCCTATTGAAAGAATAAATCACTAAATATTTCTCTATATTGTCAACCGTTAGAGATTGTCTGCGGTCACTTAAAATAAATTTATAAGCTGAAAATACTCTTTCAAATCTTATAGGAGCAAATTTAAATTTGCTGATGAAATGTGGTTCCAAATCTAACTCAACTGAAAAGTTACCATTGAAAACCTCATTAATTTCGTTTATTTTTTTAAAGCCTACATTTTTTTTTTCTATAACTGAACAGAACTTGTTTTTTACATTAACTGATCCCTTTAATTTGCAAATTTTATCTTTTATTTTATTCACAATAGAAACAGATTCATGCAATGGGAGTCCTTCAGTTTCTAAATTTGTTATTGCATCTGCAATACAAACAAAATTGCTTTGAATATATGCCATTTGATTTTTTAATAATGAATCGCTAAAAAGGTTTACACATTTTTCTATAGCTACTGAACTGTCGGAACTAAAATTGCATATTACCTCTTTTATTCCATTATAATTTGTTGAAACAAAATCTACAGCTTTTAGCTAGGTACCCCACCTAGTTAGCACAGGTTCTGGGGGCAGTGAAATTCCTGGCAATTTTTCTTTGTATACTTGAACACGTAGGGGGGCTTTAATAAATACTTTTTTAATGTTTGTTACCAAAGTGTTTACACGAGGAAACTCTAATCTGACAGTTTCGGCAACTCTGTTTAAACCATGAGCTAGACATGTACAATGAATTAATTTGGGATAAAATATTTTGAGATTTTGTGCTGCTTTTAACATATATGGGGCAGCGTCTGTTACCATTAATAATATATTGTCTATTGGTATTTTCTCAGGTAAATAAAAACTGCTTAAGCATTCATTGATAAACCGAGTGACTGTCAGATTATTTGTTTTGTCGAGTTCTTTTACATTGATCAAATAACTATTACTTGGTTCATTTTCATTCAAGCTCCCCAAAACAAAATTTGCAATATACCGTCCTTTGACATCAGTGGTTTCATCAACTGAAAACCAGATCGGTTTACTACCAATTCGCTCCTTAATGGCCGCCATTACAGATACATAATTTGAGTCGACAAATTTCTTACGTAATGTTGAAGAACTGGCAATTTTAAAATCTGGAGAATAAGTCTTAAAAAATTTTTGGAATAAAGGATGGTCGACTTTTTGCAGAGGAATATTTAAACTTAGCAAGAGGTTACTCAAATCCTTAGAGAAATTCTCCTGAGCGGAATTTTTCACTTGTTGATTGTTTGTAAGCAACTGTTGAACCATAGCGGGAGGGGTTTGCTTCTTTTCCTTATGAATTTTAGTTCCCAAGTGTTGATCCACTTGAAATTTTTTATCACAACTAATCTGCGAAAAATATACAAAATTTGCATAAATATATATATATATTGACAAAAATATAGATACTTATTTAAAGACGCATTTTTGTTAAATAAATAATAAAAAAAATAATACTAAACTTACCCTCTTTTCGCAGACGGTGCAAAAAATATGACACGAGTCAATTATTTGCAAGTCCTTTTTGTCGGCAATCCATCTCTTTAGTAGAAAACTTTTGTCTGTTACTTGCTTAGGCATTTTAGCACACTTGGAAAACTAACGCGTTTGAATAAACAGTAACAAATACTAAATTTTCTGTTTACGAAATAGACACAAATAAATGGAGAGGGTTAAAATTCATCCCTGTTAATATTTAGCAACCAATCGCAAAATTCTATATTCTACAATTAGGAAAATATGTTTAACATAAAATTATCACATTCTCAGTAACTAATAAATCCTCTAATCGCAGAATTCTAAATACTATTGGGAAAACATGTTTACCATAAAAGTATCACCTTCTCGGTAACTAATAATCCCTTTCACAGGTGCAACACTATCATTTTATTTGTTCAGGCAAAGAAGATTAAGTAAGTCCCGCATTTCCGGTATTTCAGAAGAAAGAAGCAAAAACCGCTGAAATATGCAAAAAGTTATTTTGCATATGCATTTATGAAAAATTGTCAAAATATGCATTCATGCACTTAATATGCTTTTTGCATATATTCCAACCTTTAGTCATAACGCTCAGATCTGCGAATATCGAGTAGCGTCACGACATTCAACGCTAGAAATCTCACCACTAAGTACAACTTCAGTTGTACTTTATGATAAGTCAGACCCATCTAAATATTGCGGTGTTTATAAGTAGAGGTGGGCGATACGGGAAATTGTGTATCGAATTTCGATACGATTTCTGTATCGGTATCGGCTACCGATACGTATCGATATGTATCGAAATATTGGATTGATATGCATCGATATATCGATGCGTTTCGAAATATTGAACAGAGATTTAAAACTTTAGTGCAAAAAACGGTTAAGACCAGTTTTTTAAGTCTTGAAAAAATTGAAATAAACTAAATATCTTCTAAACGATAAAATAAAATGAATTTAGTTTAAGGTTATTGCTTAAACTTATGATAAGAAATCCGATATTTCGATACGTATCGATATTCGATATCCGATATTAGGATTCGTATCGATATGCGATACGTCGATACAATTGAAAATGTGTATCGATACATCAACCTAGCCCTATTTATAAGCTAAACGAAAGACTTTTTCAATGAAATAATTTGTAAATAGTAGAGAAATTTAGAGTAATGCATAAGTTATGTTTTACAGGATTTATTTGTGTACAGTTATTAAATTCAAGGGTCTATCAGGTATATTAACTTTGTATAAATATTTATAAGAATAAGCAATTTTAAATTACATGTATATTATAGGCGCCATGCACATCTTTGCGTTCAGCGCCGCCTGGCGTGGTGATTTGTGAATTAGTGATATGATAATATTTCTTGATGCTCATTACACTCTTATGACAATTTACGATTGTAATACATAATACTTGAGCTTCTTGGTATTGAAATACATTACATATTCAAGTTCAAATGTACACTAATAATTTGAAACAACTCGTATTTTCATACGAGCGTCTGGCTGCAGATCCACCTACAGCCAATCAGAACAAGGATAGGTCAAATTACCAATCAGAAGCGTATACCACGCTCTAGCCAATTAGAATAAGGCAAAGTAATTCAAATTTTTGAATTCAAACTTAGGAATGCAGTTTCAATAATAGTGGTGTGATTCATATTAAACGGTACTATTGAGCTGGTGAACCAAAAGAACGTTTTAGCTTAAAGCTGGAGAAAGAAGAAATACAGCAAGAACGAAAGCAAGAAAGAAATAGCAGCAAGAAATAACAGCAAGAAAGAAATACAGCAATGAATGAAAATACTTTTATTTGTCATGTTTGTGGCTCAATATATAGGTCAAATATAACTAATTTTAAATATTTCAACAAAAATAACATTAAGAAAATAACATAACAAATTTGAAAAATTAGAAAATGAAAATTTAGAACGCCATTTAGATGTCGATCATAATGTTAAACAAGACGTTACATTTTGGCAGTATTGATGTACCATTGGCGACAGAAAAAATGAGGACAAGTCTTAGCAGTGATTTTAACGTTTTTTTACTAATGTAAGTGAAACTTCTAATTCAGTTTGCAGTCGTTTCCATAGCAATGTGTTTAATATAATTTTAATCAAATATGGCATTATCGAAGATAATCATGCTAACATCCTATGTTCCGGATTGAAAACTGCTACTACCTGCGACAGTATGTATATCACAACTGATGATGCTGCAGAACAAGACAGTGTTGTACAAGAAGTTACTAATTGGACTATTAATTCTGATGAAAGTAATTATACTGTGAAAAAAATTAATTTGAGTAGCAGCCATGAATGTAAATTGAAATGTGTTATATGTGAATGTTGCGTGCACGTATATTCTTGTACATGCACAGATTATTTAATACATGCTATTGTATGTAAACACATACATAAAGTAGGTATTTTTTATTATTATTAACAAAAAAGGTATAGGTATCCACAAGTAACGAAGTTCTCAATAATTAAGACAAAGAGGAAATTCAAATGCCTTTAAAAACTTTAAAAAGAAATAATAATTTACAAACAGTACACACAGAAATTAATAATAACATTACTGAGGTTTCAGAATATTGTAAAAATAGTAAAAATTAAGACATATTATCTAAGATACGCAATTACTTAAAATTAATGAATAAAATGGTGAACAGGGTCCAGCATTCATGCAAGACAAATCAAAAAGTAATAATCAATAATAAATAAATAAGAAAATTGATTTTCAACCTAGGTAATTTATATAAATTATAAATATAAATATGTTCCATATAAATTTACTGGAAAATTCAATTTACAAACACTGAACATCAGCTTTCATCGTCTGATCATTAGATTATTCTTTCAAACTTCTATGTATTTATAATGCATACTCAGGACTTAATCGTTTACCAGCAAATTTATATGGAACTCACCATAGGTACAGTGCTCGGTATTAAAAATAAAACGTTCTGCCAACCCAAAGCCTAACTAACACTCAGAGCCTCACTTCTGTTGAAAAATTACAATAAATTCTGCCTTGATAATGTGACCATATTTACTCTTTATCAATAAGATTCATTATTTTCGAACAAGATTGTGGTTTTTTGGTTACTTTTTAATGTCAAGCACTGTATAGGTGTTTTTTTTTTATATTTGCACCCTACCTAGATACTTTAACACCTAGAGAAAAACTGTAAATACAAAAGTTGTAGCGATTTATATGTATTATTTTTTAGAGTTTTCAAGCTCCTAAAGTAAACCTACATGTGGGGTGCAAAAAAAACCTGTACATACAAACATTTTAAATTGCTTCGTTTTTTACAAAATAATTTATAATTCATTTTAGATATCAATCAACAAAGAAAAAAAGAAATGCCATAACTCGTCTAGGAGAACCTTTCCCAAAAGAAGTAGATTAGATTCATAGCATGTTAAATGAGAATTAGAATTATATTCCAGAAAAAAGTGTGCATTTTCAGTGTCCGTTAAAAGGATTCGTATTACAAAATATTAAAGTTAACTAGTAACTAAAGTACTAGCCTTTACAGTTTTAATAAAATCAATTCCAAGCGATTTGAAACTGCTACTTATGTAGCTATTTAGTTGAAAGTTTCACTGAAATTAGAAATGGACCCCCTTTAAACTCTGTTTCTTCTGATCAGATGTTGCACTGAAATAAAACACGTCTCATTAAAGTTCAAAGTGTCATGCAATTTTCTTACTTATCATATGTATTGTATATTAACGCCAGTGCTATTGATGCCATTCTTGAAATATAACACAGTATCCACCCTGACCCGATGTTCAAATGAATATTACGATTGGCATCCCAGTAAACATGAGACATCCATGTGACATCACAGAAAGTCGAAAAGCATTCACACTTGTAACGTTTCTTTGTGACGTGAATATGATATCGCTGTGATATCTACGTAATCAGTTCTGTAGGAATAAAATTTAAGAACACTCCAGAAAGCCTCATGCACAATGAGGTAGAAATAATAATAACAGTAATAATAATAACATAATATATACGTTATATAATTAATTTTGCTAATATGTTAGTCACAGAAGACGGACATTAGACGTGAAAATGCCGTTATTTTCACCATTTGCTTACATCAGGGTGATGTTATTTTGTTTACTGGGATTGGATATCATATTTTTAATTGCTGTAAGTAAAAATAATAATATTAATACAAAAGAAACATAGAGTATGGTATAAAAGCCAGGTTGAGTTTCTGCTGGTTTAAGGATCTCCGAGTTCTAACTGGTAGCATGCTGTAAAATATCTAACACGATTTGCTGTGTCGGTGCAAAATCCATATTCATGACATAACAGCTGATCTTGTGTACACTAAAAATTTACACGTTTTAATCATAATATTACAGAATGAGTTTAAACTTTAAAATATTGCGGCCTGACTTACGTGTCAAATTATTAACTTCCAAAGTAAAAGCGAGATTATGAGCACCATGACGGCCTGATTACCAGTACCAGTTACCATATTATTTTTAATTTTAGTCAATTTCTGAGATCACATGTATCCTTGACCACGACTTGTAAACAGGTTAGGTTTATGTGAGTTTTGCCGCGAATGTCGTTTGCGCATGACAGCTCTGCGAGCACCACCTCGCTAGGAGGAGTTCGTAGAGTTAACTCTATTTACTCTGCTCTTGTACGAGATGAACGACTTGGAGTTTATAATGTTCACTCCATTGGTCCTACTCGAACGGATTTAGAGTGGAAAGAGCAAATAGAGTCAAAAGAGTAACCAAGTCGAACTCACCCATAACAAACACACTCCACGAGGAAAAAGTCAGCCTACGTGATACACTGCATCGGGAGAGGAGCAGGAGCCGTCACCGATATCAACAAGTTTAAGAACAGCAATAAGCTAATAAGATATAGGTAAACAAAAATAAGATTTAGAATATTGACGAAAATTACCCTGAGAAAAACAACGAATGCATAAATTTGCAACAATTATCAGAAATTTTGAAAAATATCCCATTTCACAACATAAAATTGGCTTCACCCAACTAGGGGCCATAACACTGCATAAAATTGGCGCCCAACGTGGGACCAAAGACAGAAAATTTTGCAACAAATAAATTTATGCTAAAATCTGCAAGAATCCAGATAACACTGCAATATGTCTTAAGTCATACTTAACAAGTTATTTTCAATTGTAGTACTATATATTTTGTCCTAAATCAATATTAATGAGTTTTCTTTTGCATTGTGTGTAATTTTGATTTATGTAGCCATTATTAATTTTAAAAATGTCAACGATACCAATTGGGAAATAAAACTAACCACGGCACGTGTGAGGGAGCCACCGTAGACAAGTAATGCGTTTTGTTTACGTTTGATGTATTTGTGATAAAATGTTTAGTTAAACAACATTTAAGAGTACTTTTGTAAAAAAAAGTATTGTTATTGTTTTGCAAATTATTGCGAGTTCATTAGTAAGTAATATTCGGATTGATTGTTTCTGGTTTCTGCAGACCACAGTGCTTCAGACTCTAACATCTATACTTCTTTATCAACAGATTTAGGAGTTCTGCTTTTCGTATTTAAAACTTTTTGGAAAGCTATATTTTCCAAAAGCAGTAATTATGTAATTATCTAAAGTCCCTAGATTAATAAAGTACGGCAATACACAGTTTAGGACCAAATTTTAAAAACTAGTCAAAACATGGCGTCTGTATCACGTGACACAAACAGACTTGTGTACTTTAGAGTCCCTGGGGGCGTTCAAGTTTCACAACCGGTTGTTTTAGGAAAAGCGTCGGGTAACGTACCGGACGTAGTTGATTTGTGAACGCCCAAAACGCTTCAAAACAGCTGATAGCAGTATTCATTCGTGTTTACATTATAGGTTATGTGCAAAGGTCGGGTAATTAAAGTATAGCACGGGATAGCGTTGAATATCAGATCCACAATTATGACAAAATATTCAAAGTATGTCCTTTGTATTAAGATAATTAATCTCTTTAAGTACCTGCAATAGCTTTATTATAATCATGGACAGATATAAGCACATTGTATGTCTGGCCAGAGCTTGCATCAAATAGAGATAGCAATCTATTATTTTCCATTATATTCAATATTGCTATTTGTTTTGTGGTGTTGTTTTTTAACGGATACCGGTGCGGATACGTAGGTTAGCACGACAGACAACAACACGTGCAATAACACAAAACATACTTTTGCGCATGCGGGACAATTTTTACCCATCTGTTAAAGATAGGTAAAAAGTTGCTCTGTCCGACGCGACGACGCACAGTGGTCAATTTTAATTATTTGGCGCGGAAAAATTATTTTATATTTTTGAGTTGTTCATATCAATTTTATAGATAAAGAAATATAGATACCATGTAATATTCGGTATTTTTTCTAAACTTTTGCGGCATATTGAGATTTAGGGTATCAACAGGTTTCTTTGAATAATACACAAAAAATAATATACCAGAAGTGAATAGTTTATTAAGTAATATACACAGCTAGGTATGTAGCTATGTAATTACAAACATAGAATGTAAAAACAGAGTACGTAAGAAACGCTGTATACAGTGTGTATAAAAATTTGGAACACCTTAAATGTTTCCAAAAATATTTTCTTTTTGCAAAATGTTCTCACATGTCGAATATTACTATAAATTTGTCATATGTTACACTAGTTAATATATGTGTACAGTGGCGTACCGTTGGGGTACAAAAATAATTTTAATATTTTTAAATGGAAACCCCCATTTTTTATAATGAATTACAAAAATGTATATTTTTTTACGAATATCTACATAAAAATTTTATAGGGTCACATAAGGAAAAGTCAAATATGGCACACCTAGTGATACCAGCTACAACGTTGAAAAAAAGGTCATAACTTTGGAGATTGCAGGTTGTTGCACATTATTTCAGTGTACACTGAAAAGGCAATATATACTTGAGATAATACAGTGGTAATTATTTCCAATACGCGCCAATAACATCATTTCTAGTCTGTCACATATGTACAACAAACACGGCTATAATTTCGTTGTGATTACGAATGTCACCGAAATTTTTTCTGAACTACTCAAATTTAAAGTTACATCAAATTTTAAAAGGGAATACACATTTGACTGACTCATGTGGATTTCTGAAAGAAAACCACATAAAACTGAACAAAACGTAGGTTGACCACCGCACGCTTATTAAATCGATAAGATTTATAATCCTTATCGGGATGGACTCTACGCTTGCGGATCAGTCGAATTCTTTTGGATACTATACTAGAGAGGTTGTAGGTTTACGTTCTCCTAGGTTTCAATTTTTAAATATGAAATTATATTTAGGGTTTTTTCCGCGCCAGATAATCCAAATTGACCACTGTGCGACGTCTGGCATTAAATATGAACGCTTGACAAAATAGTCGGCGTTGATTTGTGAACGACAAACACAACGTCTGGTAACGTTCGGAGTAAAACTTGAACGCTCCCAAAGTCGTGCAAACATTTGAGCGGGAAATACAAATTATAGTTCATGACTAGAGACACGAGACGGCGACAGCAGCTACCATTGTTGATAAAACAGGACATTAATATGAGAATTTGCTTATGTGAATCACAAGTTGTGCTGTGATTAATCATGACTTGTGTGAACTTGGCAGCCAACCGTCAGCAGCCGAATGCGTAGTAAGACGTGAAAACGGAGGCAGGTTTACACTGTAGAAACTGGCATCGATTTCGGATTTTCACTCGTATTTCATGAAATACACCCTCCCGCAATATAAAATCAACACAAGAACTTAAGACAATCCAATATAATAACACAGCGATCACGAAAACTAAAGAAATATCGAGTTATATGCATCACGGATTTCGCCCTGAACTTATCGGTCGCGCGTTTGCTCGCGGCCGGTGAAATGTAGTCGGGAAAATAGTACTTTTTAATATGTAACGCAAACTTTTCTAATTGCATGAGTACTTGCATCTGTGCATGTGTATTGATAATCCGGCGTAAAAAAAGTTTATACCCCCTACACATTTAAATTATATGGCATAATCGAAAATTCCCGTCAGCGCAATGTTCATACAAACGTACATGACTTTTCCAATTAGCAACGCAGTAATGTGAAAAATCATAAGTGGATAGAGGAAACCTTCCGCTTTCGGAAAATGGTACCAAAAAAGTTTATACCCCTTACACTTCTTAATTATTTCAGAGAACGTGTTATAAACCTGCGTAACTCTTTCAATAAGCGACGTGGAAAATCGAAAATGCAGAGGTGGATAGAGGAAATCTTTAGCATTAGGAAACTGGAATCAAAAAAGTTTATACCCCCTACAAATTGGAATTACATCACGAAATCTGAAACGATGTAGGCAATTATGAGTAATACCTGTAAGGCGGATTGTCTAAGTAACAATGCAGCATATTTACAAAATTGCATAATTGCGCATAATCCGAAAATTTACGTGTTATAAACCTCCATAACTTTTTTCATAAGCAACGGAGAAATGCGACATTTCAGAGGTTGACAGAGGAAACCTTTAGCTTTAGGAAAATGGAACCAAAAAAGTTTTTACCCCCTACAAATTTGAATTATTACACGAAAACTGAGACGATGCACAACAGTTTCCGTCTTACGTGGGCGTGACTTGTAAGGCGGATTGTCTAACTACCGATACTCCTGTCACAAACGAAAGAAACCGCGGCAATCTGTATCTGGCGCGAAATATTCATTTATACTCATAACAATTTATTGTCTTCGTTTCTTCGCGTAAATAGATTACAGTCATTTATAAACTAGAGATTGTTTTCAGTTTGCAATAGGCTTAATAATTATTCAGCGTTTGTGTCTCGAATGCAAACCTTTGGGAGAAGAATGTAGATTCTAAAAAGAACTCTTGTATTCCGTCACGTAGGTGGTACCAATTGTGATGTATTTGGAAACATAGAAAATTAGAAAATATTCCACAATTATAAAATTTCGACACGATTTTGACGACTATGTCTTTGTAATAAAAAATCGTTTTACGAATAACATTTTTTGTTTTGATAGAAATAAATTGTGTCATAAGCTCGATAAAATTGTAATTTAGACACATAATTGATTGTAATTTACTATAACATGGTAAATTATTACAAAAGTATATTTTTTGGTAGTATACCAAGAAATTATGACTGACCAGTTTGGTTTTGAATATAAGCATTGTCCAAGTTTTGCTATAAAAATTGATAACAATGATTCAAGTTAGCTCCATGAACATGTAGCATAGAAAATAAAAAATAGAATGAAAAATGTAAAATGCTTATATTCAAGTAAGCGATAAAGTAAGTGATATATATTACATTTTCACGAATGGATAACACGGTATTTTTTGGTGACAGTATTCTGAGAAGGATGTTATCAAACGTTGTGGGTAAGTACAATGCCAATGTGACGCTATTAGATTTTATTTTATGTAGAAATGTATATACGGTGAAAGCCAAAACCAAGTGAAAAAGTTTTTTATTTATTTCTTTATTTGAAAGTTTTTATGCCAATCATTTTAATAACGAGCACTATATAAATTGTACTTCAAACTTATTGTTTTACAGGTAAATTTTTTTAAAATTTTTGCAACTTAGGTATATACAGGCTTTGTTCTGGCACGTACAGTAAAGTTATTACAGTTGTACGGTTTTATATGTATTATCTTTAAAAGTTTTTTTAAGACAAAAACATATCGCAAAGTGAGGTATAGTGTACAATTTCAGTTATTTTTAAAGATTATACATAAAAAACCGTATAACTTTTTTCTTCATCGTTTTTCTCTACCTCGTATCATAAAGCCTGTATATAGGGTGCGAAATATATTTAAAAAAAACTGTATGTTGGACACATAAATTTGCAATAACTTCTTGGCGATCACTGTATATTACAGATGTCATTTATATATACCTAACCCACAATCTTTTAGGGGAATCCTGTTTTCGCAGCGGCAACCACAAACTGTCCTGTCAACTGTGTGTTGGCGGACAAACAGTTAGGCAGTTGATACGCCGCTTGAGGAGTGGTAAAAAACAGAATTCTTTGTGGAATATAAAGGTGGAAAAGGATTTCCGGATCATTATCATGATCGGAAGTAACGATATTTTATAAAATGCTACACCGATCCATATTTCATTTCACATTAAATGGCTTCTGCGGTTAGCTAAAAAATTGTCATCTACTGTTTTCATATGTAGCATACCGCCATTGCAAGATTATTGTTATCAGCAAAACATATTACATACCAACATGAAATTACAAACAATCGCAAAGAAGTGTGACATTAAATTCTTGGACGTTCATTCATTTGTATCTCAACGGTCCTATCATATTTTTGAAAAGTAAGTCTACCACTAATGTCTTACATAATTTGTAATTAACATACTATTCTTTTTTCAGAGACAGGATTCATTTGAATAGACGATGCCTCCAAGATATGTATGAATTCTTCCAAAGCCAATGTTGAACACAATGTAAGACATTCGATATTTTATACGTATTGAGTTCGCATTTCATTATTATTGTTTTTGTTTCTAGAATCTTCCCCATTGGTAGAACGTGTAGATGTAAAATGGTTCTTTTTAGAACCACCAAAACCTTCTCCCAAACATTTGCATTCGAGACACACAAGCGCTTAATGAGATTAGTATACCTACTGCTAACTGAAATCAACCTCCAGTTTCTAAATTATTCCTATCTATTTATTCTTTTATGTAAACACGCTAATATAAACAATTAACTATCTAAATAAATTGAGGCGGTCAGAAGCAAAGGGGTGTAAGTACAACTTTCGTGACTTGAAGAGAGAGAGGTTCAAAGTTAAATTTCAATAAAATAATTCGCTGTCAAATGATAATTTATAAGATAGGAAAACTACTTTCTAATATCTTTTTATGACTGTTTCAAAAATTTCGTGAAATCACATAACTCAATTTGTGTTAAAAAGTCACTCTGCTTCTAACCGCTTCATTTGTAAAACAGTATAAATGAATATTTCGCGCCAGATACAGATTGCCGCGGTTTCTTTCGTTTGTGACAGGAGTATCGGTAGTTAGACAATCCGCCTTACAAGTCACGCCCACGTAAGACGGAAACTGTTGTGCATCGTCTCAGTTTTCGTGTAATAATTCAAATTTGTAGGGGGTAAAAACTTTTTTAGTTCCATTTTCCTAAAGCTAAAGGTTTCCTCTATCCACCTCTGCATTTTCGATTTTCCACGTCGCTTATTGAAAGAGTTACGCAGGTTTATAACACGTTCTCTGAAATAATTAAGAAGTGTAAGGGGTATAAACTTTTTTGGTACCATTTTCCGAAAGCGGAAGGTTTCCTCTATCCACTTATGATTTTTCACATTACTGCGTTGCTTATTGGAAAAGTCATGTACGTTTGTATAAACATTGCGCTGACGGGAATTTTCGATTATGCCATATAATTTAAATGTGTAGGGGGTATAAACTTTTTTTACGCCGGATTATCAATACACATGCACAGATGCAAGTACTCATGCAATTAGAAAAGTTTGCGTTACATATTAAAAAAGTACTATTTTCCCGACTACATTTCACCGGCCGCGAGCAAACGCGCGACCGATAAGTTCAGGGCGAAATCCGTGATGCATATAACTCGATATTTCTTTAGTTTTCGTGATCGCTGTGTTATTATATTGGATTGTCTTAAGTTCTTGTGTTGATTTTATATTGCGGGAGGGTGTATTTCATGAAATACGAGTGAAAATCCGAAATCGATGCGAGTTTCTACAGTGTAAACCTGCCTCCGTTTTCACGTCTTACTACGCATTCGGAGGAACGGCTAGAGACAGGGTGACTCGGTGCCGAGAATAACCGAATATTTCCGAAGTTTAAAAATCGTTCAGAGATATCAGTTTGTTGTACTAAAATTTAAAATACATGTCCGTGTTTCTGTTAAACAGAATGGATTCAAAGACGTGTTCTACATGTAATAAAACATTTTCCAAAGCATGTACCTTATACAGACACATGCGAGAAGTACATAATGAATTTGTTGAAATAATTAAACTGCATGATAAATTTATTTCATGTTCGATATGCCAAGACAATGTATTTAATTACGAGGAATTAGAAGAACACTTGAACACTCAGCATAAGGTAGTTTTGATAAGGGAGTGTCACAAATTTTATTCGCAAGAAGGTAAAAATAATTTTTAATACATAGTTTAATAATGCAGCTCTAACTAGTACTGTGTGATTTTTAAAATTGTGGATAAAGGGAGGGCGTGAAGAGGAAAATGTATAGCTTAAATTAACTCATACGTACGTTTTGGTGAACACCACTGCGAAAATATGGTTAATTTATGAATGCCTTTTGAAGTTTTGTAAATATCATTTTGCATAAATCGTATTTGCTAATTTACGCCATACGTTTTGCTTTCACGGCCTCCCTTTATCTAAAATTTTTTAAATCATACTGTACTTATGGAATCTAAATACCATGTATGTATTTACCTATAATCGGAATTATAATTTAAGATTTTTATAGAAAACTCAAATTTATGGTGAAAATATGTTTGATATATGGAATAAAATATTGCTATATGTACAACACTCTCGATATTTTACGTATTTTGCACAATTTTCTTACCAAAATTTATAACAAATGAAAGAATAACATAATTTTTCCGTAATTTTGTTTTAAAAAAATAGGCAATGCATGATAAAAATACAGAATCCTAAACTATTGTTTTAAAGATACCGTTAAACATTTGTGGTAGTTCAAATTTAATTTTTATTTTCAATATTGCGGTCGCTAAATTTATTATAAATAAATTAGAAAGTACTTAAATTTATACAATCATTCATTTACCTAATTATGGACAACGCACATATTTAAATAAATTTGTTAATACTTACAACACACAATGTAAACTTTGCAAGAAAATATTTCTATTGTTCAGGCATATTGTCGATTATGACAGAAAAGAAATGGGGAATAACAATATTCCTTTGCGAACTGTAAGCAATAATAGCATTGTGTATAAAACATTTTTTCGTATATTCAACAGGAAGAGTGTTATTGAAGAAACCCAGTTAAATGCCACACTCTGTATATAATTTGTACCTAGTCCTATTTTAGGGACAATTTGTAGCTTTTTTTTTACTACATTTTTTTTCTGTAATAATAAAGTACGGAAATATTTTAACATCAAGTATAAATAAAATATTTAAAGTAAATACGTAAGCTGAGGAATTAAAATGTTCTTAATAATTAACTTGTAATTGGTTCTTCTTATTTTGTATTTTAAAATCTGCTATAGAAAATTTATTTAAAATTCCCGCCCGAACTTCTGCGACCGAGTCACCCTGTCTCTAGCCGCTCCTCGCATTCGGCTGCTGACGGTTGGCTGCCAAGTTCACACAAGTCATTTGGCTGCTGACGGTTGGCTGCCAAGTTCACACAAGTTTAATCATGGGTGTATTTTTCTTGTATGTAATGTGCGGTTTACAATTTTGTCATTTATTAGACTACAAATAAGTGACAAAATACTAATTTAATATTTATTGTGGTATTCTGTAAAGCGTAAAAAAGTGAAATTGTTAAAAATGGTATTTTACTGTTGTGTACCGTCGTGCAAAAACAATAACAACCAACAAAAAATGCACATGTTCCCAAAAGAAAGATGAAAAGGTAGGCATTATTTAGCAATAGTTTTGTTGGAACAATTCATTGTCCGTAAACTATAACGTTTACCTTATGTTGACACCAAGGACACAGTATAAATAATAAAAAAATGTACGTGGACTGCATATTTTTTTGTGTGTGCATTGAAATATTTTCTACATCACCCATGCCAAAATCATCCATTATACGACTCTGAGACAGTAATGTATTTTGATGTAAAAATGTACTTCTAGATGTATAAATTATGGTTGAAGAAAGTGAAGAATCGTCAGCTTCTCTTGTTAGAAAGTGAAGATGTAAGAAAGAATTATCGGGTATGTGACATACACTTTTCCCAAGAAGAAAAAATTATTGGTCGACGTGGAGTTAATTTGAAATTTAATAGTATACCGTCACTGCATTTACCACCTCAAACAGAAGGTACCAGTACTTTATATATTTCTATTATTTAATGCTTTGTAATACATATGTATAATTATGTAAATTAATTACAGTTTGGGGTTTAATGTGCTTATTTTTTAGACCTTACTGAGCACCAATTGTCCACTAATTTCATAATGGAAATTGACCAACCATCTACATATACAATAAATCTTACGCTGGAGCAGGAGGAAATAGTAACAGAAAGTGAAAAACCTTCCACCAATGTTGTAGAAATGGATTTAGATACAGAAATTCCTGAATTAATAGTCACCGATAAGCTAACAGTAGGAGAAGGTATTGTTTTCTTTTAAGAGTACAGCAAAGCGTAATGTTGCCTCAATGAGCTGTAATGCAAACTGTGAAGATGACACTGCGCGAATACTGCATCCATTAAAGGAATTTTTATGTGAAGAACATGAAATTGTCCATGAACCAATACTCTTGGAAGGTATAGCTGAGGAAATTATTATACCTGACTATTTAAATTATTCTTTAGTAAAAACTAGTACGCTGACCTACATAGCTGGCTAGCAAAAAAAAATTTAAAAAGGTTAAAAGTTGTGATACATGTAAGTTGGATTTAATTGGCAATATCAGCCAGTTAAGTGACGAGGATGCTTTTATTATTAAAAATAGAAGTTTTCGCCCAAATGCCTTGCTTTTTCCTACCGCAACATTTACTAAATTATTTAATAAATGCATGTATGTTTTAGATAATACTCTACCGCGTATTTGTTATAAAAGTAATGTTGCCAGCACATTAAAATTTATATTATTGGCAAATATAAAAAATGAAATATTAAGTTGTAAGGAACACGATGTCTTAGATTTATTTATTACTTCTACAGTAGAATTTCATTTATACACGTGGTGCAAGAATATTAATAAAATTTTGAAGGGGAAAATTCAGTATAACAGTAATGACCCTATTAAGTTATAGGCACACCAAAAATTTTTGAAACAGGAAATATTCACAGAAAATTCGTCACACATAAATTTAACTGTTAATTAATATTATCCATTCCTTCACTAGTTCTAGTTTTTTATGTTAGCAATGGTACAAGAGTACCACATTCTCACTTGACTTTCACCGCATGCTGTGATAACAGATAGTGAAGGAATGGATTAAATTTTTTTGAAATACGAATTGTCATGTTCTTTCTTGTAAAATTCGTATTTTTCATTTTATTTGAATTGAATTATTGGTACGTTACATATAAATCTCTGCATCTAGCAGCCCTTTGATCACAAATTGAAATTTTGTAGTGTATATTAATATAATAAGTACTACGCTTTTTTTTAGTAAGATTTGATTCTGAAATTTCCATTGTGAAGTATGTTATAGTTATTAATTTTCTTATATTTTGTAATCAGTTGTTCATAATGTGAGATTGTGTGTGAGATTTCACAAATTTCAGATCTCGGGAGGCCGTGAAAAAATACGTGAAAGCTACAACACAATTATGATCATTAATTTATCACAAATGTTCAATTAGTAATTTATTAAAGTGAATAAATTTTACATTCAAGATGTCAATGTAACAGCATTATTAAGTAAGACAAAAAATTATGTTTCACGGTCTTACGAAATTTGAAACTATATGACTTTATGTTTAATACATCTAAATAGGTCACAGTTTCATATCAGTATAAATACATATTATAAAATGTTATTTGCAATAAATTATATCTGATATTACATATTTTTATTTTATGACTGTAATGGAAAATATCAAATGTTTTAATAGAATAGAATAGAATATCATATATTACAGTAGTTCTATTAAAATATTTTAGCATTTTCTTTTTCCTAAAAAAAATTCAAAAATTATGTCAAACATCGGACAAAATTAATAATTGAAATAATGAAAGAAACCCGCATTGAAAATTAAAATAGTACGTGACTAGAGACACGAGATGGCGCTGTTCTCGTGCGAGAAAAATATATATGTCTTTCCCATCTATATCTTTCTTTATCTATGGTCCCTGCTTAGATTATATCGATCGCAATAGAATCCAGCGGATACAAAAACATGTGCCTACGATTTGTGTACGGACTCAAAGGTAGTGACCACATTTCACATACTTTTGAAAGAGCTCGTTGGCTGAAGATGGCTAAACGGCGAGAACTTCACTCATCTGTGTTTTTCTATAAAATCATTGTTCCCAAATCTCCGCCTTATTTGTATGAAAAGATTCGTTATAGAACCGACGCGACGTGCACAATATTAACGTTAGGAACAGGGGCTTACTCACTTCTCCGGTACATCGCACTGCTTTGTTTCAACGATCGTTTTCATTCAATATTGTTGAAAGTTCTATAACAATATTCCGCAAAGATTAAAAAATGTCTCAATCGCTGCATTCAGACATCAGTTCCGCCTACAGTTATTCTGCTCTTAATTGTTAAGCTGCTTTCTATTTTCTTTTTCTTTTTTTGTCACTTCTACTCGCGAAGACCATAGTTATCTTCTATTCTCTTATTCATTTGCATTTATTGTAGTTTTAGTTTTCTTTCATTAGTTTATTAGTTTTAGTTTCTTTTTTCTTTCTTTTTCTTTCCCTTTTCAGTTTTTAGTTTAGGGTAGGCTTAGTTTACTAAAGGGTCCGGAGGAAGAGTAGCTACTTCTCTGAAGTAGCTGATCCGGATCCTTTTGGTCAATTTTAATAGTTTCAAAATTGTAATAGCATTTATTAAATCTATATGACCAATGACCAATAAACATTATTATTATTAATCTTCGTCAGGCAGCTATTATCATAATAATAAGTTGAAAGATACCTTCATTGGACAGAAGATGAAGAAATACGGTCTGACGACAAAAAATAAAGTTCAACAATTTTCAATAACATGAATTAAAATTAAAAAATATTGAAAATTGGAAAAAATGGGTAAACATTTTGTTAAAAATAGATTTCGAAAAATTTTCGCCTGCGGAGCATCGTTTTTACTCTTTATTTACTGTTTAGCCATTTTTAGCTTTTCTTTTAATGACCGCTGGATTTTCTCGTTCCACAGTTGTTGGCAACACTGTTCAAGAAACATTTTTAGTTTGGCAAGTTTGGCTGTCAGTACTAATAATCTAACCTTACATAGAGAAAATGTCAACTGTATTCGATTGTTTATAAATAGTTCTTAATTCAAAAATGGCAGTAGTACAGAATTATTTACCCGGAGATTCTTTACTCATAGACAAGATAGTTTGCGAGTTGAAATCACAGGGAATATTCGATGAGTTTCGAAAGGAATGCATAGCCGATGTGGATACGAAGCCAGCCTACCAAAACTTAAGGCAGAGAGTTGAGGGCAGTGTTTCAGGTTTTCTTAACAAACAAACTTGGAATCCGGATATGAACAAAAATCATGTGAGAGAATTATTGAGAAAGAATATATACGAGTGAGTATAAATCTGGATATCTTACTTTTAAGTATTTAAACGTCAAACTATTTCTAAAAATTACATGTAATAAGCATATTTCGAATATCCGCTGAGTTGTGTCTGGCATCTATAGTGCACAGTATGTCCTAGATAACTTTTCCAGCGCATGGGGATCTCGCTTATTATAAGAGATACGAAGTCGGTTAAGGGTCGATCTTTCCACCTCCTAATAAAGTTCCCGATAACGTTATTTGGCAAATAATTTGATTTTTAAGAGTGGTTTCCATGGTGATTCGTAAAGTTATTCATCTATTACATTTATCAAGAGGTGGAAAGATCGGGCCTGAATACGTTTTTGTTATTTATATTTTCTTAAGACACTTTTTTATGCAGAATTTAAATGTGCTTTTGGATTTTGTTTTTTACTTTCCGTTTGCGAATTTTTATCCCCAACTTCAATTTTTTTAAGGTGGCAATAGACGATCATAAAAATCGTGTTATTTACATGTATTTTTGAACAAAACGTAAATTTGAACGTGTATTGTGGCGAAAAACAATTTCATGAATTTTTGCATGTAAAATTTGAAACTTGTTTTATGTCTCAAGGTCTTTGACGTGAATTTTTAATGAATTTTAGTAATTTCGTTGTCTACAGTTTACCAAGGGGGCATGTGTTGGTTGCATTTGAGCATTCTATTCATTGGTTTTATATTAAAATGAAATTATTATTGCTGTATCAGTAATATTATAGCTATTAATAGTTGCAGGAAAGACATTATTCATTTTGGAATGCATTAATTAAGAGTTGTAGGTTAAAATTACACAAAATAATACTGTCAAGTACTTTGTCACACAAAATCAGGTCCACCAACATTAATAGCATTAAATTATCATTCAATTTTTCACATCAATTTTTTGTCAAATATTAGAACATGTACTGTGCAAATTTTTTACATCAATTTCGACATTAATTTCATCATGCATTTTACATGTAATTATTGTATTGCCTACTTTATGAACCATAGAGTAGACCAGGGCCTGAACAGCTAAATGGGAAGTAAAAATTCGAATCCTAGTGGCACCATCTGACGTCCACTCCTAAGAAGTTGCAGTTAGTTATTAGCAGGGAGTCTAAAATAAAATCAATTTTTTTATGCGCGTTAGTCGACCAAGCGGAGACGGCATACAGGTGGCCCAACGAAAACGAATTAGACTGAATCTCTCCCAAGAAAATTTTTGTTTGAGAAAACGCAAAAATAGGTCTGTTTATAATCCCAGGGGGACACTTTTATACCTATACCCAACTGTCATACGTCATCCCCCTCCCTTTCAGCTCTCTAATCAATAGAATTTAAATAGGGAATGTACTATGAATGGCATATCATTGAAAAGGTAATTATATAGAGAATTCAGTAATGTGAATATGAATATCCAAAAATTTGATTTTAGCGTCCTCTATCGGGAAAAAATTGTTACAAAATCCAAAGTGTGACATATCATATGAAAGCTAATTTTAATAGTAATTAAATGCGCTAATTGAAATTACGTAAAGATATAGAAAAGTGACTAAAATAACTAAAAGTAAGGATACCAAATTTGTGTGTTACAAACCCTATTTTTATTACATTTTTATTTACATTTTTGCGATATAATATTCTGCATTCAAAAAATTAAAACAAGTAGGTTTATTTTCAGTACCATAACGATTTTTCAAACAAATGAATTTGTTGAAATCGGATTCCAAAATGATGAATCTGGAAAACAACTCGGAAGATATTAATTTAAATGCTGCACGAGAGGCTTCTATTGAGATTATATTCAATATGCTTTAATTAGGCATACAGTAATCATAAAACTTGGTTTATTAAAAAATTTTTGACAATCAACAACAACTATTTGTTTTTCACACAAGTTAACTTTTCACATTTAACTTTAACAACAATATAGCAAAACATGTTTCAAATGTTAAAGTTTTCTTTTGAACGTATATACTTTAACACTCTCCCTAAAACTTTACATTGGGGAAATAAACCTTAAGAACTTTAAGTTAACCCTAGAAGAGTACGCAAATGTTCAAATTGCACTCGAGAAATGGGTTTTGTCAGTATATCTGCTACTTGCTCTTTACTTGAATCATATTTTACTTCTAAACGTCTCTTTTGCACTTGCTCACATACAAAGTGATAACGCACATCAATGTGCTTAGAACGCTTATGAAACTCTTGATTTTTAGTTAGTTTTACAGCACTGGAATTATCCACTAACAACACAGGTACACTTTTCAGTGGTGCAACTTCCTTGAATAAACGTATTAGCCACACAATCTCTTTAGTTGCCTCACAAGCAGCAACGTATTCGGCTTCTGTGGTTGACAGAAATACACTCTTTTGACGTCCGCTAGCCAAGTTATAGCTGCATTGCTATATTTTAAGACAATTCCGCTTACTGATCTTCTTGAAGTCACATCACTCGCATAATCGGCGTCACTGTAACTTTCTAGAATGCCAGTTTTCTTACCTACATTGTACTGAATTCCCAATGCAGTTGTACCTCGCATGTACCTCATAATTCGTTTTACTAAAGACCAGTGTTTATCTTGTGGCCTTTCCAAAAATTGCGAAGCATAATTTACGGCAAAAACAATGTCCGGCCTCGTTGCAACAGCAAGATACATTAGGCATCCAACAGCTTCTCGATATGGAGCTGTCGTTATACCTGAGTTCTCCTCTTCTTCGCCTACATCTAAATTCTTCATCATTGGTGTTGAAACTGCTTTTGCTTCATCCATCTTGAATTTTTGAAGAATACTCTCTGCATACGTAGCTTGATTTATAAAAATTGATCCATCTTCAAAACGTCTGACCTGTATATTCAAAAAATATCCAACAGGGTCAATAGTGATTTTAAATTCAGCCATCAAACAATTGAGAAAGTCATCAATGCCTTCTTTACTGGTTGCAGCAACTAATCCATCATCAACATATAATACTACAATCAACTTTTCATTATTTCTAATACAATAAAACAAACATGGATCAGCAGTACTTTCACAAAGTCCAAATTTTAACAGAATGTTTTTAAATACCTTGTTCCAACATCTGGCGATTGTTTCAGACCGTACAGGCTCCTTTTTTAACTTACATGCTCGGCCCGATCCATCGTTAAATCCTTCCACTGTTGTCTTTTTTGCTTAGGTACATGTACATACGTAACATTCGGTTCCAAAAGTGTAAAGTCTATTGAGATGAACTGTTTTACTAGTAAATAGTTCATATGGCGTTTTCCCCTCGACACTGCTTGGTCCTGTTCGATTAAGCAAATAGACGGCTGTGTTGGTCGCTTCTGCCCAAAGAAATTTTGGTAAATTCTTCGCCAAAAGCATTATTCGTACTAGTTCTACCACCGTCCTATTTGTACGTTCGGTATACCCGTTTTGTTCAGGTGTGTATGGGTTGGTTATGACGAGTTTGATACCATTCATCTTCAAAGTATTTCGTACTTCATTATTATCGAACTCACGACCACCATCACATTGGAATGTTTGTACTGGACGACCAAGCTGATTTTTTACAAATTGGAGTAGATTAGCGATTTTCTCAGTTGCCTCAGACTTTTCTTTTAAAAAATAAATTACACGAAACCGCGAATAATCACACGTAAAACATTCCGTAAAACACGTAAAACAGTATTCCGATTTTTCATATCTGGTTCCTTTTTCTGTTTTGGATTAGGACAATTTCGACGAATATGGCCAATACCATCACAACCATAACATTTAAAACTGGGTTTCTTGTCTTTATTCTTCGTTGCTCTAGATTTGACATTTTTTTTTTAATCTTGCCAACTACTAGAACTGCCTTGTTCGCTTTTCCCACAAATTTTCGTTTTACTGGCCATTAATGGAGTCAATTCATCCTGGGTATTAATTCGTTGTTGTCGACGTTTCTCATCAGAAGTAAGTAAGCTTACGAGCTTAGACAACGTTTGTTGTTCTTCGGGCCTTGCCCACCAGGCTTGTCGCAGACTTTCGTAATCCTCCGGCAATGTATCAAGCAATTTAACCATAAGTGACAGTTCATCGGGCTTTACTTTTAATTGTTGCAGTCGCATTATTAAGCTTTCAAATTTCGCAATGTGAGTCACCATGTCATCTTGTGAATTCATACAAAAACAAAAAAATTCGGATTGCACAACGTGTGCAGCTTGTTTTGTCTGTTGTTGATGATATGCAATTTTACCCACATATCTCGCGCAGTTTCACATGATACAAGTAATGTCATCACCTTTGTGTCCAATGTTTTTACTATTATTTGACATGCAGCTCGATCCACTTTGTCCCATTCTTTCAGTTTTATTTCATATGCAATGCGTTCTTGAGTGGTGGCACTATCAGTCAATTCAGGCGGTTTTTCAATCTTGCCCTCACACCTCGTACGCTCCTTCTGTTCCGCGTAAAAGGTTTCTAACTGCAAATTTCCAAACCATCCAATTATCGGCACCTCGCAACTTCTCAATATTGTGAAATTCCATGCTTAACTCGTTTTAGCTTTCCCGTAAGAATGAATCGTAACCAGAAACACTAACTGGCACCACCAATTTCCTCCTAGCTTCCAATGCACGCTTCACCTTCAAAGAAGTTTGCTTCTTGCTGGATGCACTAACAACCACGCTCTGCTACCATATTGAGATTATATTCAATATGCTTTAATTAGGCATACAGTAATCATAAAACTTGGTTTATTGAAAAATTTTTGACAATCAACAATAACTTTGTTTTTCACACAAGCTAACTTTTCACATTTAACTTTAACAACAATATAGCAAAACATGTTTCAAATGTTAAAGTTTTCTTTTGAACGTATATAGGTACTTTAACAGCTTCCTCAAATCTGCTTCCTATAAAGTCTAAGGAAAGACACGAGAAAGTGTATGAAATGTTTTGTGAATGGAGAAACACTAAGAAAGTTAAAGGATTTGACGAAAACTTGATGCTGGCATATTTTTATGAGAAAGTAAGCTACTTGATATTTGTAAAGGTGTTTTTATGCTAATTTTCCTGTTAATTGTCTTAGGCAAAAGTCCTGAAGGCATCTAGCTTATGGTCTACATATTCTATGCTGAAAAGTACGATACAAATCAATTAAAATGTAGATATTTCACAATACAAGAAGCTAATCGCATTTCTGAAACGTCAGAATGACAGTTATCAACCGAAAAAATCAAAAGTTTTGACGATGGAAAATGTTATTTATTAACATTTCGTCGTGAATTTTTGTAGGTAGTTAATGCAATATCTTATCTGCAGAAATATCAGAACAGCTTCGGTTTATCAGTTATCATGTGTACAGGGTATTGTTACTACACATTTTGTAGTAGAGCAAAGAAAATAGAGTTTCGCAAATCTATCTTATTTAGCATTTCCGATCGGTTCTTCTGTTTTGATTTGCTCATAAAACAATTAATATGTTTTATTTTTTGTTCAAAGTATGTAATTGAATATGTTCCTGTTAAACTAATTCCTATTTTTCTTTATTTTGAAAATACAGTAGACCTCGGTTATAGCGAACCTCAAGGGACCATCAAAATCGGTTCGTAATAAGCGATAATGCCACAAATACAGAGAAAAATGACGGGACTTGAAATGTAATTCGTTATAAGCGGTGGATCGCTATAACCGAGGCCGTTATAATCGAGGTCTACTGTATTTAAGTAACGTTATTTTAATAAAATTTTTACTGTATTTAATGTTTCAATGCTTTCGAATCTTTCTTTCAATATTTGGAAAACACTATAATCCGAATGTTCTTTTCATTTGGGTTCGAACACTGGAGCGCGAATAGCGGATACTTCCCACAACCCTCGTGCTCTTAGCTGCTTTCCCGTTACCCACTTTGTGCATGCAAACGGGCCCAAAAGCCCAAGAATTCGCGAAGCGCACTTTCCAGTTGACGTTTCGACGTTCGCGTTTTACGCTCAATATGTCCTTCCCCTGCCCTCTCAAACACCAGCTATTATTTTTGTGCTCGAAACACATACTCCCCCACCTTGAATTCTGCTCTGATACGGTGTCTACAAGATGACTACAAAACAAATACGTACTATTGAAAAATAATTATTACTGTCAAATATTTTAATAAAACCCTTAATTAAACAATTTTTAAAATACATTTTCAATTTGTTGTATGTCACGTCTCTACAAATACGTTCCCATAAGTAACGAGCGTCTAAATAAAAACCTGGTCAAGTAGGTTGTGATCGAGAATTTATCCATTGCATTTACATAACAGAATTACTAAATGTAGCCTACTTGACCAGGTTTTTATTTAGACACGAGTTATGTACTCAAAGCTTGTGGGTTTAAAAGTCAACTGTGTTTAGTGCGCAAAATTCAGAGCTAACGGAAAAACGCCTCTTGTTAACGGGTTGGTGCACGAAGCATCAAAATATTGTTTGAGGTTATGTGACATGTCAAAGATTGTTTACGTTGTTTGTGAGTTTGATTTTTTCGCCGGTAAAGTTATGTGAACTCACAAGGTAGGTGCAATATGACTGAAAGTGTTACTAACTGTACACAATTAAATTTAACTGATCCTGAACTCAAAGTACATGTAAAATGTAAAATAGAGTAGCGTTGTCGGCCATGAACGCCGCCATCTGGTCGTCAAGCTCCTATTTATTCATTTATTGCTCTTGGCGTATTCTTTTCAGAACGGCTCTGAGCTGCATTGCGTTTCATGAAAAGAAAGCAGCCTATAAGTAATTACACTAGTTACCCAGTAACATTACTTAAACGTCAGTAACAAAAAAGCGGCCATGCTGTTTGATGCCTTTATGGAAATGTAATGTAATTTGCAAATTGGTAGGTATCAAACAAAATGGAAAATGTGACAGTTACACTCGAGTGATGCTACTATGTAGATTCCTATGCTGTGTCATGAGAAATTAACTTGATACAATATCCACAAAGACGACGATAAAGCAGTAGCTGTAACTACTTTGCAATTTTGCCCTAATTTAACCGACTTCGCATCTCTTACCGTTTTCGAGGTTCCAATAATGAGCCTCCAATTTTTAACAGCCTTTATTTAAATTCTGCATAAAAAAAGCTCCTTGAGAAAGTAGAAATAACAAAAACGTATCGATTACTATAAAGCTTTGCTAGAAACAAGTTATTACAAAAAAACGAAATTCGAACATTTTGTTTTCTTACTTTAACTCCTGAACTATGTGGAATTTTTTAAATTTCAAAATATAACTGCCCTAATACTTAGGAATAATTCATCCCATTTAGCCGAATTCGTATCTCTTATAATAAGCGAGATGCCCCTGCTGGAAGTTATCTGGAACATGTTGTATAGGAACAACTACAAGGACCTGATGTAGACCAATTTATTTGCCACTACTTAAACAATTTTCAGATCTGGATTCCTAGAAATTGGTGTGGAAAGGATAGTGGATCAAGTAGTAAATCCGAAGATCAACTCTGTTTTTCTACCTAAAGTAGCTGAGGTCGTCTACAAGTTTTTGGGTATAGAAAGACCCAATTGCGATAAAAGCAAACCCGACAACACAAAAGTTAAAATTAATGCCAACAATTTGCTACCTACCGATTTGGAAGCCGTTTCTCCAGAGTCAGAAACGCTAGAAAAAAAGCACGATAAAAGTAATGACTCACAGAATCTTGACGATAGTAAAATCGATGAAGATGAATCACCTCCTTTTGAGCCCATCGAGGAACAGACAACATATTTGCCTAATGAAGAAAATTCTGTCGATTCACATTTATCAGGATTTTCAGGTTGTAATTTTTAACTTTTATATTTTTTAATTGGTTTTGTTAGTAGTTTGGCTATGTCTTGTATAGTTAGTTAAAGCACAGATAATAGATCTCTCCATATAGCCAACGCGATATGAACGAATGGACGCTCTAAAAATAGTTTAGTAAATACTCAGTGGATGTCACTTGTTTGCACAAATTCAAAAACTAATCATTTGTCACAAACCATTTGCTAATTCCGATGTTCAATTGGCTTATTTACCGCCAGATATCGCTTTTAAGTAACAGAAATAAGTGTAAAGTGGGGTCAGGATGCGATAATGGTACGGTTATAATATGCTGGTAATTCTCTTTTTAAACCTTGCATCACACCATTTAGTTATAGAATTTGTTTACAAGTTACTTACATTTACAGGTTTCGTTTTTCCGCTCTGCTATTATAACAGTATTTGATGAACGGGCTCCAAACTAACACCGAGTTTGGTTCCAAAATCGGGCGTCATATTTAAAATATTTGATGAGCCATCTCTATTATCTGTGTCCAAAGTCATTAACTTGTTTCTAACTTATCCTGACAAAAAAGTGTGACTTGTTTAATAAAAATTAAAATGCTAGTTCTGATATAATCAGTTTACATTTCACTATCAAGGTATACAATAAAATATGTATTTGATATTTTTAATACATTATAATTTGAAACGTTTAATTACAGCAGTTCAGAAATATTTAACTTTTATAGGTCTTCTAAGCCACGATTCTAATCAGAGTCAAGACATAAATAAACCTATGCAGGTAGAAACATCCAATCAAGATTCAATAATATCCAAGCACAGTTCAGACGGTCACTTATCAATTGTCATGTCTGATGATACGGACATAAAAATGGAATTCTGTGAGGATTCCCACCAGTCAAAATCATCGAAGACAAACGATTCCAACTCTAAGACTTTTGATTTTAACCTCGAAAATTCAAGCCGGAGCTCAGGTTCGAAAACTGAAAAGAGATCCGATCATAAATTGGAAGATAAATCAAAACCTGACAAATCCAAAAGTTACGATAAGCACAAATCCAAAAGTGACAGTAAGTCAAAAGATCGTAAGGAAGAAAGAGATCGAAAATCAGATCATGATAAAAAGGATTACAAAGAGAAACACAGTTCAAAAAGCCGAGATAAAAACAAGGATGATAAAGATTATAAGAGCAGCAGGAGCAGCAGTAAAGTAGATAAAGATCGAGACTCGAAATCCGAAAAAGACAACAAGTCAGATAAAGACCGTGATTCTAAAACAGATAAAAATGAAAAAAGTAAAAATTGCAATGGAAGTCATCACAGAAGCAGCAGCAGCAGTAGCAACAGCAAAGATAAGAGCAGTTCCAGGAAAGAACCTGCTTCAAAAGACAAGGATCACAGCAGCAGTAAAGATAAATCGAAAACGTCGAGCAGTCGTTCACATAAGGATTCCAAGTCCAAAGAAGATAAAGATAAAAGTCATAGTAAACACGATTCTAAAACTGATAAAAACAAGAAAGATGACAGGCATCACTCAAGAAGTGAAAAACACTCAAGCTCAAGCTCTAAAAACAAAGATAAAGACAAAAAAGAAGCTAAAAAGGAAAAGAAGGAAAATAAAGACGACCATTTCAGTTCAAAGAAACATTCTGATCGGCGATCTACAGACAGAGACTCAAATGACGGGCAGTCTGGTTTGAAGAGTTCTTCCAGCTCATTTGATTCTTACTTTTCTTCCCAGACCCAATCTAAAAATCAAGAGTCATCGAATTCGAACTCTAACACCGGATCAGGAGATTCGGGAGCTTCAGACGCAATGGAAAACGAAATTGTTAATCTAAAAACTCCCATTACGTTTGTAAACGACGACATAGAAAATGTCGGGGAAGTATACATAAACACAGAGGTACAAGAATCCTTGCCCCGAATAAAATTGATAAAGCCAAAATTTGCTTCGAATATTCACGAGGCCAGAAAATTGATGAAAATCAGGAAGCAACTTTCGAAAATAGAACAGCAAAATGCTTTACAGTTTTCCAAAGCGTTAAACAATAAAGAAACGTATCTTGTTAAAACAGAAATCGCGAAAGAAAAAAAAGAAATCGCAAGTAATAATCATTGTAAAACCGATCATAAACCAAACATTCTAAAAAAGGAAGAAAAAACGAAAAAACACAACGTAATATTGGATTCATCTCTACAAATAGAAATTCCGAATCAAAATTCTGTTTCCAAAGAAGTAATATGTCAAATATCTCCGCCATTAAAATCTTCTGTGGTAAGTGCTGCTAGTTGGGATGCACTGGAAGCTAAATTTAATCAAAACATCGATTATTCTACGTACTATGATGATCCTGATACTCCTGAGAAAACTAACGAATCGATAATAAACATTAACACAAACAAAGACGATTGTTTTTACTTCAATGAGGATGATATTAACCCGGTAACTGAACGTTACATTTTATTCGTTATGACTCTAATTGAAAAATTAGAAAAAGAAATTGCATCTTCCAGACAGGAGGAAGCAATAAAGGAAAATAATACACAGCACATATCCCCCGAAGCAGATGTGCAAAAAATTCACAGGGGAAACGGTCTTAAAAACTCATTTTCAAGAAAGACTTTCAAACGAAAATTGATGGAATATTCTGATGCAAAAAATAATAATAAAAAATTCAATAATCATCACATCGAAGGTGAGTGTATTTCCACTTTTTTTAACATTTAATTATAGGAGTATATTTTTATTTTAGTGCATGAAAATTTCTCATTGCCTTTAAGTCCAGCCGAAAGTGATATATCAGTCGATAAGAAATCTGACGTTTATGAGTCTGAGAAACCATTAAAGAAAAGTGAAGTAGAGGTGTCGCTCAAGTTCAAGAAGAATAACATAAGTAAAAATAGTATAGCACATGAATTTTTTTCATTTGCCTCTGTATTTATCTTTTAGCATCAGCGAAAAGGCAACGATATTCTAGTGAAGATTTATATAAGCCTCGACCATTGTTTAGCGGTTCCCGACGAAGGGCCAGAAACAATTTGGAACTCGATTGACAGTTAATAACACATCATCGTTTTCATCCTGTTTACTAATTTTTAATCACTTTCTAAATGTTGTACTACTAAGGTCTGTAATCTATGTGGTTCTTTAACAACTAATTTTAATATTATCAACGTTGTAAGTAGATTATGTAGCCTAGTTAATAGATGAGATATCACACTTCTATGTGGACACCAGATTTTGAGAAGGAAGATATTGCTCGACTTCAGGATAAAAAGAATTAAAGTCAAATTTTCAAATGACAAATTAAGTGCTAATTTAGAGGTAATGATTTAATACACATGTAGATTACACGTGTTACTTTAAGCATGCAAGGAGTTTAATTACACCTACGTTGTTTTATAAGTTTTTCACGCTTGGTTTTGTTATTTGGAATAAAAAAAACCTAAAGATAAAAAAAGTCCTGTTTCTCCAAATCTGTTGTTCACGTAGAAATAAAATCTATATTTACTTGTTTGATGTATATGTATAGGTATGTAATTTATGAAAAAATTATTAAAATATATTTAAAACAAAATTAATTATTACTATTATAATTTATTCATCCTTTAAAGACAGATTTACTATTTTCCAACTAATTTACAATACATGCTTTATTCTTGCTTATAAAGTATTGTTTTTGAAATGCCTAACTAATAGATGAGAAATCACACATATGTATGTGGACATACGATTTCAAAAAGGAAAATATTTCTTTGAATACAAAAAATGAAAGTCAAATTTTTCGATAAATTAATTTTTTATCCTAAAGTTTATGTACGCTTGGTTTGGAGTAAAAAAAACCTATAGGGACCGTGCACATGCGATGACAGCGCCACCAATGGCCATATTTTGCATAAGTGGTAGGAAAACACGAGTGACAGTATGATGACAGTTCAAATGTACATATGTCATTTCAAATGCCCAGTCTGCATTTGAACTTGAATTTTGTAATTAATTTCATACCAGAAGATCAAATAGTTATTATGTACTACAACTGTAAATTGTCATAAGAGTTATAGTAACAGGAAGAATGTTAAATTTTACAATTATCCAGACAGTAGCAAGAAAATATATATGGATTGAAACATTTAAGTTTGTATGCTGTTTTGAAAGTGATTCATAGATTTCAATATCGATTAGTCATTACGTACAACGTACTCTATTCGAGAAATGTGCAGGAGACTCAGATGAAATGAAAGTTTGAAGAATTTCATGAGAAGTCGGAAAGCAAGTCAACAAATGTAGGCCAGTTTCAAATGCGGTTGATGATTAACGGATGGTTAGTCTTGGTATTGTGAATACATTTACGGTCAGGATACTGATGGTATGCGTTTCATGTGAAGAAGTCAATATAAACAATAGCCCCAACCGATCATCAGACCGACTCCATGTCATATGCATGTGGAACATGTTTTATACTATTTAACTGGAATACTTTGTGTTAATTGTATTAAAAGACTGATTATATTAGTGATGTTTCTTAAATTGAGGTTTGTACTCAGATTTTTGTTTAATTTATAGCACTTTTACATTAATTCTATGAGTCACTCTCGTTAACCATTTTATTTATACAAATGGGTGTAAAAGAGCAAAAAAGAGTGAAGAATACGTTCCAGTTAGGCAAATTTCCATAAATTTGTGTATGGAGGTCATGCATTTAAAATCCACTGTGTTTGAAAGGAAAAATTTAGAAATAACGGAAAACGCCCATGTCCAACAATAATCAACTGCCGATCTTCTGATGTGTTTTCTGAAATACTGTGCTCAAAAACAATAGAATTCAATTTGTAATATATTTTCACATCTATTAGTGACACCACGCAGGATTTGCATAAATTTTGCATATTTAGAAATTGTACTGATCATCAAACAATAAAACTTGTTGCAAGATTTGAGTAAATTTAGAAAAAGCCCTAAATATTTTTAATACAATTACAAGATATAACAACAAATCTGCACACAACCAAAAATTTTATTGACCATGCCATGCAAAATTTCTTCCGCAAATACCAAAATTTTCGCTCGGCTATTGAAGTTATGCATAGGATGGCCGCGTCTGATGGCCGGCCACTACCAGCTGGTCGTCCACTTACATAAATAAGATTTTAAAATATATTTCAACATCCATTGTAATTGCAAAATTAAAAATTACAGAGTGACGTTAATAACGTCGCTTCAACGTGTCACAGGTGTATTAACCTAAAAACAATGTTTTCCTACCACTAATGCATAAATCACCGCCAGGCGTCGCTGAACGCAGGCATGTGCACGGTCCCTATATGTAAAAAGAGTTCTACTTCTCCCGATCTGCTGTAGACGTAGAAATAAAATCTGTATTTACTTGTACCTACAAGACATTGACATACGTGGTGTCGACTTTTCGAGCCTACGCGTAGGGATCTCAATTATTGCGTATTTTTGTCCCAATGAATAATCTACAAACAAATTTCACCTGTATTTTACGGTTTCCAAGAAAAAATAATAGTCACGATTTTGTTAACGCACTTTTATGCCATCGTGTTTGTCATTTCGGCAAAAATTGCGAACGAACAATATTCAACTTTTTATTTTCTTATGGACATTCTCTTGAATTTTTCTGTTAAATGAAGCTTGTTTTTCTGATTACAATAGCTGTTTTCGTTTCAACGATTAGAATAACTCTGAGCAGCACTGAGTAGAACAGATCTGATCCGTACAAAAATTGACCACTTAAACTTAAAAATAACTATATTTACGGTTCAGAAAACTGCATGCTGCTGCTTTTCAGTATACCCAGCAATCAAAGAGAGGTTTTTCGTTTGTTTTAATTTATGAATATATTGAATTCTGGTTGTTATTTTTTAAATACTGTATGCACATAACCTGTGAGCAACTAAAAATCAGGTTAGAGTCGGCGGTCCAAAGAAAAAGTATGTCTGTTACTAACGTGGCATTAGGCTGATCTGACAGTTCATGAATGTTTTAGATTAATTAATTCAGTTAATCACAGACATTAGAGTTGTGTCGTTCACGAATCATTAGGCGTTTTCGTTTCATAAGTGATCCACAACTGATCTGAAAATGTCTGAACTTGAAGTGATCCTGAACTGATCTATTTCCATTTGATTCCATGGTGATATGAAAAGAACGATTTTTGTACGGATCAGATCTGTGTTACTCAGTGCTGGTCGGAGCTATACTCCAGGCGTTGAAACGAAAACGGCTATTGAGTCAATTCGAACGAATCTTTTCAGTAAAGATTCGTTCGTTGTAATGTCGTTTGTGAACGAACGAGATGATGAATGATTCAGATTCATTTGAACGAAATCAACGAATCGTGACGCCGCGCCGTAACATTCCAGTTTCATTTATGTGTCCGAGCGAAAAATAAGTATAAATCTGAACGTCTGTTAGGTACCCTGAAACACATTAACGAAAACCATACTTAGAACTGAGCGCACTCGATAAATATACTGGTCCGATCCGTTCATTTCGTCCATCTCGTTCGTTGACTCAAAAGATTCGTTCGTTCGGGAATGACTCATTTAAAGAACGAATCTTTTGAATCGTTCGTATTACGAATCGTTCATTTTGAACGAGTTTGAACGATTCGTCCGTGAACGACACAAGTCTAACAGACATACATTTTCTTTGCAGCGCCGACTCTAATCTGATTTTTAGTTGCTTACAGGTTATTTTTTAATGAAATGTTTCAATCGCGACATCCTACGATCACTTTTTGACCTAACATTGCATTAGGGTTGACATATTGCAGCTTAACTTAATAAGTCATCCCATACAGGGCGGCCAAGCGTGCTATTAAAGCATATTGAAAGTTTTAAAAGTTTTGTTGCAAGTCGATTTGGCTTGCAGTGGATTCCTCGAGCATCCTCTGTACAGCTGTTTCGGCCTTATTTGGGGCCTCGTAAGCCGAAGCGTAGCTCGAGAATACAATGTTAGGTCAAAAAATGATCGCAGAATATCGCGATTGAAACATTTCATTACTTTTATTTACATCGCATTTGCGAATAACCTCGGACAGGTCGGTTTGGTTTGCAGTGAAATTTTCGAGCTGCGCTTCTGCTGACGGGACCCCAAATAGGGCCGAAACAACTGTACAGAGGATGCTCGAGGAATCTACTGCTAACCAAACCGACTTGCAACAATTTTTTTTATATTTTTAAATTTTTTCATTTGTTTTGTCACCTTTGCTGCCAAACAGTTTTTTAAAATTTATCAATCTACAGAATTGTGCTGTAAAATTGATTGCCTTTTGTTTTTATTGTTTTTAATAATTTTTTATTTTTTATTTTCTTCTAGTTAAGTGAAAACTCGGTCATTTAATTTTTGATTTTTAATATTTCAAATGTGTAGCATTAATTATTTTAATGAAAAACATTTTGATTATATCATTCGTTTTTTATTGCATAGTATTTTCGGATCCGATCGGGTCCGTCTTCAGTGCGCTACAAGTTGTTATTAGGAGTAAAATAGTGTTCGAATACAGAACTATGTTGTTAGTCATATTAAAACTAATTTGTTGTAAATTACAATAAGAAAAATACTCACTAAATTGATGAGTTCTCGACGGATTGGTGGTCGGAACGTCGGAAGTGTGGTCTCGCCTGCGAAATTAGAATATCCGACTTACAGATTTGGTGGGGATTTCAGTATGTACACGGTCTGACTCAAAGGTCTGACTTCTAGTCGGCAATGCAATATCTGTTCGATGGCAACCCTGTTTCTCACACTAGCTGTTACACCCCAACTCGTTGATTAGGGCGGTACTGAGGGGAATAACGTGACCGGGCTAAGTAATTTGGATTATTTAACGTAATTCGTTTAATTGTGGTATCGCTGCCACCAGCTCAAAGAGCAAAGGAAGAGTTTGTACTCTTCGGAGGATGGGGGGTTCTTTTGGGAGTTGATCAACTATCGATGAATAAAAAGCGGTAAACTTATAAACTACTATATTAAATTTAGGAAATGTAAATAACAACGCTCGTACATTAGCGCCAAACGGTTGAGGGTTGAAACGGTAAAATGCTTAACGGGATTTTATACGACCTGAGTTTGATGAGCTACTCTGTTTCCACACTATAGAACTTTCGCTTAGGCCCAGTTTTTCAACTGATTGGTAAAGTGATTGTTACTTGCCAAATTTAACCTCTTTGGTAAAGTGCTTGTTAAACAAAATCTGTCTTTCAATCTATAAGTTTCTGCTTATTATTTAACAACCAAAATTGTATGTTAACCGTATGTTGGTCACACTGAAGAATATATCTTCACATCTACATTTTAACCCATTTGTGAACGTGAAGTGTGTAAGATTATTTACTTTCAAATTAAGTTGAGTTTCAATTATTGTAACTACGAGTGAAAATATTAAGAAAAAGAAAGCAAGAGCAACAAATTTTACACCAACAGAAACCGATTTGCTAAGCGAACTAGCAGTAAAATACGCAGGAGTTATAGAATCAAAAAAGTCAGAAAATATATTTACGTTTCCCACGTTATTCATTTTCAATTTTTAAATCAAACACAAAGAAGTAGAATTGTACAGTCGCTTGCGCACATTTATGTATCCCTTCTACTTGTGATCGCTAACAAGCAAATTTACCGACTGTTAGTTTACCTCCTTGTTAAAAGGAATTTATGTCATTGTTAAGACTACCAGTAGATTGATAAACCCATTTTCTGTGCTAACAATCGGATAACGCTAACAGTCACTTTACCAATCGATTGAAAAACCGGGCCTTAACGTATCAATCTGAACTAGATGCTTGAGTAAATAATTTAAATTTTTATCTCTAACCTCAATCGCGCTCTAACTAGTACTTGCACCGAATCCATAGATTAATATACATATACACCGTGATTCAAAAGGACCGCACCATCACTTAGGTGGTTTTCAGACCCACTTATTTGTTCTCAAAAGTGTAAATAAAAATTTTCTAGATGATTTTTTTACGAAGATATAGGCTTTCAAAGTTACGAAACTGATGGTGATTTTATAGTAATTAGATAATGTAACTTTATGTTTTTATTAATGAAAGGTGTAGATAAACGCCTCTAAAATTATCCTTGCTAATAAAACATAATATTTATTAAGCAATAAAGCAGGAAAAGTCTTTGTAAATGTTAACATTATTTTAGAAGTAAAGCCGGCAACGGTGCACCGAAAATTCGGTTTTACTATGGTTACCATAGCGTGACCTGACAAATAAAATTTATCAATGATGTTCACATTTTGAAAGTCAAATTTTTTGATTGATTTGAAGAATTTATTCAAATTCAAAATGTTTACTTTAAATGAATACTGTGATATGTATCTTCTTCTGGGAGAGCGTGGTGGAAACTTTCGACGCACTGCAGCAGCTTATACTGAACGATACGGTGAACGTAGACATCCAGACAAAAATGTTTTTCAACGGCTTGATCAGTGTCATGTATCATCGGTATCATGAAGTGATAGGTAGGCCACGCTCCGCCAGAACTCCCCAAGTCGAGGAAGCTGTTCTACAAGTCCTTGAAGACAATCCTAACGTCAGCATTCGAGATATTGGACGATATTTAAACGTAAATTACAATGTTGTTCGGCGTGTATTAAAAACAGAAGGTTACCACTCTTTCGACTATACAAAAGCTCTGTGTGAAGCTGATTTTCCTCTTCGTATTAACTTTTGCCATTAGATGCTGGATCAAATCAACCAACTCTTTCATTATTTTTATTACTTAAGAACTTTAGAATAGCTGAAGAAAGTAGGATATTAAGAACTACAGTTAAGAATTGACATTTATTATTATGTCAAATTTTATTTCCAAACGTTTTGACAAACCAGCGCATATGCAGTTGTCAACAAAAAAAAGGGTACCTATGATCTATAATTTCAAATTTGTAAGTGCATCTACAGGTGCAGCGTTGCCTATTTGCGTTATTTTTAAACATTCATATCTTAAAAACTATTCATGGCAAAAAAATTCTAAAAACATATTTGTGCTCCTGTTAATGGTCTGTATTTACACCGAAGCGATGGTGCGACCCTTTTGAATCACGCTGTATATACGAATGTCCCATATTAAACTTTTGTACATTGTACAATGTGGTTTGGTAAGCAAAATAAATTCGAAAGGCGCAATATTTGAATACGTTTACAAATTTCAAATATCTTATACAGGCATTTATGATGAATATAATTCACCACTTGGCCAAGTTATTCAATTTACCTTCTCAGCAATACTACACTCTTGACGTCAGTATTAAAAGAAGTGAAAATTTAATTTAACCAATAGCCAAGTAATCAATTATTTAGTCAAAAATGCCAGATTAATTTAAATTTCATCGTTTAACTAAAGAAAATAACAAATCGTGTAATGTTAAGGAGCTATCAAAATTAGTTCTGTATTAAAGTAAAAAATAAAATAAAAGATGTTATGATATGAAATAAAATTTATTAGTTATATGAAATGAATGTACATGTACGATACAAAGATGAAATAATAATAATAATAATAATAATAATAATAATAATAATACTTTATTCATCACCACTTATATGGTACCTGAATATGTCATATTGAATATAAAAAACAAAAAAAATATATATACATAAACATAGAGTTATAGATAACTATTTATTTAAAAACTCTTGAAGAGAGTAATATTGTTGTTCCAACAAGAATTTCTTTGTTTTATGTTTAAAACTGACGAGATTCTCAGCGTTTTTTATTTCTGAAGGAAGTTTGTTGTAAACATCGATGCCTATGTGTGAAGGATCTGTAGTGCAGATTGTCAACCTTTTGTAAGATGTATGTAACTTATTTTTTATTCTGGTTTCGTGTTCATGTACGGAACGGTTGGTTGGAAATTTGTGAAGATTCTGTCGAATATAAGTCGCCAAGTGAAAAATATATAGACATGGTAAAGTTAGCATTGCTATTTTAGCAAATAGTGGCCTACAGTGAGCATTATAATTTGCGCCACAGATGTAACGTATGGCTTTCTTTTGAATAGCAAATAATTTCTGCATATTTAAAATGGAAGAACCCCCCCAAAAAATAATGCCGTACGAGAGAGAAGATTGAAAGAGACCGAAATAAGCTAATTTTAAAATGCTCAGATTAACATGACTGTATAGTCGTTTCAATACAAAACACACCGAACTCAACTTGGCACATAGATAATCAATATGTTTGTTCCAGGTTAATTTTCCGTCGATGTAAAGACCTAAAAATTTTGTATACTGTACTTGTTCTATGGAAGTTCCTTGTAATTTAATTAATAAACTGCTATTAACGTTGAAATTTTTGGTTACAAAATTAATAAAGTTAGTTTTGAAAGAGTTTAGTACTAAACTATTTCCATGGCAATACGCGTTCATCTCTTCAACGGTATTGTTAGAATAATTGATAAGCGTTTCGAGATTCTTGGCCGAGATTAGGATCGTTGAGTCGTCGGCGTACTGAATGACTTTATTTGACACTGAAAATGTCTGTGATAAATCGTTAATAAAGATGACGAATAACAAAGGGCCCAATAAAGAACCTTGCGGCACACCAACGGGATTGTGTTTCAGTAATGATGATGTATTACCGATCTGTACATATTGAGTACGATTGTTAAGATACTCTGTAAGCCAAGCTAATGCTGGTCCGCGAACACCGATGTTGAAGAGTTTATTCAATAGTAGCGAATGATCCAGAGTATCGAACGCCCTGGACATATCGAAGAATATTGATACAACTTTGTGCTTATTAATGAATGAATCGAAAATGAAACTGAGAGCTTCGGCAATTGCAGTCGATGTGGAACAACCTTTCCTGAAACCGTGTTGGTGCGATGTAAGAAGATTATTATTTTCAAGAAAATTTATTAACCGATCATTGAAAGCTGATTCGAATACCTTTGAGATGGAACATTGTAACGCGATAGGACGATAACTGGTGCATTCGGAAGTTTTGCCTTTATTCTTGTAGACTGGAATTATCTTTGATTGTTTTAGTAAATTCGGAAAATGTCCCTCAAACGATAAGTTAATCAAGTATGTTAAGGGTACTGATATACAATTCCTAACTTTATTTAAAATGAAACCGGGAATACCGTCAGTACCTGAGGATCTTTGGGAAGAAAATTTATTGATGATTTTTGAAACTTCTTCTGGTGTGACAGGATACAAAAAAATGGAGGAATGATTTGTTGGAGTTACACTAACTTCAGAAATTGGCAATGCAGCTGGTCTTGGTATGTCAAGGAACGCTTCATTGAAAGCATTAGCGATTTGAAAAGGATTATTAAGTAATTCGTTATCTGAGAATATCTCCTTAGGTACAGTAACTGTGGCTTTACCGGACGTATTATTAATTATCTCCCAGCATGTTTTGGATAGATTCTTTGACGTGGCGATTTTACTATTAAAATAGGCATTTTTTGCTTCTGTAAGTTTCTGTTTGTATGCTTTCCTTACAAACGAAAGCCGTTGCTGTAGCGCATCTGTTCTGTAAAATTTGTGCATTTCACTTAATTCCCTAACTAACTCTGACAGGCTCTTCAACTCGTTACTGAACCACGGTTGACTGTTTCGGAGCCTGGGTCTTATTTCCCTCACAGGAAAACTTAAGTTAAAGAGAAATAAAAAACGATGGTAAAAAGCAGCAAACTTTTCCTGAAAACCAACTGCCTCGTACATTTCATGCCAGTTTTCTTGTTGTATTAACTGTTGAAAATTATTAATATTGACGTCTGCAAAAGATCTACGAGCTAATTTTGGCATACTGTGTTCGATTTTGACACGTATATCTAAAAGCTGAAAAGAGTGATCTGATAAATGTGTGCTAGTTACACGGGAGCCTTCTGGTGAAAGAACTCCGTTAGTAAAAATATTGTCAATTAAAGTGGCAGAATGTCTTGTGACTCTCGTTGGAACAAATACAGATTGTTTAATATTATATTCTAAAAGTAGATTTATAATGTCAGTTTTGGCATAGGAGTCTTCTAAGAAGTTTACGTTGAAGTCGCCGCATATAATTATAACGGACTTTGTATCGGTGAAATATGACAGACATTGTTGTAAAGATGCCGTGAAAGTATCGATTGAACCGCTTGGTGATCGATATACACTTAGAACAATAAAGGATTTGTTAGAAATTACTAATTTAATGGCGCATATTTCAAAATCTTTCTCCGAACATAAATTTTGAACGTCAAGTACAGAAACAGACTCAAAAACAGATTTCACGTAGATACAAACTCCGCCGCACTTAAAATTAGATCGACAATAATAAGCTATTAAATTATAATTTGATAACGTAGCCGTCGTTATATTATTACTACACAGAAAATGTTCACATAAACATACTATGTCCGGATTTGTAGTGTATAAAAGGAGTTCTAATTCATGCAATTTAGAATCAAGTCCCTGAATATTAAGATTAAATATTGTAAGAGTGTTCCTTATAAAAAATCATTTGTACAGGCAGCCTTATTGTCAGTACTACATGATGGTGAGCGGTCAACTGCAGTGAATTTCTTCGCGTTGCTCTTGTTCGTGTTCCTACCTATTTGGATGTTACTTCCTTCCTTCTGGTCCTTAAACTTGGATTCATCTGTGACGTAGATTGGTGGCATGTTTTTTGTCGATTGTGTAATATCGGAATATCTTATTGATTCTTGGAAGTCGACTAAGGTTCTCACCTTATTCATTATAAATTTTGTTATAAAATTAAATAATTTCAGTTTGCCTCTCTTATTTAAGTGAAGTCCTTGTACGGTGAAATCACTGGATCGCAGAATACTATTGGAGTCCAGAAAGTGAATATGGCTTGTGTGAGTGATGATTGCTTCATATATTCTTCGATTTGTATTGTATATTGTGTTATTTAGAATTGGCTGATGCTGATGGTATGGTATTGACAAAAAAATTATATTTGTATGTGATGACCGTTCCAGTGATTTTAAAAGGAATGACGTCTGAATGTTGTTGTACGTTAGAATGTCATTTATGCCACCTATTACAATAACAAAGTCTCGCTTTGTTAGGTCTTTTGTCATGGAAGGGATATTAGTAATGATCTCCTTAAGGTTTGAGTTTGGTTTAAAAAAGTTAAATATTTCGAAGTTGGTGCTGCATAAATTTTTCTGTAAATAAAAATAGCCATCACGTCCATGACTATCAGCAAACATGTAAATCTTTGATTTTTTTAATTCAGAAACCATCAAAGCTTCGGACTTTTCTTCGCTGGCGTTTGTTACAATAATGTTATCTATGGAGTGATTGAAATTCGTAAAGCACTTCTTAGTCTGTGTATAGACTGATGTAGATTTGGGTGTACTTGTTTGTGTTTGTACTTCTCGTATTGTCTGTTTCGTAAGATTTTTTGTTAATTTGTCAATTGTTGATTTTAATTCTGAAATTATTGATTCCTGCTTTTGATATTGAATATTCAGATCTTGTAACCTTTTGTTCAGTGCCTCGTTTTCCGCACGACTCGTCTGAATCAGATCCTCTGCAGAAGCCAGTTTACATCTGAGGGTGATTATAATATCCTTTAATTCGCATTTATTCTCACTTTCGTCCGTACTCTTGATTACGCTAATATAACTGTTATTGCCGTTGTTTTTTTGCTTAGAAGTGTTTTCACTGGTTTTGATTTTACTACTGTATGTATAGTTCTTTTGTTTTTGTTGACGTGTAATGATGGTGTTGGATGACTGCATGTTAAACGTTTATTTTGACCGGTGGATTAATGTATTTATAATGTGGGAATTTCGACTATTTAAACACAAAACGTTAATTTTTTTTTTTTTTTTTTAAATAAGTTTTTAGTGGGTGCACAAGTCGACCTCCGTCAACTCAATCGGTTTGCTAGCTTGAGTTACAAGTTCTTTAGTATACACAACAATTAAAATTTTCACGAAATGGGTTTATAATTTGTACGTTACCGAAACTGATGAATGGATGATCAATAAATAATTATTATGCAGTTTTTACCACTTTCTTTTTCGATTTATACTAGACTTATTCTGATGTCTGCCGCACTGCCACACACCGCTCAGCAATCCGCGCAATGCAAAAATACATACAGTGAGAATTTTTTTACGCTAAAAAATTTTCACTGTATAGTAAGTATAGTTTATTCAACGAAAAAGTAATTAAATAATGATGAATATGTTTTTTTCACTATACATATGTAACAAGTAGGAATACGATAAGTAATAACACATCCGCTAAATTAAACTCATTCAAAACATCAAGTATCACAAACTCTTTTAGACGGACACTAAATGGCGCACAAACACTTAACGTTTCGCAGTCGTTCGACAGCTTCGTCAGAAGTGAAAAATATAAACATGTTGTCAAAATAAACAAGGTTGTCAACGGAAACTGAAAAAGTAACTTGATTTTTTTTTTATCTAAAAATAATTTGAACATTATAAATGTTAAAAAATTGACAGATCTATATTCTATTTAAGGAATCGAGAAAACTACAAAATGTATCGTTTAAATTTGCAAAATCAGTACGTTTATTAATAGAATTCGACGACATTTTTATTTTACCCTTTTTTATAAAACGTCTTTTGAAAATATTAGACTCGTAATATAAAATATTAGTATTTTCAAAATCAAAATTATGGTCATTTTCTAAGTGTTTGTGCGCCATTTAGTGTCCGTTTAAAAGAGTTTGTGATACAATTTTCATCGGACAAGAACCAGCTTTATTAACAAAACATCAAGAAAAAGAAATAAATATATCGTTGAAATGTTTTAGTGAAAGTAACACGGAGTACACTTAAAACAATTTATTACAGGACACGCATCATTTTATATGATCTATAGTGATTTCACAAACGTTACTAAAAACTTAATTATCCGTTAAAAACCATAGACAAGAAAGGTAACAGAGATGACATAACCTTAAATATGATATACCAACTACCAACTGCAACATGTCAATTTCTCTACAATGTATTAATATATGCGACATCTATAGTTTGGAATGAGTTTTAATCGCAGTATACCAAACTTACGACTTCAACTTACACCACCATGACCGAATCGCTCGCCTCCGCACTTCGATAGTGTTTCTTTTTCTTCTCAGGCAGTGTTGCCAACTCTACCGATTTTTCGGTAGATATACCTATTTCAAAAAATTTCTACCGATCTACCTATTGAACTAGATATTCTACCGAAAAGTCGCTAAATGCTTTAATTTTTTGAAATTCTTGGAGCGAAATCAAAAATTGACGCGAATCTGCAAATTTTCAGCAACTGTAGCACCCTCTAGTGTTAAGTAGAAGAACGTGCTCAACAGGATCATGGCCAGCTACATTAAACATTCACTGACGTGTATAGGCGTGTTCTTTTATTCAGTCAATTGATTTAATCGCTTCATCGGAGTGACGTCATCGATGAATGTCAAATAAGCCACCGATGACTACAGATTGCGCTGAATAAAAGAACAATCAGCTGATAAGTGGTGTTGTTGGTAATTGGAATACAAATAAATAATTTCTACACTGAACGTTTTATCTTTATACGTGAACTTAACTGGTATTAAGCATTCTTCATTATTTTCATTCATCTTTATCAAATAACGTTTTGATGTTTACAAACATAACAAATATAACCAATATAACCTCTACAATGTTCTTTCCCCTCCCTAATCAGCAGTAAATCCAGATGACTCCGATGAGTTTTAGATTACCTCATCGAAGAATAAAAGACCAGATTGATAACTTTAATCGCAAAATGTATGATGAATAAAAATACGCTTTGTTGTTTTTCCAATGAGTGCGCTTAGCTCTTCGATGAATAAAAGAACATCACTCATGTATGGCCGTTTCAATTAATAATAATAATAATAATAATAATAATAATGGTCTTTATTAATTAATAATTACACTGGTTTATTAGCACAGAACAAAATATCAAGTATTAAATGGCGGAGTCCAGTGTGGCATTGAAATGCCACCTGCTCTACTCAACCTTATTAATATCCGTGTCTGTAGCTCTTAATGTAAACTTTGCAGACTTCCAAGCACTGTCCAAACATCAGTTAATTACTCATTTAATCTCAATTAAATCTCAACTGAACTTATTATTATTCTCATTTCATTACCATTACTGAATCATTTATATAGCAAACAGTAGTTCATCATTCTTTTCTTGAATAATTTATAGGTTTCTAAATTAAACAGATCAAAATATGTATTATACAGGTAGTACATGTTATATCGGAAAGATCGTTTGACCAACTCAGTGGAGTGAGGAGGAGGTGTCATTAGGCCCTTAAACCGTAGATTTAAATTATGTACATCTGTACGGTAGGAAATTTTATTAAAGATATTGGGGGCATTTAGCCTTTAAAATTTTGTAAAAAGAACAGACTGTATGTAATAGACGTGTGTTTTTCATGTTTAACCATTTAATTTCTTTAACTTATGACTAACCCTATCATATCTTCTCAGACCGAATATTAACCTTAAACATGTATTCTGTACTCGCTGTAATCTATTACAAGTATTCAAATCCAAACATGGCCCGTACACCGTATCACAGTAGTTTAATTTAGATAAAATAAGAGCATTGCATAGATTTATTTTGACTTTTTGGCTTAGAAAATGTCGACATCTGTATAATACTTTCAAACCAAGAAATGCATTCTTGATAATGTTGGAGACATGTTCTCTGAACCTCAGGGAAAAATAAATTGTTAATCCTAAATTTTTAACAACATCTGAGGATGTCAGTTTCGTATTCGCAAGCATTACTTGAGCATTGTTTACAACCTCATCCCTATCCTTTTTGTTACCGAAGATAATTAATTGTGTTTTACCAGGATTTAATCGTAGACAATGCTGTTCGGAAATGCCCGCCAGATTCGTTAGATTTAGGTTTAATTTTCTTACAGCTTGGAAGGTTTGAGACAGGTGAAAAGATTTGTAAATTTGAATATCGTCTGCGTAGAAATGATATTTACAATTTTGAAACACTGATTCAAAATTACAGGTGTAAATGCTGTAAAGAAGTGGACTCAGAACCGACCCTTGCGGAACTCCCGTTTTTGTTTCTAGGAAGTTAGAGACTTGCTCAAGATATAATACCGCTTGCTGTCTATTAGAAAGAAAGTTTGACAAAAGCTTGGCGGAGTTTTCTGAGAAACCTATAAAATATAATATAGAAACTAATAAATCGTGACTAACCCTGTCAAAAGCTCGCGAGTAATCTAACAGGATAAGAACTGTAACATTGCCTCTGTCGGTTTCATGAATAATATCGTCGATTATATGTAATAGTGCTGTACTACAACTGTGCTCGGTTCTGAAGCCCGACTGGAAAACAGGCAGAATGTTATGCTTTGTTGTATGAGTTCTGATTTGTTTTTCTATTATTTTTTCAAAGATTTTAGCCATTGTGGGCAAGATGCTGATAGGGCGAAGATCACTATAATTCGTTGGATTGTTTACTTTCGCTAACGGTATAACATATGCTTGCTTCCAGCTGGTCGGAAAAACCGAATGTGAAATGCAAAAATTGAAGATATGCAGAATAATTGGGACTAGGTACGGAAGGCACAAAGAAATGGCCAATATACCAATACCATCACAGCCTACAGCTTTAGATTTTATATTAATTACAGTTTGAAGGAGATCAGTTTCATTAATAGGCTGGAAATTAAAAAGTGATATGTTATCCGCTCTCCTGTTATTCCGGTAGAAGTTACATAGGTGGCTGATATTTATATTCGAGGGAGAGACCGATTCAATAAAGAACTTATTAATTTCATCTATGTCACTGAGATTATCTGGTAAAAGGTTTGACCGTTTATTATCAATCCCTATTAATTTTAAATTCTTCCAAAAGATGGTGCTATTCGATTGAAATTGCCATTTAAAATATGCCTTTTTCTCCCGTCTACAAGTAGCAGTGGTTAAATTACGAATTTGCTTGTAATATATCCAAGCATTTACGCTTTTAGATCGTTTAAATTTTTGCAATGCTTTGTTCCGTAGTTTCATCATACTTTTTAAATTGCTAGTTAGCCAAGGTGCGGGTGGTTTGGATAAACGTGACGTGATAATCGGCGCATGCCTATCTAGAATTGATATAATACTATCATTAAAAAAGTTTATTTTGGAATCAATGTCAGTGATATCATATATAATTCGCCAAGGAATTGCCCTTAAATGATTCGAAAATTGTTGATAGTTAACATCCCTAAAATTCCTGTAAGATTTAAATTTTGGTTGAGGTTTACTGTTATTAATGTTGATTTCACAAAATATTAAATCGTGATCAGATATGTCGTATACAGGCATTACACCAATTGACTGTATTATTGTACTATTAGAGGTGATAATTAGATCAATTAGTGAGGAAGAATGCAGCGTTGTACGTGTTGGTGTACTGATAATTTGTTCTAAACCAAAAGTGTTCAGTAGTGATAGAAATGTTTTTACAGTGTTCTGTTCGTAGTTTAATAGGTTAATATTAAAGTCTCCTAAACAAAATAGATCAGAACAAGTCGGCAGAATCTCTGAAATAATTGTTTCAAACTCATGGAAAAAGTCATTTATGATTAAATTGGGCGGTCTATATACAACTCCAAAAGCAAAGCTATCATTCCCCAGTTTTACTACTATCCATAATTGTTCTGCAGTGCTTGCTATTACATTAATCCTTCCAAAAGAGTATCTTGTTTTTAAATAAAAACCGACTCCTCCTCCTCCTCTACCGAGTCTGTCCGACCGAATAAAAGTGTACCCATTGATGTGAATAGTGTCCGAATGAATTTCGTTCGTAAGCCAGGTTTCAGTAACAGCAACTAAATCAAAATCATTTTCCAAGATATATTCTTTAAAGTTATTAAATTTTGGAAACAAAGACCGTATATTCAGATGAGAGCATTTAAAAAGATGCATTAAAATAATTGTATAATAGATAATGAAGCTCGTAATATGTTTCGATTCAGTGCCCGAAAGCTACAAGAAAAGAAAAGAAAGAAAAACAAATTAGATCGTGTTATTAATTAGCTAGCAAGCTGAAAATATTCAAAAATTCCGGCGACGAGTTGCAGCAATCAAACCCGAAATCACTACATACAATACATGTACTTCTTAAAGTAACCCTAAACTAAACACATATTCATTTTTATAATAATACTCAAATAATAGTTTAATAATTAAATTTGTGGTATAATGTTTGCGCCTTCATTGATCCTAAACCAAAATAGAAACAAGCAAAATAAAATTAGACCTAGATCTGTGATTCAACATATGGCTAGTTATTCACTTATTCTATACACTTACATTTTCTATAGAGTTGATTAATTCTTTTTTATTATTAATAATAGCAAATATAGCCCCGTCCATGGACCATATTTTTTCGCAATTCGACTTTTAAAAATTTTGACGGCTACTCCTCTCAGCGCCTCTTATGAGTTTTTAGGTAATTGCAGTTGCCATTAAGTCATGGCCGACTACATTAATAAGCTAACGCTTATATGGCCGTTTCAATTCGCCTAAAATTCGGTTCCGAGAAAGCATGCCATGATATACGGTGACCAACGTCATCTATGAAAGTCACTTTAAACTTAAACCTACAAGATCGTTGCAAATTTGTATTAAGTACAGTCGTACAGTATTGTGTAATCTTTGTATTAAGGAAAAGCAATAAGTCTGTTTGTTAACCTGCACTGGTTCAGACTCCTTTTACGAAGTATGCTTTAATGAAGCCTAAATTTTTTGATGATGTGTCAATACGAAATCATATATTGTACTTTTCTGTTATTTCCACGAGACAGTTTAAAATCAGCGCAGCGGTCTCGCGGTAAGAGGTCTGTTCCATTCGTCAGGATTTCGAGTTCTGAACCGTTCAAAATCGTACTGAGCATGAGCGGTGCACAAAATTGTAACAGACAGAAAATTGTGCACAAATGTAACAGACCTAAGATCACGAACCCGCTGAAGTAACATTTTTAAATGCGGCAATTTTAAAAATTTAATACTGCATCAATTGTGAGAATACTAAAATCATCTCGTATTGCTAAATTAGTTTTAAATTGTCTAACTTGGTATCAAATTTAACTTGAAGGCTTCCGCGGCCGTCGTCCATGTTTGAATTGGCTTCCGGTTGGGACCGCGTCACGTTGACTTCTACTGCCGACGTTTCGTTCTTCATTGCAGAAGAACTTCTTCAGGGCTGCTGCTGCTGGTGGTGTTTCTGCTGCTTCGGGTTAGTCGTTGAGACTGAGTGGGTATGTCTGTTGTCGTGGTATTTATAGTGATCGGTGGGGGTAGTGAGTCGGAACGGTGACCGGGGATTGGTCTGTTGGGGCGTGACGGATCGTTAATGAGATGTTTCCAGGCATTGTGGAGGTAAAAGCCAGTATCACGGTTCAGATTATTGGGATGTTTCAGTATTTCTATGGATTATGTGGTAACGAAAATATGTCACTTTGAATTTCTTAATGCAATTCCGTTTCGAACTAAGTGGCTTGAAGCAATGAAAATATTTTATGGTACCTAATTCTGTACCTTAGAGGTAAAGAATCGTATCTCCAGTTTTTGGTTAAATGCCTTTACATATTTCTTATCCGGTAGAGCATGTTATATACTGCCAGTTGTAATGTAAAACATGTTAGTTAAATTACTTAATAAAATAATCCAGAATTTACATTGCTATTTTATTTCATTATTGTAAAAAAATACTGCATTTTAAAACTTTAAACTTCGTTTTCTCTAAATCTATCATAATGGAGATACGATTCTCTGAGGTACAGAATTGGAAATAACAATTCTAGTGTACTTTATTCATTTCTTCTGTAATTTATAGAAAATATTTTCACGAATCATCTTTAAAAATTATAAAAACAAGACTGGATTTACTAAAGAAGCTGTACCATCTATTTGTAAGAATTTTTTTCTAAATTTTACTTCACTATATCATTTTATGGTTTGCTTAAATTCTGGAGTTAATTATTAAAAATATTTAGCAGAAAACAATTATAAGGAGATTCCATATCCACACAGCAAATTTCAGATTTGCAATATCAAAACAATGTCTACACAATCTATAAGCAGCTCTAAAAAAGGAAATTAAAGATACAAAAATTATACAAAAAAACCTCCAATCAACCTATTAATAAGCATAATTTCTCCTAATAAATTTCTTTAAAATTAAAAAGACTTAATGAGAAGTGTTCAGAAAATTTTAATAAGGTTAAAGAATTAAAGAAACAATTGGATAAACAATCTACTAAATTAAATTTTATTCGTTATATGGAGAATATGTACCACTTCTTTCAAGTACACAATAGATCTGTTTGTACAGCATTTCTGACCATTTTCTGACTAGTTTGAAACTGTCAAATATATTCGGCGCATGCTTCTGACAGTTTTGGACTAGTCAGAAGCTGCTGCACGAACAAAACTAATATTTCAAACCGAGCACAATATATTCATTCTTTGAACAGCAGTGTTGCACCATAAGTTGATGTTACAGATGAAAGATTAAATTGGTTAGAAGTTGCATTGTAACATTATATTAATGATATCCAAAAAAGTTCAGCAAATGCAGATATTCAAGGACTGTCTACAGAAACGACCCTTGGTTTACAATTTACAACCTCTGTATTAAATTTCTTTTGCAACACATCAGATTTTATTATGTAATGTAATGACACATTAATTCATAGTTCAGATGCAGTGGATCCTATATTTTCTCATGTTCGTCTTAGAAGTAGTTCAAATGACATGACTGGGGCTTGTTCAGAAACTGTATCGCGAGAGCACTTTGGCCGTTTAAAATGAAAAGCAAAATGCACAAAATCACTTACACGAGAGAAAAAGAATATTACTCTGTGCGCGCTCTTTTTAGTCGGAGCGTTATTCCTGAACGGGCCCCTGAAGTCAGAGCGGCAGAATATGCACTTCAGCAAACTTAATGTTGCGGATTTGTCAAAGCTTTGACATCTGCTAATATTGCTGATAATATAGATTACACGAGTCAGGCAAATTTCAAACCAGTACCTACAGAAGAACAAAAAGCTAAGAAAGAGTTATCTCATATTTTAAAACTTCAAGTTCAAAACGTATCTTTAAAAATATTACCTGATGGCCGTATTTACTTCGCTTCTGTGGCATTCTTAGCTGGTTACATAATTAAAAATAGAGACGACAAATTGCACTGCATTACTTGCTTAGAACCTCTTCTTTCTTTCTTATTTGATTCCTTGATGAAACTTATTATGATTCAGGACAGAGGAAGTTTAAACTATCCTAGTAATAAATTTGTCGGAATTATTAAGCGATTAACAGATAATTATTCCTGAAATTTTACCTCTCTTGGAAAATACAAAAACTTGTGCACAACTAGGTATTTGAAATTCTTTGTCCTGTACTCCAACAAAATACAATTTTTGCTTGTGACAATTACAAAAGACAGTAGAGAAACCTGTTCTCGATAATACAAGTACAAAAACAGATTTTTTGAAGAAACATGTTCGAATTTAAACTTACAAGCAGAAAAATTCCGAAACTGTTACATTTGACAGCTCACTGAACTAACAATTTTCGCCACAGAGGTCACTAGTCACCGTATGAATCTGTAAATTTTCTGGAACAATTGCATCAATGAAAAATCGCCAATTGAAACGGCCATATAAGCGTTAGGTAGTAGCATGGAATATAAACCTACTAGGTTTATATTCAATGGTAGTAGTCACACTGCGGCAATTACGTTCGTGTACAATTGTAGACAATCGAGCACAAACAACTAAAAGTTTAAAGCACTGTCACACGTATCAAGTGCCAACAAGTACTAGCAACTAAAGTTAAAATTGTAACAGGGTTATGTTTTCATGAGTTAAGAAGATTGCTGCACAGATCCTTTTGTTTAACTAAACCAATACTAAACGCACTCGTAATACAGCTAAAACTAGTCCAACAGTTTGCCGCAAATTTAAAAAGAAACGCACGTGCATATCAGCTGGCACCGAACAATATTACGGTGCGCATGCGCACGCGATTGGTTGCAGCGAGCGTCGACTAAAAATTGAAACATGTTCGAAAATTGAACTGCTGGACATGATAGTATGATACGACTGCATTCGATGGTGCTTGCTGCCGGCAGTGGGACCAGCGACATAGAAATGCATTCGTTTGAAATTTAATCGCTTGCTTGCAATTGTTCGGTGTGACTGCTACCTTAGCTTATTAATGTAGTCGGCCATGGCTTGTGGGTTTAAATTTAAAGTGAATTTCATAGATGACGTTGGTCACCGTATATCATGGCATGCTTTCTCGGAACCGAATTTCAGACGAATTGAAACGGCCATATAAGCGTTAGCTTATTAATGGAGTCGGCCATGGTAATGACAACTGCAATTACTTAAAAACTCACAAGAGGCGCTGAGGGGAGGAACCGTCAAAATTTTTAAAAGTCGAATTGAAACGGCCATACATATGTCGTCGTAGAAACGCGTAATCCGTATTTACGCGAAAACGCGAGGAATTTCGCGAAAACTCGCAATAACGCGTAGAGATAGACTTATTACGCGATTTTACTGAACTGTCGTAGTAATTTCGTCAAACCACTAACTGAGTCTTGCGTTTTCGTGAAATTATTAAATGAGTTTAGTGACATAACGAAATCTGCCAAGACAATATGACGCATGGTCGGAGAGGCGAGAGAGGATGGGGTAAACGTGTACGAACCTGTACACACGATGCGTGTGCGGCAGTATTTAATTTAGAGGTTATGGGACGTATGTGTGCAATTTAGTGGAATTTATTTTAAGTATTTTACTTATTATAAAATGGAAGAAAACGCGGAAACAGTGCAAAAAACAAGTGATGAAACGGGAATCGTATGTAAAGAACTGCTGAAGTTGCAACAGAATTATTGAAAATATTCTTAGAAATCGGCTGCCCAACCATTTTACAAAGCGACAACGGTCGTGAATTTACGTCTGAAGTGATCAAAGAATTAACATCAATGTGGCCATCCTGTAAAATTATACATGGTCGCCCACGGCATCCAGAAAGTCAAGGCTCGTAGAAAGAGCTAACCAGGATGTGGAAGCAATGCTTCGTTCTTGGCTCATAGATAATAAAACAACCAATTGGATGTTACTTCGTCCAATATCAGAAAAATACATTGTTGCATCGTACCATAAAACGAACACCGTACAAGGCTTTGTTTGGTATGGATCCGACAATAGGCCTCTGTACAACTGTCGTGCCACCAGAGTTACTCGAGAAACTTATTACAGAAGAAGATTTAGAGAATTGTACCGAACAACCTATTGCTGACAACCAAATCCGTTCTTCATTACCACCTATCGTAGATAACAAAACTCCTTCTACAAGTCAGCCTGTTACAGACCATCAAACTCATACACAAGAAACTCTCGCAGACGATCTACCTCTTTCACAGGCATTACAGAACTTACAGAGTATTAACGAGGGTGAACTACCTTCATCAATATACTGTAACGTTTTTTAAAGGTTCTATTATTTTTATTTTAATCAAAACACGAAATAGTTAATAATATAATTTATTTAAAAGTAACACTAATTAACACTAACTTAAGAATAATTTATTTATAAACTAATAAGTAATTTATGTTAACAGCCGAGCGAATATTTATAACGCGACTTCAATTTCGAACTGTCCACTTGCTTAATTAATGTCGAACTGTCCCCCGTTTGGCTGCGTGCATTTTTATATGCCGGGGTTGTTTCTCGCGAACATTCTCGCTCGTTCGACAGAAAGTCTCGGATCATGGCTGACGTGATATCGAAGCTTCTCGTCTAAGGCGCGTCGTTGTTGACGCATCAGACGGGCTGGGACCGCAAACGTCACACTGCCCCCTTCTTAAAAACGTTTCGTCTCGGAACGTTCCTTGTGATAGCCTTGAAGGAAAATGTCGAAATCGGCATGCTGGTCCCTCTTTACAACATCCGGTCTGGAAGAAATAGCAGTCTACGGTTTTCCTACTGCCAACAGCTGCCTGTGGGTGGTGACTGCAGACTAGAACTTCAATTCCCGTTCCGTTGAAGATGACTTCTATCATGCTGCGAACGACCCTCCAGTCCAGCCCATCTAGTCCGCAGCCTATCTTGGGAATGGCTAATTTCGTCTCCTTGCCTTCCACCAACTGTCTCTTCAGGCTCCATAAAGCTCTCCAAATACTGCGATAGTCAGGCTTACCGCTTGATGTCTTCTTGGTGACTAAGTAGTACACGTGTCGTCTTCGTTCCGCCTCCGTGTGGATGATCTGCAGGCTCTTGCCCACCATGGGGTGCTGTCTTAGGAGTTCCTCGACCTGACCAAATTTCTTCCGGAAGACCTGGGCTATCCCCTTGGACATCCTTAGGTCTTCTGCCACACAGTGGGCCAGACTGTACTCTGGTGACACTTGAAAAAGGTCTTGCTGTCTCTCTGTAGTCACTCCGAAGCGCGCCTTACTTCCTATGGCGTGATGAAACATGAAGGTTTCGAAGTTTACTTCGGAACCTTGCGTCCGTTGTACTGTCCCCTCATTTTCTTCTCCGTTGTAAGGAGCCATTCGGTTGAAGTGGATAACCTTGGGTTTGCCATGCGGAACCTTCCTGATGCGGTAGATGACATCGTTAATCCGTTTCATCACTCTATAAGGACCTTCCCAAGATGTCTGCAATTTTGGGGACAGACCTCTACGTCTTTGAGGATTGTAAAGCCAAACCAGTGCTCCAGGTTGGTATCCCCCATTCTGAGCATTGATGTCATAATGCTCCTTCATTCGGTCGCTGGCCGTCTGTATATTGCGACGCACTTGATTGTGAATGTCGTCCATTTTCCTGCGTAGGCCGCTAACGTAGTTCTCGTCGGCAGGGACCTCACCGGGCTTCACGCCGAACTTCAAGTCGCAGGGCAGCCTTGGCTCTCGCCCAAATACCACTTTCGCTGGTGTCTCTCCTGTTGTCTCATGCACGGACGAACGGTATGCCAGTAGAAAAAGGGGAATGTACGTGTCCCAGTCTCTCTGATGATCGGAGACGACTTTGGACAAATGTCGGTTGATGGTTCTGTTGAATCTTTCCACCATTCCGTCCGACTGCGGGTGAAGTGCAGTGGTTCTAGTTTTCCGGACGCCGAGCAGAGTACACACGTTCTTGAATAAAGCCGATTCAAAGTTCCTCCCTTGATCTGAATGCAGCTCCATGGGCGCGCCATACCGACTGATCCATTCTCGGACAAGGACTTCAGCAATAGTTATCGCCTCTTGGGTTGGTAGGGCGTATGCTTCAACCCACTTGCTAAAGTAGTCCATCACCACGACGATGTACTTATTTCCACTATTCGTTTGTGGAAATGGGCCGGCTACATCTATGGCAACTCTCTCAAAAGGACTTCCCACGTTATACTGTTTCATAGGAGCCTTGCCTCGTCTGTGGGGGCCGTTACTAGCTGCGCAGACTACGCACTTCCTACACCAGTCCTTTACAACTTCCTTGCAGTTCACCCAATAGAATCGCTCGCGCACCTTTTCCATAGTCTTCTTGATTCCCAGATGCCCTCCCGAAGTTCCATCGTGAAGTTCCCTCAGAACTTCCGGCACCCTATTCTTGGGGATCAGTAACTGTGTCTTCTGTTCCGTGCCTTCCTGGTTCTCGATGGTTCGTTTCAGAAGACCATGATCCAGCACTATGGAGTCCCACTGCGCCCAGTACGATTTCACGGATGGTGCACACGGTGCTATCTCTTCCCAAGTAGGCCTTGCCTCCCTACTTTTCCATTCCAGCACCAATTTCAAATCCTGATCGTTCTCCTGGTCTCGTCGCAATTCTTCACCTTGCCATTTGTCGTCTACGATGGCCGTCCTCGCAGTCGTGGCCACTTTCTCCTCCAGCCGACTACAGTGCTTACAGTCTTCGGCACAAGGTCTTCTCGACAAAGCATCGGCATTTCTGTGGCTAGTTCCGGCCCGATGCTGGATTTCAAAATCGTATTCCTGAAGTCGTTCGATCCATCGTGCGACTTGTCCTTCAGGATTCTTGAATCGGAGGAGCCATTTTAAAGCGGCATGGTCCGTCCTCAGGAGAAAGTGTCTGCCATATAAGTACTTGTAGAAATGTTCTATGGACTTTACCACGGCTAGCAATTCCCTTCTAGTGACGCAATAATTTCGTTCCGGCTTTGACAGGACTTTACTGAAGTAGCCAATCACCTTCTCTTGCCCTTCTTGGATCTGGGACAGTACGCCACCGATACCAACATTGCTAGCGTCAGTGTCCACGATGAACTTGCCTTCTGGGAGAGGGTAACTTAGAATAGGAGCACTTATCAAGTACTGTTTTAGTTGTTCGAAACTAATTTGGCAATGTTGGTCCCATTCAAACGGACGACCTTCTTCAGTGAGTTTTGTCAACGGTTTAGCGATGTCCGCAAATCCGGGAACATAGCGACGATAGTAAGTGCATAGGCCTAGGAAACTCCTTATCTGGTGTTTATTCTTGGGAGTTGGCCAGTCCTTCACGACCTGAATCTTTACTGGGTCCACGGCGATTCCATTCCCATTAACAATATGGCCTAGATAATTCACTTCCTTCTGGAAAAGGTGGCACTTCTTGAGACTAAGCTTTAGTCCAGCTCCGCGAAGCCGCTGGAACACTCCTTCCAGATTCTTCAGGTGGTCGTCGAAAGTTTTCCCCACCACAATTATGTCGTCCAGGTATACCATGCACGTTGTCCAGGACAGACCCTTCAGAACCGTCTCCATCAGCCTCTCGAATGTCGCTGGTGCATTACATAACCCGAACGGCATCACCGTGAATTGCCATAGACCCATACCAAGGGAAAACGCCGTTTTTTCTCGATCTTCGGGCGCTAGTTCCACTTGCCAATAACCACTCTTTAGATCCAAGGTCGAGAAGATCTTTGAACCGGCCAGGGTGTCCAGGGTGTCATCAATCCGTGGCAGAGGATAGCTATCCTTTTTGGTGACGTTGTTGAGCAATCGATAGTCTACGCAGAACCGTGTGGATCCATCCTTTTTCTTCACAAGCACTACCGGTGACGCCCATGGGCTGCTCGATGGCTCAATTACATTGTCCTTTTCCATCTCACGAATAATGCGTTCTGCTTCCTCACGCTTCGCCAATGGTAACCTCCTTGGAGCTTGACGGATGGGCCTTTCTTCTCCTGTCTCTATCTTGTGTTTGACGATGTCGGTTCTTCCCTTAGGTCCATTGTCTACCTCGAACACATCTTGATAGCGACATATCAGGTTCTTCGCTTTTGTCTTTTGTTCTGGAGTCAATTCCTGGGTCATTGACATGACCATTTCCAACAACTTCTTCGGGACCTTCGAGTCTTGTACGTTTGCTTCTATTTGGCGGGAGATGGAGGACACCATGGCACAGCTTCCCAAGATCGTACCTTTCTTGATGTTGACAGGGAAACAGTTCACATTCATCAGGCGGACTGGTATTTCCTTCTTTGCTGTCAACAACATTTTTCCAACGAGAACTCCTTTTCCAATCTTCTGATCGTCAGTGTTAGGTTCGACCATAATGACTTGCCCATCTTGGAAAGCGCCGTTCAGGTTTGCGTCGACTATAACCTCGGTTCTGCTAGGCAATACGAGAACAACTCGAGCGGCCACGTCCTCTCGTTGATGTAGAACCAACTCCTCGTTGTTAACCGCCATTACGCCACGCTTCAGATCCAATTGGAACCCATGGGCAGACATGATGTCCATGCCCAGAATCGCCTCATCCTCTATTTCTGCTACCAGCGCACGGTGTTTGATGGGAGTCGCTCCAATCGTAATGGTCACCTCTACTTCACCATGGACAGTCGCTGATGTTCCGGTTGCTGTCCTCAGTCTCCATTTAGTCGGCTCGGTGCGTTTTGATGGCTTGATCACATCGGGCCTCAGGATAGTCTTCGTCGCACCCGTATCCAGTAGCATGGTGTGAGGGATGTCATCAATGGTTGCATCCACGAAGACACTGCTGGTTAATCGCCGCAGGGCTATTACTTTCGTGGCCTTTGTCTTTGGAGGCCTTTGAATACGCGTCGACGTTTGTCCATCTGCAGCGACCAGACTTAGTTTCCCCTGTGGCTTCCTTCGTGGAGAATCCTGCTTGGCCTTGGGACACCGCCTGCGATCATGTCCCTCTTCCTGGCAATTCCAACACACCAGAGGATTCTTCTGCCTCAAGACTTGTTCCACAATGTGGCGAATATCCTCCGTGGTGGCACACTCCTTGGGCCGCTCTTCTGCAGCAGATTGCACCTTGACGCTGGTGGGTTCCTCCTCTTGGGAGTCCGTGGCAGCTCGCACCTTGGCATGCCCTCTTGAGACTTGCTTCGCCACCTCATATTCCAAGGCGTAGGCCAATGCGTTCTGGGATGTCTTGGGGTGGGCCATTCTCAATGACTGCTGGTTGTCCGGGTCACGAATTCCATCCACGAAGGTCTGCACCGTCAAACGTTCCAGGAATTCTTCAGGAGCTGCAGGATAAGCCAACCGGGCCAGGCGCACTACGTCAGCCTCGAATTCCTGAAGACCTTCTCCGGATTTTTGATAACGGTTTCTCAGCTGCGCACGGTACACCTCGGTCAGATGCGCCTGGCCATAACGCATCTCCAGTCTGTTCACCAGCTTATTGTAGTCCTCTTGTTCCTCTGACGGCATCGTTTGTAGCACATCGATAGCGTCCCCCCTCAATGCCACAATTAACGAGGTGGCTTTCTCACTGACGGTCCATCCGTTCCCCTTTGCTGCTGCTTCAAATTGTTTGAAGTAGTTAGGCCAAGAAGACTTCCCATCGAATGTCGGTGGTTTTATTTTCAATTTCGAAGTTTCCGCTGGTCCTATCATACTTCGGCCCTCGTTATTTTCTAGTATTTCGGCTGGTGACGGATCCCCGAACATTCGCAATCCTGCCATGATTTGTTCGAGATTTTTAATTTTGTTATTCTGCTGGAACAGTATCTCTTCCACGTTTTCTTGCAGATTCCTTGTCTCTTTCAATATTTTTACCACTAGTTTATTCTCGAGCCCTTTTGATCGCTCTACAAATTTAACTTCCAAATTTCTAGACTGTTCCATCAATTTATTTTGTAATTCGTCCTTGAAATTTCCAGATTGTTCTTTTAATTTCTCGTCTAAACTTCTGGATTGTTCCAGCAATTCATCTTTGAATATTTTACTTAAATCTGCAGGACCGCCCGAGATTTCAAATAGAAAGGCTTCTGGATCCTCCCCTGCTTCTAGTAGCGCTTGGTGTAGTCTCTGTTGCAAAATCGATTTCTTTCCGGAGATTTCCAATTCGCGCTCTTCTAATTCGGCTTTTAAGTCGTTCACTTTTAAGTCTTTTAACAGCACTTTCTTTGAAGCCATTGTTTCTTTGTTTAACTAATTTGTTTAAATTTTAATTTAATTTTAATTGTTTATTTATTTCCACGAACCTCACACCTGGCACCAATGTAACGTTTTTTAAAGGTTCTATTATTTTTATTTTAATCAAAACACGAAATAGTTAATAATCTAATTTATTTAAAAGTAACACTAATTAACACTAACTTAAGAATAATTTATTTATAAACTAATAAGTAATTTATGTTAACAGCCGAGCGAATATTTATAACGCGACTTCAATTTCGAACTGTCCACTTGCTTAATTAATGTCGAACTGTTCCCCGTTTGGCTGCGTGCATTTTTATATGCCGGGGTTGTTTCTCGCGAACATTCTCGCTCGTTCGACAGAAAGTCTCGGATCATCGCTGACGTGATATCGAAGCTTCTCGTCTAAGGCGCGTCGTTGTTGACGCATCAGACGGGCTGGGACCGCAAACGTCACAATACGAAGAAGATTTTTCAGATAATTATAATGTCATGCCACAGGAAAATCAAGTAAAGTTTTGTCACGTGTGCCATAAAGAGTTTGATGGTGCACATTCCTGCGTCACTTGTAACCAACCTGTGCATGCTATTTGCGGAGAGTCAAGTTGCGTCCAAAAAGTTTAAAAACATCGAAATAGGTTCTACTGTTTTGATAGAAGTTCCGAAAGTTGATAGAGGCCCTTTAGATTCGAAGAACATTGAAGGTATTATTATGGACAAGAAAAATGGTCTGTACCAAATTGGAACATCTGTTGGTATTAGAAAAGACTGGATGGCTCGCAATGCAATACAACCCTCACACGTGAAGTTTTTGGATACAGTTCCACAAAACAAACTTTCTTTACGGGAAATCGCTGGGAAGCATTCATTATTTGGGGGTCAGGGATTTAATAAATGTTCTTGTGCAAATTCGAAGATTCAGTGTAAAAGCAAAAGATGTGTATGCAGAAAAAATAATGTTATTTGTAACTCTAGATGCCACTTACGTGTTATACGTGTTATAATAAATAGTTAAGCCATAGTTAAATATATTATAATTCATAAAAAGTGTTTTTTTTTACTTTTTCAACCAAATAAAACCTTATTGTTTCAATTCCTTTTATACGAGTACAACACAAAACTTACCTATCTATGTATACCTACATAATAATAATACGTACATAAATACGTAATAGAATAGAATACGTAATAGAATCTTGCGTTTTCGTGGATATTATCCACGAAAACGCAAGATTCAGTTCGTGGTTTCGCGAAATTACTACGACAGTTCAGTAAAATCGCGTAATAAGTCTATCTCTACGCGTTATTGCGAGTTTTCGCGAAATTCCTCGCGTTTTCGCGTAAATACGGATTACGCGTTTCTACGACGACACATACACGTCAGTGAATTTTAATGTAGCTGGCCATGAGAGGATCAACGAGTAAGTACAATTTTTACAGCTTCAAATTAAGGCTGCGTTTAGTTGATAGATGAACTGTGATTGCCTAATGGTCGCATCTCAAATCACGACCACCGTGCCAATCAGCTGATTAGTCAGACAACGTAAAATAACTACGGACTAAACGAAATCGACAACGTCGCCCATGAACTAAACCGTTGAGCACAGATCATAACTATAAAAAATGAGTCAGTCAACGTTAAACAGCGAAGGCATAATAAAAGGCGCTATAATATTGGTGCTCGGACGTAAAACTAAAACAAAAGGCGCGGATTATGAAATCCTTTCTCTGTGATTCTATTTTGACGTGTGTTAGATAGCAAGGGCTTCAGGTTTGCACCGCGTCACAAAGGTTTGTTCTGCCTTCGTGACGCGGAGCAAACCGGCAGCCCTTACTACCATGAACTATGGTCGCGGAAGCCTTCAAATTAAATTCTATTGTTTTTATTTTGCGTTATTTGTTGCTTGTACGTCCGATGAAAATTATATCATACGTTTTAGAAAATGCTTATGAAATACAACAAGATGTAAATTCAAGGGAGAGAAATCATAAACACAACACGAGAAGTAATAATGTATTTAAAAGAAAAACACAAAATAAAGTTGTAACATTTATTGTTATTATTGAAAATGACAGTTGTGAACAAGCAATATCATTTAATCTGGAATTTGTAATCTTCCCCTTGCGTTAGGAAATGAATAATATTTATCTATTGCTATAAATACCTACAGTAGGTCCAGATTTTAATGACAAATAATAATGGCAGATGCTCGAGCATTTTTAATAATTCTTTAATGCTTAAGCATTTTTACGGTCACTTTTGAGACACTTATGGACAACGTTGGGGGACGCCGTCTCGCACCTTTTGCATCAACAAAATGCATATTTCTTTGTCGGCTCACAGCATACATTTTCTTTTTCATTAGAAAAAGCTGATTATACAGAGTCCGTTTACGTGGTGTTAATTGTTTCTGACGAACCACTCCCAGCTGCTTTAATACGCCTTTGGAATGTTGCCCTGAATATACAGATATATAAATATCAAGTGTCGAATAATTATTGTAGTCCTGCGTGGCTGTGGTACCAAATATGAATGTACATTCTTACGGTACAAACAACAAACAAATTCTTGTTTACGTATTTAATGTTTTATTGCAATTGGAAACAACAATTACTTAAAAATGTTTGATTCCACAGCCACTCAGGACTACAATAATTGTTGGACACGTTACATAATATGTAACGGCTCCAAAGTAGTACCTCATAAGCGTTGAATAATGATCATCATTTTACAGTTTTTTTATTTGAACGGCCTGAACAGTCAAAGGAACACATTCTGCAAATAAACATCGATTCATTATTATTTTTACTTCATTACTTCATACTTGTATTTTGTTTTTATGATTCTCATGCAATGCAACTTCCTAAGCTTACCTGTCAGAGGTGGTGAAGGTGTAACCGTTGATGTGCTGGGTTGCTGTATGTCATGAGTCCCAGCAGCAATTGACATCTTAGATGGCTGATAATCTTGAGATGTCTTGTAACTCCAAGCTCTTGCCTCCTCCATTCCTAGATATAGTCATAAATTAATAACAACGTATTGGTCTGCTTTGGTCATTTTATATAACCTGATAACGTTTCGTGCAATAATTAGTGTCGGTTTAAACGAATTTGTGATACAATTTAACAATATGATTGAAATGTGTTCTTGTCCAGTGAAAATATTGTTTAGAAAACGTTTCTCTTTTTACCAGACAATGAATTAATATGGAGCTTTCGACATTTCGGCAATAAGGATAAGCTTTGCATTAATTCAGTGTTCGATAGAAAGAGCAAAATTTAACAATATAATTTAGTAGTATGGAGTCCCTTACCGCAGATGTTAACCGTTGGAACTGCACCATAATTCAGGTTCCATTTATTGGCACTAAAATTTTCCTCCATAAAATGCTGTTTACACACTCTCTTTTGTAATCATAAATTTCTGTGAACGACATGCCTTCCAACTGTGGATATAATATCTAACCACACTTGGAAACGTGCCTTCCCGGAGACAGGATGTGGAAATCAATATCAAGGTGATATTTTATCTGTACACCCTGGTACGCAACATTTCTTGTAACCCATAATGAGGAGCTTAGATTACTGAAATTATAATTACTATAGTATTCATACTTCTACTTTAAATAAAAATTTTTGCACTCACCTCAGCTCTTTCTACAAATTTTCAGGGTAATTGTCTCTTAATAACACCTTTAAACAAAAATCCACTACTATACACAAACTAAATCTACAATATCTACAATAATATACAAACTAAATAATAATATCTTCACCACTAAAGATTTACTAATAATATTCATAAGTAAATTTAGTAAAATCACAAGGAATTATCTATGCAAGGAACACTGACGAACACGTGCAACCACCACATGCAACACTGCAAATAAAGAATGCAAAGAATGAATCATCCGGTCGTTGCGCGCTCCACATCCTTACCTCGATCATCCCGTCTTACCAGCCGATCAGTTTAAATTCAAAAACGATTCAAATTAATTTTTCGCGGGTTGCTAATAGCGCTTCGGTGCTCGGACGCTAAACTAAAATGAGGATTTTTAATACTCCATTTAAGATATCACCCCGTGCCGTTGAGTGAAGGAGTTTAATAAGAGGCGCAGCCGCATGTATTTTTTCGTATCCAGCACAGGATCCGAGATTAGTTTGGTCGTAAACCTCTCTGTTTAAATGCTAGGATTTGATATGTCTTAGTCGAGAACCTGTTATTATTCGACGTCCTGCGTTGCCTATATAAGGTTTATATTACGTGAAATGTTCTTTCCCTTCCAATAATAGATCTGTTTGTTATCCTGAACTGGTGTACACCAAAGCACACTTTCGCAAAATACGCTTTAATGCAACCTGAAATGTTTGTGTGGTATGTCAGTATGAATGTGTATGATTCGTATTGACACATTATCAAAGAATTTAGGCTTCATTAAAGCATGTTTGAATTGGCTTCCGGTTGGAACCGCGTCACGTTGACTTCTACTGCCGACGTTTCGTTCTTCATTACAGAAGAACTTCTTCAGGGCTACTGGTTAGTCGTTGAGACTCAGTCTGAGTCTCAACGACTAACCAGAAGCAGCAGCAACACCATCAGCAGCAGTAGCCCTGAAGAAGTTCTTCTGGAATGAAGAACGAAACGTCGGCAGTAGAAGTTAACGTGACGCGGTTCCAACCGGAAGCCAATTCAAACATGGACGACGGCCGCGGAAGCCTTTAAGTTAAATTCATAAAAGCATATTTCTTAACCCTTTCCAGTCAAATGATTACATTTGGAATCATTTCATAGATTACTGTAATTTTTTCTAAATATCCCAAGCAGCAGAGAGTCGTCAATTTGACGTGAAACTTTGGTCACCATTTACGTCATAGTAACCATAAAACTGACGTTAGTATGTCGTAAATGTGACGTGAATATGTCACAGATCACGGACGTCATTTTTGAACGTCGACGGACGTCTTTCTTTGACGTAATGAACGACGTCAAATCGACCAGATTGTAACCAATTTAGGACGTAACTTTTGGGTCAAAAAAAGCTACATTTTATAAACAAATATATATTTTCTTTTGAAAAATACAAATATAATTCTTACATTAATGTTAAACATGTAACAAAAACAAGTACATACAAGGGTATGAGGAAAAAAACGAAGAATGTTACTTTTCTTTGCTTTTAAATAACTTAAGTTAAGGTTAACTTAAAGTGAATAATCCGGGCCTTAAACATTAAAAAAGTTAATACTATTTGCCTTTTTATATGACATTAAGGGCCGGTTTTTGAATATTGGTTTAAACTAAAGTTCAGAGTTTAAACTGAGTTTAGAGTAAATCGTTTTTCAAATAGAGATCAAGCAGCTAATTTATATGACAGAGAACTGAGATCAAGTGATGAACTGAATTCACTTTACCACTTGGTAAATTTACAAGCACAGCACCTAATATAAAGCAAGTTAAAAAATACATATACAGGGTGTTTAGAGTCTTGTGTTTTTATTTTTAAGGGATGATTATTATAAAACTTTTGTTAAGATGTTTTTGAGTTAATCACCATCTCTTGAATCACCCCTTAAAAATAAAAACACAAGACTGTATACAACCTGTATATATGTATGTATAATGAGCAATAAATTAAACTTACGTAGAACCACAGCATGTAAATTTAGCTCTGCAAAGGATTTCTTTTGATTTCGTGATCCCAGATAACTGAACTTTGATGCCAAGTTATCTGTCAAGATGCTCTTAAGAATAGTGTTGCTTTTTGTCGTTATATCTCGTCCTCCTAGCATAGAAAAATAAGAACACTAAAAACACAATGAATTAATTAATTTTATCTAAGTTAAGCCTGTTTTATATTAACCACAGAAGCCTTTTTTTGTTCATCACACAAATATCTTTCAATGATGTCAACTTCATTTGTAGTCATCAATGGGAATTTTGTCGGAATATCATTGGGTAACTGATAGGAAGCTGTAGCGTTTGGTTCAATTTCCTTGGCTCTTAGCAATTGTAAAATCTGGGTGTTTTGCTCTTTTAAAAATGCCAGAAAAGAAAAAACTTTTTTTTGAAATTCAAGGAATTCTACAACAATCACATAATTAAAAATATATTCACACTGCATTAATATCAAGTATCTTACCTCGATCAGAAGTGCTTCTGGAACTAGTACTACTACAGGCTTGACTTTCAGAAGTTGTCTTTGACGAAAATTCTGATTCAATGTTTTCGGTTCCTAAGAAAATTTATAGTGAGTAAAAAATATGTACATATAATATGAATATATTTTTTGTATTTATTATAAAGTTAACTAACTGTTAAAGTTAAGCAAGACTTGTGAATTTGTAAATTCCTGAGACTGACATAGCATGTTCAGTTCTGAAGAAGTTTCAATATTACTGCGACTTGATGATGGTGGTCGCACCAGTGGAAGCGAGTTTGAAGTCAAGAACGTTTCTTCATTTGCAGCACCTGAGAAATGAAAATTAACATTATAAGTATGTACATTTCAAATAACTAGATCTCAAGGTTAAAAATTATAACTTACCTAAATTTAATTGAATCGCTGGAGGGCGCTTTAATTTGCACACTGGTTGATCATCATCATCGGATGAATAATTTAAAACAGCTGCATCATCATATTTGCGTGGTATTATTCGAATCCTCTTTCTTCTAAGTTGGTCATCATCAGTTTGAATGTCATCAGACTGCACGTCAGATGTGAATTGAGCCTTCTTAATCTTTTGCTGTGCTTTATTCAAATCATCTGCAGAAGGAAAGAAATTCAATTTGAAAAACTTTAAAAAAAAACAAGCCTTAAAACATTGAGGGGATATAAAATATAAATTTATTTAATTATGGAAGTACAAATAATTGTGTCCATTGGGTAAAGTGGAGAGAGCGGAGCGGAGTTAGAAAGTTTTAGTCCATGATAATGGAGCTCTCTCGAAGTTGTGTGCTAGAACCAGTTTACGGCATAACTGTATGCTACGTAAATGTATGGTATAGGCAAAATACATGAATAACATTCAGGTGCCGGTACGGAAGTAGGTAACATACCAGTGTTTCGAACACGCAGGCCTTGGAATTGTTTAAATCTGTATTACAAGAATTTTAGGACACAACAATATATCCAAATGATTTTGGTGCAGTTCAAGTAAAAAGTGTTGACAGAGAACAATACATGCCAGATGCAACAATAGTAAAAGGGACTAACCTGTCTCAAAAAATAATCTCTTAACACCAAATAACCTCCAATTACTGCACGGTTCCTCTCGATTCCGCAGAGCTTCGTTAAATTTTGTCTGTTGCTTATATGCTGGTCAATGTACTTCTTTTTTGCGTGGTGTTAACCAAAAATCGCATACAACGGCCACGCCACCATCATTCTCAAACTCTATTCCTATAAAAGCCATCTTGGCGCAAATTTTAAATACGTAAGTAAGCTAATAATTAACTAAAAAGCAGCAATTAATACTTACCACAAACTTTTTATCGTCCGTTATCACTTTTATTTGCCTTTGCTTGTGTTCATCAGGTTTATTTACCTCGTGTTTATTACAACATGACAAAAACAAGGAAAAGGTCATACGCGGAAAACGCGAAAATCAGATGACGACTGACAACCCCACCGGCTTGTTGCTGTTGATGTTACCATAGCTACTAACCATTGTTAACCAATAGAACAGCGTTATCAACAACACGGCACACATGCGCAGTTGCGCATAATTAATGACACTGAAACCGGGTTTCTTTAAAATAAATAAAAGTTTATTTATTTTGTTTGCATGTAAAATGTAGGTGGGTTTTAGATGACCAATTAAATACTATTACATTACGCCCTTCCTTGTTTTCATTAAGTAAGAAATATTTTATAAAATTATACCTGGAGTGCAAATTTTCTAATTTGGGATTACATATTTCTTGCGGAGTCGAAATTAAAAAGTAAATATATAATCCGTATAAAAACGATTTTTATCGTCATCGTATATCATCGATCATCATTTTGCATTTTGGTAAATATTTGACCAAAAATGTACGTCTGATTGACGTTATTAAATCACGTCATTTTCTGATCTATAATGTTTCGTCTTTTTCACGTGATTTTTTGGTTATTCGACGTCGATGACCAAAAGAGCCCAATTAATGACGTGAAAGATACGTCACTCTGCTACCTGGGATAATATAATTTTCTGTTTGAATGTAGTAATCTGATTGCATTTTAATACTGCTAGATGGTAGTAACTTCTTATAAGGTTTTATGGGTAAAATTTATTTGAAAGAAACGGTTGTATTCAACATTAGCTATCGTTGACGTTTTGGCGTTTGATCTGCGAAGACAACCAAAAATAAGGTAAGTTTTGCTACCTTACTGCTTCTAGAAAAAAATGTACTGCTTTATTGTTTTGTTTAGCTTCTGTAAATCATATTATTTATTTGAATTTTCTATAAACATTTGTAATAACTAGAAATATTCAAATGATTCCAACCGGAATCATTGGTCACAACAAGTAAGTCCATTTGGAATCATTGGGATTATTTGAAATTATATTGATCTTATTTGCAGATATAAATTTCTGAATCTTTCCACCTCCTAATAAACTTATTCGACGAGTAACTTCTCGAATGCAGTTATTTTTACTATAACTGACATAACACTGCAACCTATTCCAAAGAACTGTTACAGAAATGTAGTAAGTGCATGTAACTGCAGGTTATTCTAGATCTGTTCTGTTACAGTTACTTGTGAGATTTTGTACGAACTTTCTGTGGTCTGCTTATAATGTACATACATACCTTTAGATATATCGAGGGTACAAAAAAAAATTCTCGAGTTAGCCTTGGAAACAAAAGTTCATATGGTAGATTATATGAAACTTTTGTTTCCAAGACTAACTCGAGGTGATTTTTTAAACCCCAATGATTCTAATTGGAATCAATTTTTCTAATCTTGTTATTTCAATAGATTACTATTATATTCTCAAAATAAACGTTTATTATCATTAGTTCTTAAACTGCAAATCAGAAAAAAAGTCGATGTGCTTTTTTTGAAGAAAAAAATTATTTGGACTGGAAAGGGTTAAAAAAAAGTGTACACTAGTGTACACCAGTACAGGATAACAAACAGACCTATTGAATTCCGATATTCTTTCCAACATACCTATTCATATTGATTTATTTTAGAAATAAATGTAAAATGCAAATCGTCTAATTTCCACTTACGTACGTTGATACAAGATAGCAGCACCAGAAAGTAGGCAGCTGTCAAGAAAGTGTCAAGTTGTGTCCCCGACGTCCCCGTTACAGAACAACCAAAGTTGGTCCCCGTGCAAACGGGAACGTAATGTTGCATAAGGCTTACGTATCTTTATATTTCTTCAATCAACGACTAAACGCAGCCTAAAAAATTTTGTTTTTGTGGGGACGTTTTTTAATAACGAACTTAAAACTCTGTGAAGTACCAAACAAAACTCATGTGCTTATTTTATTGATTATTTGATTATCTGATTATTTTAAATTATGACAATTTTTTTTTAGATGCGAAAAACCATTTTCTAGCAAGAAATAAATGACAAACTTTAAAAACAATAGTCTGTCAGTAGAACAATTTGATTACGGTGATTTGCAAATGTTTTGTTTCTAAAGCACAGGTACCTTTGATGATTTTGTAACAATCAAAATATCTTTTTTATTTATTAATTCACGAAAAAATGACAAAGGACAATTTTGATTAAGAATTTTATTCTCTATCCATTGGTAAAGTAATATACCGGGGGTTCCATTAAAAAAGTGTACTTTTGACTTTATCTCATAAACGTGACTTTCAATTGTCTTTTTGACTGCGTCATTCTGTGGTAGAAAGTCAAAAGGGCATAAGTCACATTTTCTGCGAAACGGAGTTATGTACTTTGTATTAAAAAATGAAATTTGTGAATATTTCGTCCAACATAAGGGTTTAACTATAGTTATTCATTATACTATTTCACATTCGGGCGATCAAAACGGACGAAATATTCACATATTTCATTTTTGAATACAAAGTACATAACTCCGAAAATGTGACTTATGCCCTCTTGACTTTCTACCACAGCATTGTAATCAGCGTAAAAAGTACTACTATTCTAGTTTGCTAATTTAACCGACTTTGTAGCTTCTATAATAACAAAGTTAGTAATAGTGCCGACTTAAGTTTGAACAGGCTGTATATTATGTTGTTCATATTTGCTTCCCTATGAGAAAAATAAAGCGTATTAAATACGCGTCGCAGTTTCCATATAAATTTAAAAATTGAATCTACCGAATTTTATCGTCAGCTACCGATAAAATGTTTGCTCTGGTTGGCAACACTGTTCTCAGGCTAAACATCTGCGGTGCAGTCGTCCTGTTGCGGCGGGAACTGTTACTGATACGTTCTGCTGAATCAGCCCAATGTAAATTACTCAAACCATCTGAAAATATGACTTACCTTACTATTGATTATCGTACCAAATATCATTCAAATTAATTCAAGCGTTCTTTTGTTATAAGAAAAATTAACTTTTTTTTCAACTTTGAAGCAGAATACCGACTTAATGAAAAACTTTCGGATATAGATAAGTTGAGCTAAATCATCTTATATTGAACCCAGGAATCTGTGGTTAAGCCATGTCCACGGAATTTAGCGACACGCTGTATATAGAAAAGTAAATTTTATATAAACCCTGACTACTGAGCCACTGTGTTAAGATTCTATACAGTAGCGTCACTCTAGTATAACTGTCACATTTGCCATTTTGTTTGATACCTACCGATTTGCAAATTACATTAGGCTTTTTGTCGCGAGGTACCAATTCATCAACGGTTCGCAAAGTTGAAGAACCGTTCCATTGCCGCGGCGTTCGGTTCGAAATTTGTTACTCCGAGTGTACCTCAACGGTTCGTAAAATTGTGAACCGGGTTGGCAGAGGTGTTTCCCTGTAACGGTACCCGAGTAAATAAATTTAACCTCACAAATAAAAATGTATAAAGAAATGGCTAGTGAAGAATTAGTGGAAACTACATTAAATCATCAAGGTTTTGATGTAACAGCAATTGTAAGCGCTAAAGAAGCAGAAATTTTACAGTACGTAAACTGACTTATTACTTTCAATGGTGCTTTCAATACATATTTCAAATATCAATAAAAACCAAATACATCTACAGAGTTAAACAATTAAACATAACCTCAACGTTGTCAGATTTTTGTTTACGTTACCGGAACCGGAGTATTTTCGCGATATATCACATTAGAAAAAGATGAAATGCAAATAGAAAAGGTAAGAGTATGTACGGCCAAGTACCGCTTCGGTCTAACCGTTGATGAATCGGTACCTCGCGACAAAAATCCTATTACATTTCTATAAGGGTATCAAATAGTATGGCCGCTTTTTTTTACACTGACGTTTAAGTGACTTATAATTGATAAATTAATTTATAAAGTGACTGGGTAATTACTTATACTGGGACTGAACGAATCAATACACTATTTATTAAAAAAAAAATTATTTGTAAGATTTAAAAAATTTAACAAATATCTGTACAATTTCAAATACAAAACTAAGGCAATTAAAAAAAAACACACAGTTTACTTAATACTCAATAAATTTAATAAATTAGGCCTTGTGCATTTCAGACTTCAAACCAGAAAGAAAAAAAATTAATATCCAAAAGTTGATTCCATTTACAATAGCAATACATTTTACCAGCCCAAGTCTTTAGACATTCACTATTAAATTTATAGTAATCTAATCTACTAACACTTCCTTGTAGATGAAAAATCGGAGAATCTTCCGCGTACGTTAGGCTGACCGTTGCTTCTAATATTGTCTCGGGTATTGTCTTAAATATTAATAACAAGAAAGTATCATTTTTGTACCAATTTCCTGTTGTGTCTGAAATACTTGAAGATATTACACTGTTAAATTTTAATTCGACACACTTTCTTAAACTGTCATTATCACTGTGAATTTTATTGTTTAAATGATCTACAACGAAATGTGCTCCCTGCAACACAAGGCCACTGTTAGGATTTAAATATTTGTATCCAGTACAAGTGCACCAATGCATTTGTATAGCCGCCTCTTCACACGACCTCTCTTTTTCAACCTCCTGAAAGAGAGATCTACATTGCGGACAAGCCTGACTAGATATCGCAGAAACTTTATTTTCACTCAAATGTAATATATCTTGCAATGTCATGTATAAATCAAATGGCGTCGTTAATCTCTCACTATTCACTTTCAAACTTTCATATTTAGTAGGGAATTTGTTTTTAAACCATGTCGGTATCGAAAAGTATAAAAAGGGCAGCCTTTCTTCGAGCCATCCTGTACGAGTTTGCCTTATTTTGCCAAATCTTAGGCCGTGGTCGCTTAAGAATATTATTACTGTATTATTAAGTACGCCGGCGTTTGTTATGTTCTGAAAAAAGCTCAGAAGTTTCTCGTCCATTCTGCTGACCGCAGCGACTTTATTGTGACTAATCGAACTCGTCCAGAATAAACCAAAACTTGGGTGATCCTTTAAAACTAGCGCAAAGTCTTTTGCCAGGTTGAGTATTCTCTCTCCAGTATTTTCCGGACCTGTACAGTAAGTCATCTGATCTAGCCTCTTGGTAATCAAAGTTTCCGTTGCTTGAATGTAAGGCCTAAAGTACATATCTGTCGGTGGGGTCTCAAAGCCTTTTTTTAAATAAGTGAAAGTGTTGATTGTACTTTCGTCTTCAGCGTATGCTGTTACGTACCCTTTGGATTTGTAATCCTTCCAAACGAAGTTGCATTTATCTAAAACACCCAATTCTTTGTATGGATTGCATTCAGCTTCAACCGACTTGAAATTCCTCCCGGTAAGTATACTCATGAGATTAGGGAAAGTATTATCATCAATCTTATTATAGCCTTTATATTCGATCCACTCGTGGTCGTTGAGGAAATCACGTGTTTTGGGTAAAGACCGATGAAAATTTAATCTGGAAACACTATCGATTCCAACGATTAGAACGCTAGGAGTATTCGAAGAAGTGTTCTTAGCATTTTCTTTTAATAGAGTAAACGCATGAGCATTTTTGTAAATTTCTTGTTCGGTTTCTTTGTTGTAACATTTAACCAAGACGGTATTTTCTAATAACACGGTGCTGTTTTCGAAAGTAATGCAGTCGGATATCCTTGAAAAGATACAATGTTTTTAACTGGATGCGGTAATTCGTGAAACTATGTATGTACTTACCTTATATCAGCATCTGGTAATTCCCCGAGGCCTCTGTTTATGTAACTGTAACAACAGAAAACTCCGACGGTTGAGTACAAAGGCACGGCTTCTTTATCAACATGTAAAATTGCTGAAGTTCCGTTGTTGTCTACGTAGGTCAACAATTTTTTAAATGTGCACGGTTTGTATGTTTTTTGAGTGTAAAATAATTTTGCATCTGCATTCCAGGGATTTAAGTCTGGTATTCTGCATTTGGAGCTGTGAACTAAGTATCGATCTGAAACGAGTAAAAAAAATGTATGCAGGTTGTTCATTAAATAAACGGGCATATTTTGCAGGCATGTTCTGTGTTAAAAATAAGTCGTGACGTTCCTGTATTAAACATTATAGGACTTTAAATTTAAATAACACAAGGAATTTTGACCCTTTGGAATTTAGACAATTTAGTTTAGTTTTTTTTTAATCCCATGTTAATTTCCGGTAGGTCAGATGGGCTGGGACACCCGGTATGTAGCTGGGACACTCGTAACCGCAAGATCCCAGTCCGTAATGAAACTATGAAAAAATTAATTTGAATAATTTTTATTTTATGGTCAGAGGAATGCTTATTGCTTAGAGCATTTGAAACAAAGTAACAGATTAACATTTTATGTACTCTTCTTCATGCGCGGACGTAAATTAATTAACATGTGTTCAAGGTTTCCAGTTCCAAATACCTAACAAGAGAGATTGCTACGTGAGATTCATTTGCTGGCAGGAACGTTTTATAATTGCACGAGAATCATTTGTGTTCGGGAAAATCGTTCCCACTATGATTTCTGTGTAAAAATTCGACAAAAAATTTATATTATTGCTTACCTTCATCAGGAGTTTGTGGAATAGTCGTTGACCCAATATTATCATCTTCAAATTTTCTTCGGGGATCGATAATATAAAGACAAACTAGCAACGTAAAAATCAAAAACACGCCATGACGTTTGATATTAAATTTGCCCATATCATTGTATTCCTCCGTTTCCTGTCTCGCATCCTTATTTTTTTTAATAAGTTGTTTTGTAATCTATAAAAAATATTAAAAATGAATTAGTAACTATAGTAATTATTTTATCAATAGTAACTATTTTATCAAGACGATGTTTCTCGATTAACCAGGTATAGTGGTATTTTTACAAAGAGATCATACTTAAATGGATCATAAAAATGCATTCTCCAAACCACGATGGCTAATTATACCTTTTCGCATGTAATAGAAAAGGAGATTGAAACATTACATTATCAATCTTGTTACAAAATCTGAAAATTATACCTAATAGTATTCATCTTTGATCTATCTTTTTCTATCATATTTAGAACCGTAATAGCATATTCTTTTCTTTCATTGGGAGGATTGACTGAAGGCACCGTAAAGCATAATTTGTTTTTTTAACGGCAACGAGTCTTGAAGATGACGGTCGGCTTCCTTCGCGAAGTCGGAATTGTGAAACAGGTCTTGCTAAAATGCACCTACTTATAAAACTGATATTATGTACGGGGTTGTTCATTTGAAAACTTTCAATTAGAAATATTTGCAGAATAAAAAGTACAGTAAAGTTTAACGACATCAATATTGAACAGGAAATTCAACTCAAATTTGTCATTTCAATCCCAGCAACCACCTTTGGTTATGATGTACAAAATTAAAGCTCTTTTCAAGTGGCAAACATTAAAAATTAAATCACGAAGAAACAGCTTTTAATAAAGTTTCTTTACGTCTCAGTTGTTGATTTATTTAGTTACTGTATACCGCGTGTCCCAAAACCCTTGTTTGAGACTAAAACAGTATATAGGCGCCATGCACATCTCTGCGTTCAGCGCCGCCTGGCGTGGTGATTTGTGAATTAGGCCCGATCTTTCCACCTCCTAATAAAGTTTCCGATAACATTATTCCATGGTGATTCGTAAAGTTATTCGTCGAATAAATTTATCAGGAGGTGGAAAGATCGGGCCTTAGTGATATGAAAATATTTCTTGCAATTTTTTTTTACAGAGTATCCAAAGTTTTTTATTTTTTTAAATTTATTTCAACAAAAACATAATTTATGCACTACAATAGCATCAACATGCCAAAAAAAAACTAAAATTAAAATAAATTAAAAATACTAAAACGTAAACAAACTTCAACAATCTATATAACTAATAACTCAAAGAACTAGTATAAAGTAAAAAAAGAAAAAAAAACTTCAACAATCTATATAGCTTGTAACTCAATAAGATAGCTATCTAGAAGAGAATAACAAAAAAAAATCAGTGTAGTACAAAATCAACTTTCAGTTGCCACTAAGTCAATGACTTATCATTATCAGTGGCTAACTGTAGTAGTAAGCCAGAAAACTAAAGCAACAACAGGACCTAAAAACAAAAATTAAAGCTACTTAACAGAAAAATAACAAGAATCCTTAACAGACAACTAAAAAGAAAACTAGGACATCCGTAAACCAAAAGAGCACCTAATTCGAAAGATTTTGGCAACACATCCCATATATACAATTCACCAACTATAATTAAAGTTAGTTCACAAACAGCCAAGCAACCACTTCCACAAATTGGATTTAACTGCACCGAATGTTTCTAGGTTCAACATTTCCACTGGTAAGTTATTAAACGTTTTCGGAATTAAAACGGCTAATGTTCTGTCCCCATATTTATTATAGGTTAAGGGCACAACAAGATTATTGTCCATTTGTCTGGTGTGAATTGGGTTTTTATGCAACGAGGAAAAGTAGTATTTACATACCAACACAAACAGACGAAGCTGCTTTAAAGGTAGTATACCACAGTTGGTGAAGTAAGTTTTTTTATCTTTTTCAGCTGTTGTGGACAGGTAACGTATGATTCTAGTTTGTAGGTTTTCCAGTTTCGTTAAATGCACATCAGAGGCCCAGCCCCAGCAGGTTATACCATAACGCAACAACGATTCCACGAAATAATGATACAGTGTTACTTTGGTAAGTTTGTATTTAGGTGGTAAAAACGTGATGCTATAATTGTCAGCTTTTCCGTTATTTTGGATGTATTTTCTTTCCAGATAAAATGTTTATCAACGACTACTCCCAGGTATGTGTAGTTTGAAACTGTTTTTATCTTCGTTTTACATTTAATATCTATTCAGTCTTTATCCTCGTCTCAGTAGGGCGTGTTCTCGTTTCGTTAAGTTGCTGCCCTGAAGTTTGATAGATGCCAGAATCTGACATGAAAAATATTAATGACAATTCCAGACCACTAATCTCCGTCAGTGGACTCAAATTATAACCATGAAATTAAAAATAAACATAACCGTCTCATCTGACGTCTATGTTTCATTGTGATACCAACAAAAATGTCACCCTAACTCGCCTACTGGGACGAGGAAAAAGACTGAATGGATTATACAATCAACACCTTCATCGTGCAGGCATTCATTACTGTGGAATGTCAGTGTCACATTTTTAATTATAGTGGTTTGAGGTGAGGTGATACATCATTTTAGTTTTATTTGGATTAATCATTAATTTATTGTCATGTGCCCATTTTTGGAAAGACAAGAACTGATTAGTTTTAGCTATGTTAGGATCAGCATGACTAACAATGATTGCAGTATCGTCTGCGTAAAGATAATATTCTGAGTTGTCGATGCAATTTGCCATATTATTTACATAAATAAGGTATAAATAGCGGACCCAGGATGCTACCTTGTGGAACTCCTCTCAGTAGTTGTTTTTCATGACTTAAAGTCTCATCTATTTTCACTACATATGACCTATCTTTTAAATAACTTGCAATCCAACGTTGAATTTGTCCTCTGATTCCAATTGTTTCCAGGGCCTGAAGAAGCAATTCGTGGTCAATACTATCGAATGCCCGGCTAAGTCTATAAACAATACCAACACATGCAGACCATAAATCAATTTGTGATTTATGGAATCAGCGAAATGTTCCAGTAGCGAGTTGGTACTTTTGGACTTTTGGAAGGCATACTGTTGCTTGTCAAGAATGTTATAAGTATCCAGGTACGATATTAGTTTGTCGGCAATGTATCTTTCCAATATTTTGTCCACATATGACAATATGGATATTGGTCGATAATTATTTAAATCAATATGTGAGCCTTTTTTATACACTGGTCTAACAATGGCCTTTTTAAGTGCATCTTGGAAAATACCTTGCTGAATAGACATGTTTAAGAGTTTTTTTATTACCGGGCAGAAGAGATCTACAAATTCAATAATGTGTCATTTGAATCCCATCTATACCAGGTTGCCTTTTTTTATTCAACGATAATATGACTCGACCTATGTCACCATCCTCAGTCTCATCAACATAGATTGATTGATTCTGAGCCATTTCTATGCGAGTGTCGTTTGCGGTCATAACTTTTAGATTACAAGAGTGCAAGACATTTTCTAATTGTTGGGTGAAGTTATCGCTGAAGCTATATGCTGCCTCGTTTGCGGGTAATTGGATATGTTTTTAATAACATCATCTATTGATAGTGCTTTCTTTTTTCCTAGGATTTGATTTATGATTTTCCAGGTACTTTTTACATTGCCTTTATTATCATTCAATATTTGATCGTAGTAAGTTATCTTTGCTGATTTAATTTTTGCGTTTACACGGTTTCTACTCCTGTTATAAGCATCTCTAAAGAAGACTTTATACAGAGGTGAACATTGCTTCCACGAACGAAACATCTTATCTTTGAAACGCATTTCCATCAATATGTCTTGAGTAATCCATGGTTTATCAATTTTATTATTATACAATGTCCACCCTTTGGAGTGGGTGTGGGTAGCTTTATTTAAGGCTCTTTTATAGGTTTCAATAATATACTCACAAAGATTATTTACATTATTTATTGCTTCATATCTTTCAAAGTGAAAATCAATGGATAAATGTTTTAAAATTTTATAACCTATTTTGGTTAATCTCTTTATTTTAATTTGTGATTCTGTTTTAGGGAGCCGCAGTTTTATGATACCTGAGATTATATAATGGTCAGATATTTTAGTCTGCAGTGTAAAACCTTGAGATTGTCCATGACCTCCTCTAACGAAAATATGATCAATGCAGGATACAGTTAAATCTCCTTCCCGAAGATGTTCTCTCGTTGGATTATTTATTAACTTTTCAAAACCACTGCTTATTAATAAGTTTTCTTAATTTTTGTTGCCTCCAGTAATTTATCAACTTCTTCCACAAAATCATAGCAACTATTGTTTGGAGGTCGATATACCGCAAGCATGTTAATTTCTACATTACTAACGTTTTGTATTGTTAAATAAATTCCTTCAAATGAAACAAAGTCTGTTTGAATTATTTTGATATCAATATAATTTTTAACGAAGATCATAATACCTCCACCCATTCTATTTGTTCTACGTTTGTAATATTTGTAGAAACCATTTATATTGTAGAAATTTTCGATGGCTTGCATTGTTTTTTCTTTAACATTTATTTCAGTTAATATAATTACATCCAAATACTTAATACAGATTGATATGTATGTTACAAATTCATCAAAGTGCACAGGTAGCGACCTAATATTCAAGTGAAGGAAACTGAAATTTGGCCCCGTGGATAATTGAATCCTTAGATCCTCTATTTCCGTGAAAGTGTTACTAATAATTTGTTCAGTACTTATAATATCCCATGAATTTTCTGTCATTTTAGCCAGGTAAGAGCAAAACAAAAAAAAAATTTAAATTATTGGATTTGGTTAATATCTATCTGTTTCTGTTGTAATTTGGATTATTTTAGAATTTTCAGTTTTCCGAATAAGTATTTTTCCATTGGAGGTCCATACAAATTTCCAACCATAAGACCTAGCTTTTGCTCTAACTTGCCAAAGTAGATTTTTGTTGTAACTAGACAATTGCTCGTTTATGTATATTTTAGAATCGAAACTATTTTTGAAAATCGTATGGTTAGTAATCACAGTAGTTTTTTTCTTCTCTAAAAATTTGTCTCTTATTTTTCTTGAATTAAACTCGACTATTATTGGCCGTGGTTTGTTGTTTTTATTATTAATTCTATTTGAAGGTATCCTTTCCGCTGTTAGTATATCATCAATTTGAAAGTCTACTTTTATTTTATTTGCAATTTCACTTACAATGTTTTCAATGTTTTCCTCATCTTGTTCAGCTACACCCACTATTTCTGGGAATAATATCACTCTTATGACAATTTACGATTGTAGTACATAATACTTGAGCTTCCTGGTATTGAAATACATTACAATATTCAAGTTCAAATGTACACTAATAATTTTAAACAACTCGTATTTTCATACGACTAATGCAGAATATGGTCATTGGTGGCGCTGGCTTCGCATGTGCATGGTCCCTATAGAGAGGCGCAAGAGAAACAACTTTTTTCAAATACTTTTTCTTCCAAAAGTCAATAATAAAGGAATTATAAGCTCTGAAAGAGAGTTGGAAAATATTGTTCTTTTGGCAATATCTTCTGGATCCTTAAAGTTATGAAACTAACATTTTAAATTCAGGTATAAGGCACCTAACTACGCATTTACAACGTATTTGTTAGATCCTCCCTCCTGTTTAAAGGGTAGTTTTAGGGGGTAAGTTTTAGGATGTAGCTTTTTAAAGCTTGTCGGGAAGGTGTATTGGCTGGTGATTATGTATTGCCGACTGCGGCTACGACCGACTTACTAGATGATTTTTCTACCTTCGGCATTCGTCTTACGAACTGGGGTAACGCAGAAAACCCAGTTCGAAGGAGCCGGTGTGAATCCGAACACAAAGCGACACATGAAAATTCTCTCTCTCACATAGAACTCCCATGCACCGAGGGGGGATTGAACCCAGACCTAAAGTTGCCCGGCCAAGCGTCAAGTCCGTTGCCAGCGGACCCTAGCAACTCGGGTAGGTATTTTAATTTTATTATTAGTAATTTTCCTAAAATGGAATGAATGTTTTTAATGATTGTAAACTTTTGTAATTGACCTTTGCTCATGTTAATAAATAGTGTCCAACTGGAATCCTCGAATCGTGTAACAATATATCAACAATTGAATATTATTGAAAAGTTAAAAATTGACAAAAATGTAAAGAATATAAGAGATAATTTACTTCCCTTGAATACAGATATCTTAGAACAGCAAGTAAATACATAAGAATTAATGATTGCAACTTTGACGTCTAGATTTGTCCTTTGAAAGTATCATAAAAAACTCCCACGTTTGCAATTGGCGTTAGTTTGGTAAACGTATGCCGGTGCTGCAGTCATAACCACCTGATCTCTCTTACTTTATTACTCAGATGTTTTACTATGAGAAAAGACATGACGTGTTTCTTGCTATCTCAAGTCATGGCTAACTCCAAACGTGAGAGTTTTTGAACGCATGATATTTGTGTAAGACACAAATCTTACCTATACATATTTTTATTTTAAATTCAACTTGAACGGTTTCAATCTACCGTGATTTTATTTTAATATGAAACATTGCTGTTCATATTACTATGGAAACTAATTCCAATTTTTAAAATGTCGTTGCATGATCGTTGTCGTTAGGGGTTCTAATGTCATGTCAAATCAAATTTGTCCATTTTAATTTGGAACATCTGTCAGGTGAAGAAAGTTAGTGAAAATGTATCAGGAAGAATTACCCTTGGACAAGTAACTAATGCAATTAACAACTTTTATAACCGTTTAGGATATTGCATGGAGGTAAATGAATAATAAATTTTTGAAAACTTGTTGTGGAGTTTGTTTTGAATTAGAGAATTTCTGTTTTCCTTATGTTTTAAGTTTACTTATTTTAAACAAGAATATACTTATCTAATGTAATTGAAAGAGTCGCTATTATTTTGTAGTACAAGTATATCGAAATCACTAATAACAGAACAGATTCATGACAGCTGTCACCTATGTTCTATTTTAAAAAGGACAGTTGAATTTGCAAATTGTAAATCTGTGGTTGGCAGTTAAAAGGGCATAAGTCACATTTTCTGCAAAACGGAGTTATGTATAAAAAAAAATACATACGTAAATGTATTCAAAAATGAAATTTGTGAATATTTCGTCCGTTTTGATCGCCCGAATGTGAAATACTATATATAATGAATAACTATAGTTAAACCCTTATGTTGGACGAAATATTCACAAATTTCATTTTTGAATACATTCAAGTGCTATGGATTCTCAGATTCGTACGTAACAGCATGTTTTGTGTTAAAATGAATTCACGGTATATAATTTTTTAATAAAAGCAACAAAACCATATTTAATAATAATAACTTAATAAATAAAAAGAAACAATTTGGAACAAAAACCTCAAAACAAGTCACGGTCCATCGAGCATTGCTTCCTATGTGAATACATCAAGCGATGAATATGCTCATGATGTCATGATGAATGTTATTGATTCACTAACCATTCTATTAAGTCTCGTTTAAACATGAAAAAAAATCTGTGCTCATTCTTTAAATGGCGATAACCGACGCGGCGTTAAATATGTTTAATTATGAATGAGTATTATCTGAAGTATCGATAATAAAAATACTTGCATTCACAAGGACACTTACCGCGATTATGAGTTATCACAGTGAATGACCCCATTTATAAGAATTGAGAAAAAAATAATTCATTAAAAAAGAACAATAATAATTTATGCAAAGCAAAAAGTGCAGAACTCAGATGAGAATAAAGATCGGAATACAAGGACCACTTTTAGCAGTTGAATTGGCGAAGCGAGTAGGATGGCCATGCCATTAGTCAATCAATGTATTTTACTAATATAAAAGCTTCCAACTAAAAAAGGAAGAACTGTGTTTCCGATGCCAAAATGCCAAAGTGTTGCATAATTACGTACGTAATTACAATCCAGAAAATGATGTTTCTCTCACTGTTTGCCTGCAGACAACGCTACTCTGAAGCCCAGATGACTGCAGTGTGGCTTTTTCTTCGGAAAACCGAGTTAAAAACTCGATTAACCGCATAAAGAATTTTGTCTTTTATTAATCTAGAAAGCCTCCAATCAACACATTATCACAGGTACTCAAAAACGAATTAATATCACCACTGCTGAATCATTTTTAGCGGTTGTTGTATGGTGTATTTTTTTTAAATGCCATAAAGGTTGGCCATGAGAATTAAAACTCATGTCGTAGCTTGGCATCTAACATATGCCAAAACTGATAATTTAAAGTAATGAAATGAAATTTTATTTATTAAATAATTCAATAAACTGAACGCAATAAATGTATCTACGAACGAATTATTACTTGCAAACAAATTTTACAATGGCATCTTTGAGTTCACTTGACAATTCGAAAGGGTCGTCGTGCACAGTGTCATATAAATTAGCCTCTCTTAAAAAGACGTCGCTGTTCCCATACTCTTCATAAATAACGTCCCATGATATTTCCTCGCAATCAATCATTCTTATTAACTTCGTCTTCCTATTGATGTCTTTGATTACGTCATATAACTTCTCCTTGTCGTATTTACCAGTGTTAACGAAACGCCATGCCTTCTCCTTCTTATGTTTATAGAACTGATTCAACATTGCCTGGTTTTTAACAACGTTTTCCGCGCATATATCAAGCAGGCTCTTACATTCTTTCGGAGCACTTCGGGCTTTCCTTCGTCTTACGTGTGCAATTTTTCTTGGTTGCACAAAATTTTCTTCTGCTTGAGCATGCTTTGGACCATCCGATTCAGCTTCAACTTTCGCGAAACCCTTTTTAGTAGGCGTCAAGGGTGGCATTTCCATGTTCAGATACTCTACCAATTTTGGACGGATGCTATCGATTGACTGGAACTCATTCTCTTTCATTTCTTTGGCCACGGAAGATTCGTAGTCCTTCTCGCAATATTTGGGAAGCGGCACCATCGACAGAAAATACAAGAGGATGTTACCTGGTAAGTCGCTCATCTTCTTCCTTAAGGTGCGGAGAACCTCCTCGTACTCATTCTGCGTGGAATCTTTACTTGAATAATCTTTTATGACGTGAAGTGCCTCATCCAGTATTTTAGATCTATCTCTGAAATGTTGCTTTAGTACCATCATCAAGAGCGTCTTAGTATTTTCCATTTTGACAGATCGACGAAATATTTTTTTTACTTAAATGTATTTATTTATGCGTTTCCATGGTAGCTAAATAAACGAAAAGTGAATGTGTACTTAGATACTAATATAATTAAATAAGTTCGAGGGTTCGAGCGAATTTAACATTTGGTGACGTACTCGTATTAAACGTATTAAATTAATGAATTTTAAACCAGTGTTACATTGAGAAAAAGGTATATCAATAGGCTAATGTAAAACAAACAAATTACTATTGCGGCCGAAAAAATGGAAACACCACGGTAAACCTAGTGACTAGTTTTTATAAATTTTAAATATTGTGACTATAATGTCACAGGTGAATTTTTCTTTCTTCTTAGGGCTTGTAGTATGTTATAAAAAAAAGTACAGAAATAGATAGATACATTGTCAATTTTTAAGAGTATAAATGAAACCTTCATTAAGTATTATGTCTATTTATGCTTTTTATTGTTTTCATATAAAACTTTGAAATTTGTGTTAAAAATCTGGTTAGCGACATTTAAACCAAACCTAAAAAAAATGCACATGAAATTCCTTACAAAAACTAATAAATTTAATGATTTTGTTGCAACAATGTCCAGGAAATGTCAAGGCTACATAAAATAGTTGTTCCTTTCATCAGACATGAAAGTTTAACGATCAAAAGTTGCCAAGGAAGGACCTTGTTACTTATTATTTTGCGATGCTTTGGATTACTTAAAATTCAAAATCAGAATATTAATCTTTCATAATCAGAAATTTTACATTATTATAACAATTTTATTTTTTGAACTAATTTTCCCGAAGTATCTACCTATAATAAAGTTATTTAAATGCCGAAGCTTTTGGTAAGGTACTTGAAAACAAAACTAACAAAATAAAAATGTTAACTGCACTGAATATTTAATATTAAATAATTGACAATAGTACAGACCTGTCTGGTGCGATTATTGCAAAAAAAGTGCACTGATAAGATAAAATTTTCAAAACCTGAAAAATATAAACAACATAACAGGTTATCAATGCTATCAATTTAATCAATTCATGGAAAAATCATTGGCATATTCCAGTGTGCAAAGTGCAAGTAAATATGTATAATATATTTGCTGTATGCACTTTATTATCGCAGATATCAAATGCTGAATGAGCTTTGAATGCAGTGATAAAAAGTTATACTTATAGATAAGTACGGAGACTAGAAATGTAAATACGAATTAAGTCGTGTAAAAAAAGATTTACAGGCTGTTGACTTAAGCATTAAATGATTTATTTAACGATGTAGGTCTACTACTATAGGATGATATAATCCAGATAAGAAATTTAACACAAATATACGGGGGCGCGCGCAAAAAACGGGCCATATCTTGAAGCTAAAATGCCCAAAATCTAGCTGCGTGGTCGTACTTCTCGAATACAGAAAAATGTAATCTTCATTAAAGTGTCATGATTACGTTATTGTGACATTACAATCTAAGCTGTTAGATATAGAATGTTTAGAACTGTCGTTTAAGGCTGGACACGATAAAATAGTGTCCCATTTTCTGTGCTCGCGACTGTACATAATTAAGAGTGAAATGAAAAAATCTAATTTTACGTTTACGGAAACAGCTTCATTCTTTATTTTAAAAGATAAAAATACGGAGAAGTACTTTTCATAAGACAATAATAAATGGACAGTCACAGATATATTTAATGTGACCCTGAAGAATAGAAGATAATATCTTACTCGCTACACCGGGTGTTTCAGACCACCAGTCTCAGACACTTTTTTTGAAAATTTGATGTAGTAGGAAGTTGCGGAAAAATTTATTAGGGAAATGGCCATGTAAAGAATTTGACGGTGATATATTTATCTTTCAAGGTCAACCGGAAATAACTACAGGGACCGACTTTGAAATTTCAAATAGGAACATGTTCCAAGTTGGGATATGATATAATTGAATAGGATTTTAAAAAAGAAGCAAATTTTAAAATATGTACTTAACACAATAAAGTACCATAAGTTCAACTAAATTTTTGATAAAGGTAAGGTAGGCCAAGGAAGTGTGAACGTATGTCGTAATCGACAACAACAAGCAGTTTTTGAGGTTAGTGACAAATTATATTTCCATTTTGCTTAACTATTCAAGAATTAGACAATATTTTAATGTAAATAATAAATTACAGGAGAAAGTTAAGTCACAGTAAAAATAATAGGACGGCAAGTTGTCGATTCATAAATTTTCAGGTAAATAAATAAACTGCTGTAGTAATCTGAGACAAACGTTTTGTCTTCCATGGCCTACTTTTATCAAAAATTTATTTAGACATGTATCCATGATATTTAATGATAATTGTCTTTTACGGTTATAACGGTTAAAACTTCGAGAAAAACAGGAGATCAACAGATTTGATATTTTGAAATCACGGAAACTGTTCTTTTGTGTTAAAAATGTTTAAAATACCTGCAATCTCAATACATTTCGTGTTCAGCTTCTCTTGCTGTCAGTGGCTCATAAACACTACTTGCTTATAAAATTTTAGTAATAAGCAATTCGTATTTTTCATATAAACTATCTATGAAGCGAGTGTTTTCGGTTTATTTCACGTAACACATGCATTTTTATAACGAGTGTCTAAATAAAAATCTGGTCAAGTAGGTTGTGGTCGAAAATTTTTTCGTTGCATGCATGTCGTTTCTAAGTTCAACGGCTAAGCTTTCAAGTGTAACGTCAAAGTGATTTTGCATTAAAAATAGTTTTTCTTTTCACAAACTACTAAAAAATGCCCTTTTCAATTGAAGAAAAGACATTTATGATTGAAAGTTACTTTCGAAACGGTCGCAAAATTAACGGTGTCTGGTCCTATTCAATTCAGACACTCGTTAGTTCAATAGATTCCATAAACTCCATTTCAAATTTCGCGCCAACTTTGGAACCGCCTACTTTCCAATTATATTATACTATAGCGCCATCAATTTTTTAATGCAGCTTCTTATTATTAATTTTTTTCAACTGTTTCAGTTCGAGAAAAAGGACGTCTGAAACACTTGGGCTGTGTTCATAAAAGACACTCTAGAGTTGGCCACAGACTCTCGGCTAATATTGCAGACTCTCTCGTATAAATGAGATTGTGCATTTTGTTTCTCATCTATGAATAATAAAAAACTAAATCAGGCATGGTTTCCATAGCAACAAACACATTTTCTACACCCTACTTAAAAGTGACGTATAAAGCGTGCCCGTTGTCATGGTAATAATATAAACACACGACTTCTTGAAACATATGAACGAGACGCAATATAAGCAAATAATCGTGATTAAGAGAAATACGATCACACGGCCAAGGTGCATTCGAAGGTATATTTTATGAACGCAACCTTGGTGTACAGTAGCTTACAATAAAATCCGGGCACACCATTTGTACAATGTAAACCTCACTCTAACATTTTTGACGTTTAATACATATTATACAAAATAGGCTTTTTGTCGCGAGGTACCAATTCATCAACGGTTCGCAAAGTTGAAGAACCGTTCCATTGCCGAGGTGTTCGGTTCGAAATTTGTTACTCCGAGTGTACCTCAACGGTTCGTAAAATTGTGAACCGGGTTGGCAGAGGTGTTTCCCTGTAACGGTAGCCGAGTAAATAAATTTAACCTCACAAATAAAAATGTATAAAGAAATGGCTAGTGAAGAATTAGTGGAAATTACATTTAATCATCAAGGTTTTGATGTAACAGCAATTTATTGTAAGCGCTAAAGAAGCAGAAATTTTAATGAACGGTATGTAAACTGACTTATTACTATCAATAAAAACCAAATACATCTACAGAGTTAAACAATTAAACATAACTTCAACGTTGTCAGATTTTTGTTTACGTTACCGGAACCGCAGTATTTTCGCGACATACCACATTAGAAAAAGATGAAATGCAAATAGAAAAGGTAAGAGTACGTACCGCCAAGTACCGCTTCGGTCTAACCGTTGATGAATCGGTACCTCGCGACAAAAAGCCTAATGTCACTAGTATTCTAATGACCGTTTTACACAGTCAAAGAAATTGTGTAATACATAAAATCGTCGTGAATAAATCGACGACAATAAATTTATGAATAAATTGCCAAATTAGAACCAGCTTTACAGTTGGGATTAACTGAAAGACGACAATAAAAGGTTGGACTGTATAATACAAAGTGACATTTGCAATAAATTCAACGATTTCTTCATGAATAAATTTGCAAATAAATCTATCAATTTCTTTGACTGTGTAAAACGGGCATAACGTTTAATATAAATTTTGACAGAAATATAACCTCAATAAAAGCCTGATTTAATTTGTCTAAATACGAACGACTTGTCAAATTCTTCTTCGGATTTTATTGTCCGCTATTGAACATAATTTTCACCTTTTATCTCGAATTATTCACTGGTAAAAATTAAATTATTTTATCCCGAATGTCCAAAATTCCGTAAAAATAATTTTGATCTAATGGTTATGGTTTCAATAACCTTAGGTAAAACTTAAGGTCATCCGCTCTCCGATGATTACTGATCAAAAAATTTACTTTAGCTTCAGATAAACAAATTTGAAGTTACGTTACAAGTTAAGGGTTAAGAACTACCATACGAAATTCATTATTCTTTGAATTTTTTATGCTTTAAAAAATGCATATTCGGGTTTACCGGTTTACCTTAATAATAAGCTGACCCCATTTAGAAACGCTGAGATTCAACCGGATTTCTTAATAGACATTGCAAAAGAGTAATCTTCACGTATAAGTATTAATTTCAGTGATAATTACACTAACACAAATTGATCAACAGCATTTGGAACAGGCCAATTTTTTATGTATTCACTTTTCGGATCAATACGACTCACGCAGGTATTTTTAAATAAAAAAAAACACGTGATGCATAATTGAAAATTATAGCTCGACCTTCTCATGTGCTATTTAAAAACTCCAACAGAATAATGAACAGTAACAAACGTAAATTAATGTAGGCGGTAGCATTTGTAAAGTGCATTGTTATAGCGGGTGATTATACATATTTTGAAGCAGTAGCTTACAAATGTTGATTTTCAATTTTATTGTTACAATAAAGAACAAAACTAGAGAAAAATTGTTTATCTGCGAGCCCAGTTTAATATCAGGAATTTATCAATTCTAATGTATTTAGCATGCAGAAATTGGTCTGTGTAAATGAACTCACCGACAACCTCGTGGCGGCTCTCCTTGACTCGAGTTAAGAAAACACACTGGCATCTATACCACCGTCTGTACATACACTAACGATCGTATTAGCGACCAAAACAAAATGACGTAAGGGCAGATGGGAGCAGGTGCTGCCACATGCGCCGGAAATTTCTCCCACCCCAAATTCCTTCCACCACCACTTTTCAAAAAAATATTGAATATACCTCATATAAATTAAATATCTTTGTAAATTACGAATAAAAATCTGTTTTTTAAGAATAAGCTATACATGAAGCGTTGAGCGCGTCAAAATTCGCGTCTGGAATACTGTACTCTCATTAGTTGACATGTAACGCATAACGATGAGAAGCAACCGATGAGAATACAATACGCTGGACGTTTTGATGCGTTTCGCTTAACGCTCCATGTAAATTCAGTTTAAATTTGATTTATATTGCGTACAGCGAAATTAATTTAGCTCAAAAATGGCTAAACAACTAAATAATTATTTCTCTGGCAAAAGTGTCCCACTGTTACGTCAATGAATTTTGGAATGTACAGAATATTTTTATTTATATGAAGTAACATATGTCCAAATAAATTTCTGAGAAAGGTAGGCCATGGAAGATAAATTATTACATTATTTACAATAAAATATTGTCCAGTTCTTAAGTAGTTAAGTAAAATTGAAGTTTAATTGGCCATATCTTACAGCTTGATATGTCACTAACTTCAAAAACTGCTTGGTGTAGATTTTTACACTCCATCACCCACCTTTATCAAAAATTTATCTGGACATATGGTACCTATAAACGGTGAGCAAATAAAAATCAGATTAGAGTAGGCGATGCAAAGATAATGTATGTCTATGATTAAATAAAAAGTCAATAATGCCCAATTGCACCGCATTTTTAATCATTGATTAAATTTAAGTCGTGTTTAGAATGTGATATTTAACAGGATCAGTTAACTTGCCCCCCCCCCCCCCCAGTAACGTTTTTCAAAGTTTTCTTGCACCAAATGATTGCACCCTTAATGCACCCTTATGCACCACCAAAATAAATTTTTGCACCCCTCCAGGAAAGAAACTGCAGGCAAATTTCACTGGGAGGGGCCAAGTTAACTGCAGCCCCCCCAGTGAAAATTTTCGAAGTTTTTTTGGTGCACCTTGTTGCACCCCTTATGCACCACCTTTTCTAACTTTTGCACCGCTCAAATAGCTGAGAAAAAAAATAAAATAGAAACTGAGCTAGCCCCCCCCAATGAAAATTTTCGAAGTTTTTTTGGTGCACCTTGTTGCACCCCTTGTGCACCCTTATGCACCACCTTTTTTAACTTTTGCACCGCTCAAATAGCTGAGAGAAAAAAACAAAATAGAAACTTAGCTAGCCTCTCCGAGTGAAAATTTTCGAAGTTTCTTTGGTGCACCTTGTTGCACCCCTTATGCATTCTTATGCACCACCTTTTTTAACTTTTGGTTAACTTTTGGACCACTCAAATAACTGAGGAAAAAAAAAAAATTAGAAGTTTAACTACCCCTATTCAATTTTTTGATTGTTTCTTATTGCACCTGCTCTGCACTCTTCTTGTTGTGTGCGTTGTTTCGTTGCGCGTCAACAATTGACTCGGGATCATGTGTACGTTGTATGGTGATTGGATTTGAGTGGTGCAAAAGATAAAAAAAGGTGGTGCATAAGGGTGCATAAGGGGTGCAACAAGGTGCACCAAAGAAACTTCGAAAATTTTCACTCGGGGAGGCTAGCTAAGTTTCTATTTTGTTTTTTTCTCAGCTATTTGAGCGGTGCAAAAGTTAAAAAAGGTGCGCCCATGTAACACACCAAATATAGAGTATGTCTAAAACACGTTTTGAATTTAGTCTAAATGTAGAATATTATAGACTAGTATTTATACATATGAGTGACAGTCTAAGTAACGTCTCTTTTTGGGATAAATATAATGTTTACACAAAATGTATATTTATAGGGTACGCGCAACGTTTATACATTGTTTATACTAGACGTATATTTTGGAATTATAAAATTATTATAATTATACAGTGTGAGTTTTTTTCGATGTTTAGCATTGGGATCTCGGAAACTAGCAGAGCTAGAGAGACGGTTAAATGGGGAAAGATTTGTAGTTTTAGGAGCCCAGTTTAATGCAGCTTTTGTTTTTTTCTTAAAGTTCATGGCTGGCTAGATATTTTGAAAAAACTGATTTTTTATAAATTCGTTAAATGCATATAGCTCGGTTATTCTTGATTTTAGAGAAAAGTTGCAAGGCAAAAGTTGTACAGGATTATGTTCTTAATTAAACAGTCGAACTAAATTTTCCATATAAGCTCTTATTTTTCAGTTATGACATAAACATCAGTTTTTTTAAATGGAAACCATAGTAGGCCATGAGTGAAAAAGAAACGCCTTCTTTTTACTTTTTCAACGATGTAACATTCGATATGGTTATTTAAAAAAACGACGGAGATACGGCAGTTTTTCTCTTTCAAAATTGTTAATATGGTTGGCCATGGAAACAAAACTTTATTGACAAATGCAAGTTATAAATGGTGAGCAAATAAAAATCGGATTAGAGTAGGCGCTGCAAAAAAAATGTATGTCTGTGATTAAATAAAAGGTCAATACATTTGACAGTCCATGAATGTATTACATTAATTAATTGAGTTAATCACAAACATTGCACAGCCCACTCTAATCTGATTTTTATTTGCTCACTTATATTACTTTGACGTTTTGTTCGCCGTTTCTTTTTACATACGTTTCAGAATCAAAACTCTAATACCAACAATGGTTCAATATTTCAATAGCCTCCTAGGAGAACCTTCAACCTTTTAACAAATCTAAACTATCGAGAACAAAAATAAACTAAAAATATTTCTAAAGATGTTCGAAAAGACCACCATTATTTGCAATACATAAATTACACCTCTTTAAAATTGAATTTACTGCTTTCCTAGTAGAACGTCCGTCATTAAGGGCTATTCTGTAACTTATTAACAGGCTGTTAAAATTTAAGGGTACGTTAAAATTCAAAATAGAGTCTTGTGATTCGCTGTTACTACGATAACTGTACTTTTTATTTAATCACAGATATACATTTTCTTTGCACCGCCTACTCTAATCTGATTTTTATTTGCTCATCGTTTATAATTTGCATTTGTCAATAAACTTTTGTTTCCATGGCCAACCATATTAACAATTTTGAAAGAGAAAAACTGCCGTATCTCCGTCGTTTTTTTAAATAACCATATCGAATGTTACATCGTTGAAAAGGTAAAAAAAGGCCTTTCTTTTTCAGTCATGGCCTACTATGGTTTCCATTAAAAAAACTGATGTTTATGTCATAACTAAAAAATAAGAGCTTATATGGAAAATTTAGTTCGACTGTTTAATTAAGAACATAATTCTGTACAACTCTTGTCTTGCAACTTTTCTCTAAAATCAAGAATAACCGAGCTATATGCATTTAACGAATTTATAAAAAATCAGTTTTTCCAAAATATCTAGCCAGCCATGAACTTTAAGAAAAAAACAAAAGCTGCATTAAATTGGGCTCCTAAAACTACAAATCTTTCCCCATTTAATCGTCTCTCTAGCTCCGCTAGTTTCCGAGATCCCAATGCTAAACATCGAAAAAAACTCACCCTGTATATTTATATTATTACAACTTATTCTAAAGAAGCTGTGAAACGTACAGCGAAATGTTGACATTTAATTCAACTTTACCAAGTGTCTGTTCGTTTGTAGTAATTATATATTTTGTGATGATTTGTAATGGGCAATAAAGTTCCTGCGGTTTTGACTTATAAACGACAACTTTAGTGAGCAACAGTTTAGGTGGCGACATCTCGCGGCGAAATTTATAAGATACTCATATTTTAAGCTCTCATCTTATGTAGTGATACAATGTTAGTAGTTTTATAGAGAATTTACTATGTAACACGGGTCATAAGACCAATTTGGATAAATATTTGTTAATAAATGTTACATCTAAACATTCATTATACTTTTTTAGATTATACTATAAATTTTAATGAGAAAAATGTATGTTATGGGCCTACGCCTACATGATAAGATGGAATTTAATAACTTGATAAACGTGTTTTGCAAGTCGCGACATTTTATTACAATTTAATGAAAACGTATAGTTAACGTATCACTTATATCCTAGGGTAACCAGTACCATTAAAATTTGAATATTTTTGGCATTCTATACAGGGATATCCACATAAACAGTTCGTTAAAAGTTTTCAAGGTTGCAGTTCACGTAGATATTTTAAATTTAAGGAGCAAGGGTTTTCCGTAGAGATCTCTTTAAATAAAATAAAATTGTCTTTGTACCACTTCCGGTTGTACCGGAAGTTGCTATCAACTCGCTTATTTTAAATGGAATGCTATATTTTTTATCACGTTTTTGAATTCTACATGTAAAAATATGTTAAATTGCAATACATTTCCCTATCTCTAAAATGCATCATTTTTGAGATATTTTGAAATTTCTTAAAAATTTGGATTCTGCAATCTAATTTTCAAAAAATTATAACACAGCTATGATTGAAGCAATTTTATTTGTAATAGCTAATATTGTAGTTGAAGCTTTAAGGTTCTTAGAAATTCCATAAGCATAATCTATTAAGCTACAGGGTGTCTAAAACGCACCGCTCCCCTCGAAGATATTCAAACACAGAAAAATACTTTTTTTCAAATGGAACGACCAATATTTTAATACACCATCGTATGTGGAATTAAATGCTGTGTCGAACTATACTAGCATTCCCTATACCTAACTTTAACAGTTTTTCAGTTATAAGATATTTTTGGTTTAATACATAAAAATTTACATTTATTAGGTTAAATATTTTTAATTCTATTGATATAGTTATGAAAACAACAAACAATTGCATTTAACGTTTCCTGTTACTACAAATTTTAAGCAAAAGCAAAAAAAAGTTGAGAATCAAAATCAAATTATTCAAACGCTGATTTTTTAAATCTATTTTTTAAATTCATGAAGAATGATCTAAAATTGTTCAGAGCAGAGAATGTGTGTTCAATCAAATGTACCCCTCTTGTCTCCTATGAATAAAACACAGTTTGGAAAGTTTGAAACTAACTTTATACAATTTGGAAAAATAAAATGTATGAAGATCAGTAACAAATAACGAAGATAATTAGACAATGGTTTTAAAATACTTTCACGCTAATTGCAAACTAGCAGCTATTTTATTCTTCAATTTAAAGTAATGAAATTCATGCTTTTTCGTTTTATAAGATCACAAGCGTCCTAAGAGAAGGATGATTAAAGAACTATTAAAATTTGTGAATTTCCACTTGCCAAATTCTATTTTCTTTGGTTGACTACAAAATTTGTAGTAACAGTAATCGTTGTTATAATTTCCATGCTATCTTAATAAAATTAAAAATATTTGACCTATTAAAATTGTAATTTTCTATGAATTAAATCGAAAATGTTTCATAACTCAAAAACTGTTAAAGTTAGGTATAGGGAATGCCAATACAGTTCGACGCAGCATTTGATTCCACATACAATGGTGCATTAAAATATCGGTCATTCCATTTGAAAAATAGTATTTTTCTGTGTTTGAATATCTTCGAGTGGAGCGGTGCGTTTTAGACACCCTGTAGCTTAATAGATTATGCTGATGGAATTTTTAAGAACCTTAAAGCTTCAACTACAATATTAGCTATTACAAATAAAATTGCTTCAATAACAGCTGTGTTATAATTTTTTGAAAATCAGATTGCAGAATCCAAATTTCTAAGAAAATTCAAAATATCTCAAACATGATGCATTTTAGAGATAGGGAAATGTATTGCAATTTAACATATTTTTACATGTAGAATTCAAAAACGTGATAAAAAATATAGCATTCCATTTAAAATAAGCGAGTTGATAGCGACTTCCGGTACAACCGGAAGTCATACAAAGACAATTTTATTTAATTTAAAGAGATCTCTACGGAAAACCCTTGCTCCTTAAATTTCAAATATCTACGTGAACTGCAACCTTGAAAACTTTTAACGAACTGTTTATGTGGATATCCCTGTATACCATTACCAAAAATATCCCTGTCTGTCGTATATAAACCGTCTAATGAACGAAATGGTGTTGCTTGGGTGGTGCAACAAGGTGCACCAAAAAAAACTTCGAAAATTTTTACGGGGGGGGGGGGGGGCTAGCTGAGTTTCTATTTTATTTTTTTTCTCAGCTATTTGAGCGGTGAAAAAGTTAAAAAAGGTGGTGCATAAGGGTGCATAAGGAGTGCAACAAGGTGCACCAAAAAAACTTCGAAAATTTTCATTGGGGGGGGCTAGCTCAGTTTCTATTTTATTTTTTTTCTCAGCTATTTGAGCGGTGCAAAAGTTAGAAAAGGTGGTGCATAAGGGGTGCAACAAGGTGCACCAAAAAAACTTCGAAAATTTTCACTGGGGGGGCTGCGGTTAACTTGGCCCCTCCCAGTGAAATTTGCCTGCAGTTTCTTTCCTGGAGGGGTGCAAAAATTTATTTTGGTGGTGCATAAGGGTGCATTAAGGGTGCAATCATTTGGTGCAAGAAAACTTTGAAAAACGTTACTTAAGTTGAACCTTTCGACCAGTATGCATTTTCTGCATCCATGGTTCGATTATTTTCGGCTGGTAATCGTTGTAATTTGGTTTACATGTTTTAAATGCATACGTGTGCAGTAAATTTGTCACCTGTTGACCTTTATGTTCCTCTTTTTCCAGGTACCAAAGAGATATTTCAACCAACACGGTTTCGCGACTACTGTAATCCATGACGTAATCTTTAAACCATGCATTGAACCGCGTTAGTCACGAAAATATACCTTTTGTTGATAGGAAACTATTTGTAGAATATGGTGGTTTTAAATCTAATACATTCTGTGCTTACTACAGCTACTTGATTATACTAGCTGGCTCGTCCGCCATTTTCGGTCTCAGCGTATATGTGTATGTGGTTAATATATTTGTTAAAATATGACCGGATGTGCAGTTGCTAATTGTTCAAATCATTCACGAGATGATTTCAAAAGTATCAGGCAAATAATTTCTTTCTCAAATAATTTCATAAAAATAATATATTTACATAACCGCACAATCGGGCTCGCAACATTCGCGGGATTACTGACAGGCTTGGCCTGACGGGAGTGACGGGACTTGACAGACAGTACTGGTCCACCACGCCAATCCCTTTGTCGGTCATAAGCAGTAGAGTGCCTTTAATAAGAGTGAAGACATAGGCGCCATTTTTGTGCTAAATGGGAAGGGATAGGAGGGAAGTTCAAAATTAGGTGGTGGTGGTTCAAATTAGCCAACCGGTTTATCGTTACTATTTTCTTTTTGTAACTACAAAGCCGTATTGAAATAAAAAGCAGACGGATTGTATATACATACAAACTGAATAATTAAGTTTAACTAATTTAATTAACCTACCTCAAAACAAAGAACAATTACTAACCTCAAAATATCCGTCAACGTCCATATTGCGCAACATATACGTAGACCATTTCACACTTCACCGAATGTAATCGGTGTATTAAACCGGGACCCCTACCAACGCTTCATTAAATATACAACCGTCGACATTTCACTACATACGTAGTCCATTTCACAATTCACCGAATGTAATCGGTATATTAAACCGGGGCCCCTACCAAGGCATCATTAAATGTACAACCAACGAAGTCTGGAATGCTCCGGTGGTTGAGAAATTAAACCGGTAGACCAAATTCTGAAACATGCCCATTTCTAGAACGAAAATGGCTACCGACCTTGGCAAATAAGGTTGAAAATCGCTTGCGACCAATAGAAATTGACTTCACGTATGTCTTCACTCTTATTAAAGGCACTAATAAGCAGCATGGAAAAGCCTGGCGTGCGCGTTACGCATTAACCAGCAGTATTATCAAGAGGCAAATCCCTTCGCAAGTCATAGACTGTCAATGTATGGACACCTATTTGGATGCAAAAGGGACGACGAGCCAGCTGTATACTATATAGTAGCTATAGTGCTTACAGTGGCGTCACTCAAGGTTCCAACTTGGGACCCCTACTTTTCATTATATTCTACAATGATGTTGTGCGTAATATCATCTGTAGAACGTTTGTCTATGCCGATGATTTAAAAGTTGCGAATGTTATTAGGGCGACAACAGATTGCTGCGATTTGTAAAAAAGCATTGACATGTTGTACTTATGGTGTTTTCAAAATAAGATGTCAATTAATACTGATAAATGTAAAAAAATCACCTTCACCAGACGAAAGGAAAATATTGACTTTCATTATAACTTAAATGGAACCGTACTCACTTCTTCAACGAAATTTTCGATTTAGGTGTAATTATGGATAAGTCTCTAACCTTTGTACCGCATATTATGCATATAACAGGTGTATCATTAAAAACTTTAGGTTTCATTTTTAGAAATACGAAGGATTTTACTAATATTTCAGCTATTAAATCTCTTTTCTGTGCACTAGTTCGTTCCAGATTAGAGTACTGTTCAATCATTTGGATGCCACATAATCAAGTTTATGTTACTTTATTGGAGAACATACTGAGAAAATTTGCTAAACTTTTATTTTTTAAAATATACCGAGTGAGCATTTTCAATCCGGGACATAAGAAGTTAGCATGACTACCCTTAATAATGACATATTTGATTAAAATCATATTCAAAATTATTGAATTTAAGTATTGTAATTTTATCACAAACTATAGATTAAAAACAAATTGAACGTTTTCTTATAAATTATAGAAAAAATTCAAATAACCCTCCATTTTGCGCCAAACAGTACCCTAACCTATTATAAAATCCATTAAGCACATTCGTTAGTGTTTTAGCGTTAATGTCATTAAAAATATCATTATTAAGGGTAGTCATGCTTATTTCCTATGCCCCGGATTGAAAATGCTCACTCGATGTACTTATTGATGTACTTGAAAATAGCTTAATATTCTTACTAAAACTTTTAAATGGAGTCATTGTAAGCTCACCATTGTTAAGTGACATTAGATTAAATGTACCTCGTATTGCGAGTAGAAATCCTATAACTTTTCATTATGATGTTCCAAATACTTTTCACCATTTAAGTTCCCCTTTGACAACCTGTTTCAGATTATAGGTACCGTGAATTTATTTTAACATGAAACATTGCTGTTTTTCCTTGAAATTGAACACTACGGTGGAATATTATAAAATTTCAGAAGCTAAATGCCTACGAGAAATTCTTTTTTTGTTTCGCTTTATTTTGGCGAAAAGAATACTTTTTTAAAGAATATCCGTTCATTTACATTCATTTGTTTTTTTTATTTATCAAAAATACCATAAAAACATTAGAAAAGAAAGATTTTTTAGTACGAGAAATTCAATTTTTCGCATTATTTTGGCAAAAAGAATACTTTTTAAGGTGTAAAAGTTCATTTAAGTTATTTTTTTATATATTTATCAAAAATAAAAATTCTAGATTAAAGAGTATGCTCCCCTATTTTGTATGCTGTCGAAATATTGTCTAATGACAGTTTTAATCAGTATGGAGCGTTAGCCAATTGCGCGGTCAATTGATATTAAAGTGAAAACTAGGTATCTTTTAACAAAGCATAGAAACAATTCATAAAAATCGAATTATTAGGCAAATAATGTTATTGAGAACTTTATTAGCAGATGGAACGATCGGCCCTAAAAATAGCATACACTGCAAATCAAGAAGCTTTTATTATTAAGTCGTATTATTGCATAATATGTCAAACAGTTTAGCAATATTTCAAGATAAATTTCCAAACATACAGCGGATGCTAATTTAAAGTTGTGTGTTAATCACGACATACGTTTTCTTTGCACCTTTACAGGACTATCGGATCCAGTATGCCAGACATCTCTACAACGTCTTTTATATTCCTAATATTCGTGTTGAACCATACGTTAAATTGCTAACTGCGAGATTAAATGCATATGGGCACATTGGGCACTTTCTTAAACCGCTTTACACTATTTGATTTTTAATTTGACTTCAGAAATGTAATAGTAATTAGGTGCAATTTTTTTGTGAAATTAAAAATTAAATGGAAAATCAAATAGTGTAAAAGTCGCTTTAGAGAGCCGTCGGTAAAATTTATTTACGATTTTCTCTAATTCTTTTAATTACCTAATGTTTTTATACAGTGAGCCTCTAAAGTATGGAATGAAATTCGCAATTTCTTTATTTTTGACATTTCGAAAAAACGCTCGAACAGGTAAATTTTGCTTTTAAAAATCAATTTTTGATCGTCATTTGTTTTCGAGTAATGACGTCATCGACATTTTTTTTAAATAGCAACCCCCAATTTTTTTTCTTGATTCTGATAGCTCATTGAATTCTCTATCCAACCACATCAATAATTTATTGTTTTATGGGAAAAGATTTGAGACAAAAGTTATTGAAAATGAATGAATCATCTACTACCTACAAATGAAGTAGGCGTGACATTTTCAACAAATCCAAAATGATACCTACAATAAAAGAAAACTTGTCATTCTTGTCATTTAAACAAAGTCTTTTCAAGTCGAGTTCGTCATTAACCAAAAATTAAATTATTATTATTTCATTTCATTTTCAATAATTTTTTTCTCAAAATTTTTCCCATAAAATTCAATGAGCTATCAGAATCAAGAAAAAAAAATTGGGGGTTGCTATTTAAAAAAATGTCGATGACGTCATTACTCGAAGACAAATGACTGTCAAAAATTGATTTTTACTGAAAAATTTGTGCTTTTTAAAAACAAGATTTACCTGTCGGAGCGTTTTTTTCGAAATGTCAAAGATAAAGAAATAACGAATTTTGTTCCATACTTTAGAGGTTCACTGTAGTATTTTTGATAAATAAATTTAAAAAAAAATGAACGTTTACTTCTCAAAAATATTCTTTTTGACAAAATAATGTGAAAAATGAAATTCTCGTACCAAAAAGACTTTACAAATACTTTTTCGAAAACAAAAAGTTCTACCGTTAAGTGTTCAATCCCAAGGAAAAATGGCTAACTTCTATCTTAAAAAAAAAGGCTTAAATGAGCCAAACTTACTAAATCCCGCGAAATGTATTTTGTTTTATTTCGGAATTATTCATTTTTTTTTGGAATGAGGCCAGTCAGAAAAATTGACCCTCACATTGTTGCACTGTGTAATTTGTAAATTAAACTGTTCTTTTTAAAATAGAACATGCGATGACAGCTGTCATGAATCTGTTTTGTTATTAGTGATTTGTACTACAAAATAATAGCGACTCTTTCAATTACATTAGATAAGTTTATTCCTGTTTAAAATAAGTAAACTTAAAACATAAGGAAAACAGAAATTCTTTAATTCAAAACAAACACCACAACAAGTTTTCAAAAATTTCTTCATTTACCTCCATGCAGTATCCTAAACGATTATAAAAGTTGTTAATTGCATTAGTTACTTGTCCAGAGGTAATTCTTGCTGATCCTGATACATTTTCACTAACTTTCTTCGCCTGACAGATGTTCCAAATTAAAATTTTATTTGATATGACATTAGAAACCCTAACGACGACGATCATGCAACGACTTCTTTAAAAATTGGAATTAGTTTCCATAGTAATATGAACAGTAATGTTTCATATTAAAATAATTTCACGGTATAATAACCTTTGCCTAGATTGTGACCTTGATATTTTTCATGATAAATTTCAAATTGTCAGTACTAAACAAAAAGTTCTTGCAAGGTATATACCATGATTTTAGATATTATTATTGTTACTTTGTACACTTGTTGTATTTGTTTAAATATTGTATCTTGTACTTCATTGTTAACCGGCCTGGGCAATTTACTAATTCAAGTGTTTCTCCGCTGGCGCCACTTACCTAAAAAACCGGAAACGGATACAAAACGAAACGTCATTTTCTATTAAATGTCAAACTCGCAGTTGTCAGTATCAAGTGGACAGTTTTGCTTATATGTATAGCGAGTAAAGTTGTATTTTTTTGCTCAGTTATGGTTTCCTGGCAATTTTTTCTTTCGTTATTTAAGCTTTTCTTGTTTGTATCATTTGAATTTTGTTTAATTTAATTTTTGAACATTTTGGTTATTTAATTTTTATTTATTATTATTATTTAAGTAATAGCGGTGGTAATAGTAAATAGCAAACACCAGCAGTGTGCAATAGGTGGTCTGATTGTACTAGAAGTAGATCATTTAATTTCCATTGAATCTATTTGTATTAATGTTTATGTAGAAAGTGATCATATTTTGTTTTTTATTTTGACAGATCAACAACTACAATTACCTAAAAGCTCTGACATTTAGCAAACAAACCTTACTGTTCCTAACTCCAATTGCCTCTTCAGACTTCTTCGTTTGCAGGAATCTCGAAGAGGAACTTTTAATATACGTAATAGCGGAAGTTTTGTGAAAGGCCCTATACTAAGGAAAACATTGGAATGACATTTGATTAACCTATGAAAACATTAAATTGAATAAGGTAAAGTGAGGCAAGTGCGATCACGATTTTGAATAGCGCCACTTTGAAAATAAATAAAAATCTTAAATATTATTGAATGTTTATCAGATTTCGTCAAATGATGTTTTATATTGTGCATAAGCTATTTATACATAGATATATTTGTTTCAAAATTAGTATATCATATAAATAACTAATTTCTTTTTAGTTGGTGAGTGATTGCACTTTACCAAAACTTTACCGATCATTTTGGGAAAGTGCAATCGTGACCACCATAAATGATTCTAACCTTAATGAAATCGATCGGTAAAGGGCAAACATTTTTTAATTATTAACACTAAAACACTTTGAAGCTTTCAAAAGTTTTAATCTTCATAAAATTCAGTTAAAAACCCATCCAAAGTTTATTTAAAAAAATAAGACTAAGGTCTTGGTGTCTTTTAAAATAAAAGTATTTTCTAAGACATAATATAATTGCAACAAATTTTATGATGCTAGTAGCGAAATAATCTAAAACACACCTTCAATGAATATAGGAAAATAAAATTTTGTTTATTTTCTCATGTAATTTCTCACCACTTTTCAATCACTCCTGCAATGAAATATTTCAAGGTAACGAGGGAAAGTGAAACCACAAATAAGAAATCCTTGAATGCATTTTCCAATTTTGGTATATTTATGCGGTAAGTGCAATCTGAAAGGGGGAATTTATAAAAAAAAATGGTAAAATCTAAAACTAAATTAAAATAGTAAACTTCGAGCTTGTGTTAATTAGACTATATAATTACAATAATACTTAAAGTACTTTTCACTTGAATTTTATAAATTATTGAAAACCACTGCCTCACTGTACTTCTGATTGCAAATAGCGAAACTAAATTACACAGTTTTGGGGGTCAGTAATGAAGGAATATTATTACCTACCATTGCATCAAATGACCAGTGGCATTTAAACAAACAAATTTAATACCAAAAAATAATAAACTTTCCGCAGGTATTTCCAGTATATAGTATAATTGCAGTTACCCCGATTTTGCACTTGCCCCACCTTATCTTACCTTACCTAAATTTGTGTGTGACTTTCCACACCCTGTTCCACACGAATGTATATTCTTATGTATGTATTGTGTGATTAGTGTGCTTATGCTTTATGCAAAGACTTCATCTAACTTAATAATAATAATGACTGGAAGCAAAACACAATAAATGACAGCTCTTTTTTTTCTTATTAAAAGCGCCATCTCTTCATTGCTGATTTTCGTCAATTCGTGAATTCAATTCTTTCCAAGGATGGAAAAGTAACGTTAATTCGGTTCCTTGGACCGATTCTTTTCCTATGGGAACCGTGGAGCGGTTACGGTTCCATTTTCCATCCCTGGACTTCCTTCGCATAATCCACCTAAATTTTATATTTTGACAGTACTTGCGATAATCACAGCACCTGTAGAGTGCAGTTCAATCTACGATCTGTACTTTTGTTTCCAAGGCTGACTCGAGGTAGGCTTTTCTTGAACACTTGATTTTCCAAATCCAAAAATTTTTTGATAAGAGTAGGTCGTGGAAAGCAAAACTTCCATCTGATGTTTAATGTTTTCGATTAATTACACTAGTGTGCATCTTCATCTCGTACTATTACATTAGGTTAAAACAAGATACAAATACTCTGAGACCACTGAATGCAACCAGACAACCAGTGCAGGTGACTCGAAAACGCTAGGAGAGTATAGCAATTTAATTGACATATTACTATGTGAGTTTGAGCCTTTTGTTAAAATTTCCCTAAGGCCTGGCTTTTCGATTGCAGTTTAACTTTAATATTCAGTTTATTTCCATTGCCCCTAGAGCTGTGCCCTAGAGGAATAAACCAACGAGGAAAGAATAACAGGAGGGATGATACGGCAGTGGGAAAATACACGGTAGGTCTTTGCGGTAGGTCTGTTTCTGCCATACGGTTGTTTGTTGAACCCATAGTAGCAAGCGTATTGTAAGTTCTTTTCAAGTACTTTTAGTCATAGAACTCCAGTGTATAGAATATAACTGATATTTCTCGAATCTTATTTAGTTAAATTTAATGTAGTAAGTGTGTGTTATAAATAATGATGAACTGTTTGTTTGTGGACGTTCTACAATTTTGTAAAATGCTTGTGTGCGCCTTTGACATGCAGCGGCCATATGTAGTGACCAGTTTGGACAAGAAACTGCTTTTAGTACGACTTCCTCCCTCCCTTAATTCGTTGAGTAGTCCGTATTCGTCAGATTTTTTTTTTGCTCGCCCCCCCCCCCGAAACAAGTTTCTATCTACGCCACTGCTTAACAATGACACAATATAATTTTTATGTCTTATGTCTAGCCAATCAGCAGTTAGTTTGAATGGCAGAATTTGATTTTTTTTTACCGATAGAGTTGCTTTGCTCTCTGATTGGTCCAACGTAAGGCATACCTCATAAAAATCGACGATATGGAAATTCGAACCTTCTTATACCATCAGTTATGTGTTATAGCGTACTTCTTTACATAGGCCGAATTACTACTATATGTTTCTTATGGCTCATGTCTTTATGTCTTATGTTTTACGCAAATGCATTGTATCACCGCCTTTAGAGATCAAAAATGTTTTCACCGGAGCTCACTTAACCTGTGAGTATTGTTGTTTTGATAAGAGAAGAGCTGCGTCATAAATAAAACGCATCTGGTGTTGCATCATCAGACTTAAGAATCATAACTCCGTCATTTTTTCTCATTCACCGTTAACAAAGAAATAATATTGAAATATGTAATTGTCGTTGTAACTTCGGCGATTGATTACGCAGAGCTCAAGTTCCGTGATTTTAATATTAAACAGAAATTTCTTTTGTTCAAAAATCTGTCAAGGTATGTACTATCGCGGCCTTATAATTTCGCACGATTTAATTTTCCGCTGTAAATATGGCGTTCTTTGACGGCTTGTTAAAAATAATCATTTTAAATGTCAGATTTCAAATGTAATGCTAAAGTTGTAACATCACAATGATTTCTGAAGGAGAGAAGGGTTTTGTCATGGCAAAATTAGAAAACGGTTGGTCGCCACTATTATTCTGTTATTTCAGTTCTAACACTTTATTATCTTGCTGTTCTTAAAGTATAACCAAACAATCTTACTTTTGGTTAAATGTCTTTATTGTCAAAATTGAGGAAAGAGCCTGTTCTACAAAACTATAATTTAGAGAAATTCTGGCTACTTGATAAAAAATCGTGTGAAATTTTAAGGCCGCGATAGTACATATTTCAATAATCAGTGATTTACGACAGAAAGTCAAAAAGTCATTAAAATGAAAATAAAAGCGTTTCGGAATTTGAAAACTGTCAATTTGAGTGTGAGTTGAGTATGAGTAAGGTTTTTGAATTTGGCCCTTAGAGTAGTCAATCGACGTAGAATTACCGTACCAAAGAAAAGATAAAAATTTTCAAAACATATAAACTACGAAAAATAAAATTTCTGCATAATACGTAAATAATCTTAACATAGTTGTAAGATTCTTTAAGAAGGAAAAAAATACCTGCACTCTGTGTGTAGATTTCAGTTTTTTGGGTTTATTTGTCACTACAATCACATATCAATCTGATATTTTTTGAACAAAAAATTCACTGTACTCTCAACACACTAATTACGAAATGAGCCAAAAATGAGCAGAGACGATATTTATTCTGATTCTTATACCGTGCGAAAACATTCGTATGCGAATGTGACGTCAAAATGACGCAATTTCCGAACTATTGTTTTTATTATGTGCCGATCTTATCAATCTGAGTTAAGAATTCAACGTGACGTCCGATTGCGAGAGGTGAGGCTGTTACACGAAAGCTAAAAGAAGATAGCTATATAGAAGTTCTTAAAATTATCATTCAATCGACCGGCATATAAAAAAAAAATGTATGCGTAATTTTGACGTTATTTTCGCATGGTTTAATTTATAACATTTTCGATTCATCTGCACCTGTTGCATTCAGTGCATTTGCTTCTTCTTTTAAGCTCGTGTAATAATACGAGATGAAGATACTCTGAGTGTGCACTAGTGCAGTCAATCGAAAACGCTATTAAACCAGCTTAAGTTAAATGACGTCAAAATGACGTAGACTCTACACAAAACTATACAAATAGTTCGGAAATTGTGTCATTTTGACGTCATTCTCGCATACGAATCTTGAATCAGCATGTTGAAAGTCAGCGGCTTGATATTCCTGAACGGGCGTAAATAAATTTCTCTGTCTGAAAATAACAGGAAATTGCTGGGACTTAACGCGCTAAACGCATGACTGTTCAGTAACTATGCTGCGTCAGCAACTCAACTGTTGCGACTGCGGCCGTCTTAAAGCGTCCATTATTTTGTTATCTAAGCCTAAAATTCTTACTAAATCTGCTAGATTCTGTAATATTTTAGTTCACCTCTGTCTCATAGATGGCGCCAGAGATTCTGTTTAATAAAAAAAATCACAATTGTGTAATTTTCTCAAAAAAATTGAGTAAGCATATATATTGATGTACACATACAAAGCCACCCAATTTAGAGTCATCTTCATAAGGCCAGGGGATTAAAAATCATGTCTTGACTAGATTCATAATACCTATAGTTACTTACCCATAAAAATTGTTTATAAACTAGGAGAAAGTAGGGTTCCGGTGAGGGTACAGTAGCGGACAATAAAATCCGGGCAAGAATTTGACAAGTTGTTCGTATTTAGACAAATTTGGTAAATCAGGCTTTTATTGAGATTATATTTCTGCCAAAATTTACATTAAACGTCAGAATTACTAGTGACATTTTGTATGAATTACAATATTATTATTAATATAATATAATATAATATTAATAACTAATATTAGAGTAAGGTTTACATTAGGTCTGTTTGTTATCCTGCACCGGTGTACACTAGTGAACACTTTTTTCACGAAATATGCTTTAATGAAGACTGAATTCTTTGATAATGTGTCAATACGAATCATACTCATTCACACTGACATACCACACAAACATTTCAGGTTGCATTAAAGAGTATTTTGCGAAAAAGTATACATTGGTGTACACCAGACCTATAGTACAAATGGTGTGCCCGGATTTTATTGTCCGCTATTGTACTTTTGATATTTATTTTCAGTACTGAAAAGTCGTACTTTCCAAAGCACATTTTTTAAATTTTCAGTTGAAATATAATACAGTTATCATTTCAGTTGATTCTGTCTTTTTGTGGTAGCATCTGTCATAAAATAATAATTAGCAATAAAAAACATTGTTTTTGGCAATTTGCGGAAAATGAAGAATAAGTTGAATGGCGATCTGATTCCTGCGCTTTTCTGGACAAAAAATAATAATAATAATCGAATCTTCTGTTTTTTTACTATCGATCCAATTTGTTTCTTTATTGTTTATTGTTTGTCTTTCCGACGGAAAATGTTATTTATGAAGGAAAAAGTTCAATTTCTATTGGAATTCGAACGTCTTCTGTCATCGCTCTTAATTTATTTTCTGAACAAATGTAAAAAGTTTTTTTTTTTTAATTTCCTAATCGTCGACCAAAGTTTTTGTTCCCTTTTGCATTTGTTAAACAATCGACCGTCTTTTGTTTTGGTAATTTTTTTATGAAGAAAATAGTAGAAATTCGATTGGAATTCGAACGTCTTTCGTCATCGCTCTTAATTTATTGTCCGACATAGGCCCGATTTTACAATCGTCGGATAAGCATTATTCTTAGAATAACGTGACGTAAGTGTGACGTAGATATGGAGGAACGTTAAAGGATATTCGGCGAACAGTTATTCCGTCCTTATTCCACGATTGTAAAACTGGGCCTCGGAAGTAAAAACGAAAGATTTTTTACATACAAACCTTCGACGAAAATTTTTGTCTCTTGCATTTGTTAAACTATCGATCGTCTTTTGTTTTGTAATATTTTTTATGAAAAAGAAAGTCGTAATTCGATTGGAATTCGAACTCCTTTTGTCATCGCGCTAAATTTATTTTCTGACACAAATGTAAAAACGAAAGTTTTTTTTTTAGTATTCAAATCGTCGACCACTTTTTTATTCTTTGCATTTGTTAAACAATCGATCGTCTTTTGTTTATGTTTTAAAAAAAAAAACATCAATTCACTTCGACCATTGTTGTCAATTCTAATAGGGACCGTGCACATGCCTGCGTTCAGCGACGCCTGGCGGTGATTTATGCATTAGTGGTAGGAAAACATTGTTTTTAGGTTAATACACCTGTGACACGTTGAAGTGACGTTATTAACGTCACTCTGTAATTTTTAATTTTGCAATTACAATGGATGTTGAAATATATTTTAATCTTGTTTATGTAAGTGGACGACCAGCTGGTAGTGGCCAGCTGGTAGTGGCCGGCCATCAGGCGCAGTCACCCTATGCATAACTTCAATAGCCGAGCGAAAATTTTGGTATTTGCGGAAGAAATTTTGCATGGCATTGATGGTCAATAAAATTTTTGGTTGTGCGCAGATTTGTTGTTATTTCTTGTAATTGTATTAAAAATATTTAGGGCTTTTTCTAAATTTACTCAAATCTTGCAACAAGTTTTATCGTTTGATGATCAGTACAATTTCTAAATATGCAAAATTTATGCAAATCCTGCGTGGTGTCACTAATAGATGTGAAAATATATTACAAATTGAATTCTATTGTTTATGAGCACAGTATTTCAGAAAACACATCAGAAGATCGGCAGTTGATTATTGTTGGACATGGGCGTTTTCCGTTATTTCTAAATTTTTCCTTTCAAACACAGTGGATTTTAATGCATGACCTCCGTACACAAATTTATGGAAATTTGCCTAACTGGAACGTATTCTTCACTCTTTTTTGCTCTTTTACACCCATTTGTATAAATAAAATGGGTAACGAGAGTAACTCATAGAATTAATGTAAAAGTGCTATAAATTAAACAAAAATCTGAGTACAAACCTCAATTTAAGAAACATCACTAATATAATCAGTCTTTTAATACAATTAACACAAAGTATTCCAGTTAAATAGTATAAAACATGTTCCACATGGATTTGACATGAAGTCGGTCTGATGATCGGTTGGGGCTATTGTTTATATTGACTTCTTCACATAAAACGCATACCATCAGTATCCTGACCGTAAATGTATTCACAATACCAAGACTAACCATCCGTTAATCATCAACCGCATTTGAAACTGGCCTACATTTGTTGACTTGCTTTCCGACTTCTCATGAAATTCTTCAAACTTTCATTTCATCTGAGTCTCCTGCACATTTTTCGAATAGAGTACGTTGTACGTAATGACTAATCGATATTGAAATCTATGAATCACTTTCAAAACAGCATACAAACTTAAATGTTTCAATCCATATATATTTTCTTGCTACTGTCTGGATAATTGTAAAATTTAACATTCTTCCTGTTACTATAACTCTTATGACAATTTACAGTTGTAATACATAATAAGTATTTGATCTTCTGGTATGAAATTAATTACAAAATTCAAGTTCAAATGCACACTGGGCATTTGAAATGACAGATGTACATTTGAACTGTCATCATACTTCACTCGTGTTTTCATACCACTTATGCAAAATATGGCCATTGGTGGCGCTGTCATCGCATGTGCACGGTCCCTATACACCTAAATAAGTAGAATATTTAATTAATTCAAAAAATTGAAAACATAATTTGATTTTCTCGGCTTTTGTTTCTACTGAATTATTTTTTGTTTCTAGTAACTTTTTAGCGATTATTTAAAGTTCAACTTGTTGACAACACTGTTAACGACGTAGATTTTTTTGCTTAGACTGTTCCAGGCTAGGCCATAGTCATATGTGTGACGCAGTACAATGTTAGTGATTTTAGTACAATTTGATTTAAAATTTTGGTACAATTTAAAAGTATTTCAATCGCAACCGTAAAAATTTCGCTACATCTCCCTCCAAACTAAGCTGCCTTGACTGGCGCATTGCGTAGAACGTCAGTTGTCGCTATTCTAACTTCAGTCGAACGGGGCGTAGCGGGAGAGTTGGCAACACTGCTGAGGAGGAATAAGAGTTGTCGTCCTGTTTTACAGATTGACACTGTGAAGCTAATGACATTTGTATTTTGTATTACAATTTTTTTTAGTGGCCATTTCTAGTAACAGATAGGGATTATAGAGTTCAAGACAGGAAACGGCCATAAGAAATACATTGGGAAATACGACCATTAAAAATAATTGAAAATTCTAGTAGTTAACATCTGAAACACCAGATAGCGTTTAAAACGCGTCAAAAATAAGGTACTAAATCAACACTCCGTACAGGTAATGCAATCCCATTCCTCTCGTGAGAGGATTGAGAAACAAAGATAACAAATATAATTGTCGCAAGTGCAATAAGGAAGACAACAGTTTTAGAGAATTCTGTTTACCGCAATGTCACTGGTTTCAATTTAAAAGTGTGTTAGGTTATGTTTAGTTAGTTAGTTATTTACCAATCAAAAAGTTGTTATTTTGAGAAATGCAGAATGTTTCTTTTACGAAAAGGGCGGAATCATTAAATGTCATGCGATAAAAGTTTGTGATGCGATATTTAAGCTCAATTTTCTTAACCACTGACAGTAACTTTGACAAACGTCACTTCAAATAATATTTCCAACTGTTTTTTATCCCTAGATGAGAGGAATGTGCGACAAGGATAGATATAAAAAAATCACTAAATGCGTTACCTCTATACGAAGTATGTTGATTTAGTACCTTATGGGTCGACCCATGACTTTTGATCTATACTCTGTTCACGTTAAGAATGTAGCGTTGGAAAGGATAGGACAATATTTTCCGGCTTGTGATTGGTTAAAATTTGAGGCAAGTTTACAATGGTTAAAGTTGACATTCCCACGCTTGTTCCGGAGAATTAATTACTTGTGTGAACTTGGCAGCCAACCGTCAGCAGCCAAATGCGTAGTAAGACGTGAAAACGTAGGCCGTTTTACACTGTAGAAACGGGCATCGATTTCGGATTTTCACTCGTACTTCATGAAATACACCCTCCCGCAATATAAAATCAACACAAGGACTTAAGACAATCCAATATAATAACACAGCGATCACGAAAACTAAAGAAATATCGAGTTATATGCATCACGGAATTCGCCCTGAAGTTATCGGTCGCGCGTCCGATGAAATGTCGTGGGGCGAATTATAAAAAATAGTACTTTTTTAATATGTAATGCAAACTTTTCTAATTGCATGAGCACTTGCATCTGTGCATGTGTATTGATAATCCGGCGTAAAAAAAGTTTATACGCCCTACACATTTAAATTATATGGCATAATCCAAAACTCCCGTCAGCGCAATATTCATACAAACGTACATAGCTTTTCCAATAAGCAACGCAGTAATGTGAAAAATCATAAGTGGTTAGAGGAAACCTCCCGCTTTCGGAAAATGGTACCAAAAAAGTTTATACCCCTTACACTTCTTAATTATTTCAGAGAACGTGTTATAAACCTGCGTAACTCTTTCAATAAGCGACGTGGAAAATCGAAAATGCAGAGGTGGATAGAGGAAATCTTTAGCATTAGGAAACTGGAATCAAAAAAGTTTATACCCCCTACAAATTTGAATTACATCACGAAATCTGAAACGATGTAGGACATTATGAGTAATACCTGTAAGGCGGATTGTCTAAGTAACAATGCAGTATATTTATTAAATTGCATAATTGCGCATAATCCGAAAATTTACGTGTTATAAACCTCCATAACTTTTTTCATAAGCAACGGAGATATGCGACATTTCAGAGGTGGACAGAGGAAACCTTTAGCTTTAGGAAAATGGAACCAAAAAAGTTTTTACCCCCTACAAATTTGAATTATTACACGAAAACTGAGACGATGCACAACAGTTTCCGTCTTACGTGGGCGTGACTTGTAAGGCGGATTGTCTAACTACCGATGCTCCTGTCACAAACGAAAGAAACCGCGGCAATCTGTATCTGGCGCGAAATATTCATTTATACTGTTTTACAAATGAAGCGGTTAGAAGCAGAGTGACTTTTTAACACAAATTGAGTTATGTGATTTCACGAAATTTTTGAAACAGTCATAAAAAGATATTAGAAAGTAGTTTTCCTATCTTATAAATTATCATTTGACCGCGAATTATTTTATTGAAATTTAACTTTGAACCTCTCTCTCTTCAAATCACGAAAGTTGTGCTTACACCCTGTAGTGTATACAAAATTAAGTTAAGATATTGAATTGTATTAAGTTGGCAACAATGTTGTGTTTGCGCATGGGCAGGCACTCGCCCTCCGGCCGGGTTTAGGGTTACTCAGTGGTATTAGCGTGGAAACGAAAATTAATTATTTTTACATGTATAGAACTGTAAATAAAGTGTAAATAGAATTGAGTGTGTTCCTTGACCTGGACATTACATAATGGCGACGAGGATAAAAGTTAAATTATTTACCTTAAATTGAAATTTTAAATCAAATGAAAAGTGCACGTGTTCGTATAGTATCGGTAAAACAAAATGGCCACTAAAAACACACAAGGTGCAGTCGTGGGACAATTACGAGAATTTGTTTTAAATGTAACTGAATGGAACATTTACAAAGCGCGGTTAAATAATTATTTTAAAGCGAATGATATTGATAAAGAAGAAAAAAAACGCGCAATTCTGTTAAATATGTTGGAAGAGAATGCGTACAAGCTTACGTACAGTTTGTGCAGCCCAAAAACTCCCGAAGAAAAAACATACCCAGAACTCGTATCAATTTTAGACAAACATTTTCTTCCGGTTCATTCCGTCTTCGCGGAACGTTGCAAATTTTACGAGGCAAAAAAAAGTTCTCATGAAGCAGTAAATGAATGGGCGGCACGTGTAAGAAGTTTGGCAGTTGGTTGTGAGTTCCAGGAAGAACTTGAATGTTGCCTTCGTGATAAATTTATTTGCGGTTTCGAAAAGGGCTTAGTTTTAGACCGTCTCCTTGAAGAAAAAGATAGCATCACATTTGAAGAAGCTGTGAGGATCGCCGAGAATAAGGTAGCTGCAATGGATCACTACTCATCGCTAGGGCCCTGTGAGATTAAACAAGAGCCCATAAATCATCTTCGAAATTGTCGAGAAAAAGCGAGCGGAAATATGAAGTCAGGCCGTCAGGTGCAGTTAGCATCAACATCATCGAGGGTAACGTCATCAAGAAACCAATCTGTTAGGACATCGCAAATGACTCCGAGCTGCAAAGTGTGTGGAAAAAGCAACCACACTTCAGATAAGTGTTTTTTTAAAGATAAATATTGTAATATCTGCAAAAAGAAGGGCCACATAGCATATGTTTGTAAACAAAAGGGAATTAACCAACATAAAAATAAAAAATTTAGACAAAATTACATTGACGTGAATAGTAATGAAGATAATTCTTCATGGGATGATAATGCAAATATTTTTAATATTTCTCAAAGTAGGAATTGTAAACCATTTACAGTCAATGTTTTGATTGAAGAAATTCCTGTTAAATTTCAATTAGATTCAGGATCGGGCATTTCTTGTATCTCAGATAAATTATATAACAAAAGTTTTTCACATTTAAAATTGTTATTTACAGATAAATTTTTTTATTTTTATAATGGTGTAAAGATATTGCCATTAGGTTACATTACTGTAAGTATTAAATATAAGAACGTTCAAAATAAATTAAATTTGTTCGTAATGAAACAAGGGGGACCTCCAATAGTAGGTAGAGACTTTTTAAGTATATATAATATTGGATTTACAGAGCTAAATTTTATAAATTCTAGCAATAATAAATTAAATAAAATTATTCATAAATATTCGGATGTTTTCGAAAATAAATTAGGAGACTTCAACAAAGGTATTGCATCAATAAAATTAAAAGATTCAGATGTAACTCCAAAATTTTTCAAAGCACGCCCAATCCCTTACGCTATAAAAGAAGATGTGGAAAAAGAAATTAAAAGACTTATTTCTTTAGGTATTTTAAGTCCAGTCGATTATGCTGAGTGGGCCGCGCCAATTGTTCCTGTTTTCAAGAAGAACGGCTGCATTCGGATATGCGGGGATTTTAAGGTCACCATCAATCCATTCATTGAGGTGGACCAACACCCGATACCCAGAATCGAGGACTTGTTTTGCAAACTGCAGGGAGGACGCCACTATACCAAATTAGACATGTCACAAGCGTTTCAACAAATTAGCTTAGATAATGAATCAAAAAAATTGGTAACTATAAACACTCATTTAGGTCTGTATCAATTTAATCGCCTAGCTTTTGGTGTTGCGTCCGCACCATCAAAGTTCCAAAAAATTATGGATTCTCTTTTAAGTGGGCTGGATGGAGTCGTAGTTTTTGTTGACGATATACTAGTTACGGGTAAAACCGAAGTAGAACATTTAAATAAATTAACTGAAGTTCTAAAAATTCTGAGAAACGCAGGACTTAAACTTTGTTTAGATAAATGCAAATTCTTCCAAAATAGCGTGGAGTATTTAGGGCACAGAATTTCTAGTGAAGGTTTAAGTACAACACAAAGTAAAACAGAAGCAATTGCAAATGCACCTAAACCAAATACCATAACACAGCTTAAATCCTTTTTAGGTTTAGTAAATTATTATGGCAAATTTGTAAGAAATCTTGCAAATATTTTACATCCTTTATATCAGTTAACAAAAAAACATGTCAAATGGATTTGGACTAAAGAATGTGACACAGCTTTTTGTAAAATTAAAGAACTCTTACAGTCATCAGAGATACTAGTTCACTTCAATCCTGACGTAGAAATTAAATTAACGGTAGATGCCAGCTCGTATGGCATAGGGGCAGTGTTAAGTCATTGTTATGATACAGGTGTGGAAAAACCAATTGCATATGCCTCTAGAACCTTGCAGCCTAATGAAGAAAAATTTTCTCAAATTGAAAAGGAAGGTTTAGCTATAATTTATGGCGTTACTAAATTTAATCAATATTTATACAGAAAAAGGTTCAAACTTGTCACAGATCATAAACCTTTATTAGCAATATTTGGGAATAACAAGGGTATTCCACAATTCTCCGCCAATAGGTTAAGACGATGGGCTGTAATTCTTTCTAATTATGAATATGATTTAGAGTTTGTTAAATCTGAGAAAAATATTGCGGATAGTTTGTCACGTTTGCCATGTTCTAGTACTGAGGATATCTTTTTAGAAGATGAAGAAATTGATTACTGTTATTTTTTTAACAGTAGTCCTGAATTAAAAAATTTAAATTTTGAGAATATTAAGTCTGTAACTGCGCAGGATTCTACATTAAATAAAATTAAACATTACATATTAAATGGATGGCCAAATAAAATTAGCGACAATGATGTAAAACCATTTATACAGAAGAAAAACGAGCTTTATATTACAGATGACTGTATTTTTTGGAACCATCGTATAGTAATCCCCGAGAAATTGAGAAGTACTACTTTAAGAGAACTTCATAATAGTCATTTTGGTATAGTAAAGACAAAAAGTTTAGCTAGATCTTATTTCTGGTGGCCAACTTTAAGTAAAGATATCGAAATATTAATTAAAAGTTGCAATTCTTGCATTACATTTAGTGATAATCCACCAAAGGTAGAACTAAATTCTTGGAACTGGCCAAGGGAGCCTTGGGAGAGGATACATATTGATTTTTTTGGCCCAATTTATAATAAATATTATTTAGTCATATTGGATGCTCATAGTAAATGGTTAGAGGTTGCTGAACTTTCGAGCACAAGTTCTAAGGCAACTATTAATGTTTTGCGAAGTGTGTTTAGTCGTTTTGGACTTCCTAAGTATTTAATATCAGATAATGCCAAATATTTTACTTCAAAGGAGTTTACAGAGTTTCTAGAACTTAACGGTATAATAAAAACTACAAGTCCGCCTTATAATCCGTCTTCGAATGGTCAGGCAGAGAATTCTGTTAAAAATGTTAAAAAGGCGTTAATTAAGACACTACATGAGTGTAGAAATCTATCTCCCTCCGCAGATGTAAATCAGGTTCTTAGCCGATTCCTTTTTGATTATAGGAACTTGGTTCATAGTACTACAGGGGTATCACCCGCATATTTAATGTTTGGGCGTTCTTTAAGAACTAGATTTGATTTATTATTGCCTTCAAATAGAAATGGCAAAACTAATTTTTGTAATAAAGAAATTATTAAGAAAGTAATTAAATCACAAAGTTATCAAAAAAAGTATTATAAAGGTAATCGAAATGTACATTTTAAAATTGGAGAGTCTGTGATCGTTAAAGATTACCGTAATCAAAATAAAGTTGTCTTCTGTAAAGCAATAATTTATAAGAGAGTTGGTAAAGATACATACATTGTTAAACTTCCAGAATTAGGTCTTCTGTGGAAAAGACATGTAAATCAAATTAAACATAGTTTGTCAAATTTAATTAATTTTAGAGACAATACCAAAAATATTTCTATAGTTAATCAAAATGTAAATTCAAAACCTAGTACTTTCAATGGAAATGAAACTTCTATTACAAATAGTGTAAACAGTTCAGATTTAAATGCAGGAACTGTTAAAGAATCAATTATCGGCAATGATAATTTAAGCATGGTAAATGGTGAATTAGACACATCAGAAAATGTTAAGTGTACTAGGCCTAAAAGAATAACCAAACCTCCCGAGAGATTGATTCTTTAATTTTCACATAAATGTACAATTCATTGATATTATTCGCATTATATAAATACTTGTGTTAATTTTAAGTTGTTAAAGCTAAAGCATTGTTTTAATTTTTCCTTTTTCTTATATATATATAAAAAAAAAAAATTGTAAGGGGAAGTGTTGTAGTGTATACAAAATTAAGTTAAGATATTGAATTGTATTAAGTTGGCAACAATGTTGTGTTTGCGCATGGGCAGGCACTCGCCCTCCGGCCGGGTTTAGGGTTACTCAGTGGTATTAGCGTGGAAACGAAAATTAATTATTTTTACATGTATAGAACTGTAAATAAAGTGTAAATAGAATTGAGTGTGTTCCTTGACCTGGACATTACACACCCCTTTGCTTCTGACCGCCTCAATTTATTTAGATAGTTAATTGTTTATATTAGCGTGTTTACATAAAAGAATGAATAGATAGGAATAATTTAGAAACTGGAGGTTGATTTCAGTTAGCAGTAGGTATACTAATCTCATTAAGCGCTTGTGTGTCTCGAATGCAAATGTTTGGGAGAAGGTTTTGGTGGTTCTAAAAAGAACCATTTTACATCTACACGTTCTACCAATGGGGAAGATCCTAGAAACAAAAACAATAATAATGAAATGCGAACTCAATACGTATAAAATATCGAATGTCTTACCTTGTGTTCAACATTGGCTTTGGAAGAATTCATACATATCTTGGAGGCATCGTCTATTCAGATGAATCCTGGCTCTGAAAAAAGAATAGTATGTTAATTACAAATTATGTAACACATTAGTGGTAGACTTACTTTTCAAAAATATGATAGGACCGTTGAGATACAAATGAATGAACGTCCAAGAATTTAATGTCACACTTCTTTGCGATTGTTTGTAATTTCATGTTGGTATGTAATATGTTTTGCTGATAACAATAATCTTGCAATGGCGGTATGCTACATATGAAAACAGTAGATGACAATTTTTTAGCTAACCGCAGAAGCCATTTAATGTGAAATGAAATATGGATCGGTGTAGCATTTTTTAAAATATCGTTACTTCCGATCATGATAATGATCCGGAAATCCTTTTCCACCTTTATATTCCACAAAGAATTCTGTTTTTTACCACTTCTCAAGCGGCGTATCAACTGCCTAACTGTTTGTCCGCCAACACACAGTTGACAGGACAGTTTGTGGTTGCCGCTGCGAAAACAGGATTCCCCTAAAAGATTGTGGGTTAGGTATATATAAATGACATCTGTAATATACAGTGATCGCCAAGAAGTTATTGCAAATTTATGTGTCCAACATACAGTTTTTTTTAAATATATTTCGCACCCTATTATATACAGGCTTTATGATACGAGGTAGAGAAAAACGATGAAGAAAAAAGTTATACGGTTTTTTATGTATAATCTTTAAAAATAACTGAAATTGTACACCATACCTCACTTTGCGATATGTTTTTGTCTTAAGAAAACTTTTAACGATAATACAATACCGTACAACTGTAATAACTTTACTGTACGTCCCAGAACAAAGCCTGTATATACCTATGTTGCAAAAATTTTAAAAAAAATTACCTGTAAAACAATAAGTTTGAAGTACAATTTATATAGTGCTCGTTATTAAAATGATTGGCATAAAAACTTTCAAATAAAGAAATAAATAAAAAACTTTTTCACTTGGTTTTGGCTTTCACTGTATACATTTCTACATAAAATAAAATCTAATAGCGTCACATTGGCATTGTACTTACCCACAACGTTTGATAACATCCTTCTCAGAATACTGTCACAAAAAAATACCGTGTTATCCATTCGTGAAAATTTTTATTATACATTATGTTTACTATGGTACCATGTTGCGATAGTTACTGGCGAGTGGGCTTACTTGAATATAAGCATTTTACATTTTTCATTCTATTTTTTATTTTCTATGCTACATGTTCATGGAGCTAACTTGAATCATTGTTATCAATTTTTATAGCAAAACTTACAATCAATTATGTGTCTAAATTACAATTTTATCGAGCTTATGACACAATTTATTTCTATCAAAACAAAAAATGTTATTCGTAAAACAATTTTTTATTACAAAGACATAGTCGTCAAAATCGTGTCGAAATTTTATAATTGTGGATTATTTTCTAATTTTCTATGTTTCCAAATACATCACAATTGGTACCACCTACGTGACGGAATACAAGAGTTCTTTTTAGAATCTACATTCTTCTCCCAAAGATTTGCATTCGAGACACAAACGCTGAATAATTATTATGCCTATTGCAAACTGAAAACAATCTCTAGTTTATAAATGACTGTAATCTATTTACGCGAAGAAACGAAGACAATAAATTGTTATGAGTATAAATGAATATTTCGCGCCAGATACAGATTGCCGCGGTTTCTTTCGTTTGTGACAGGAGCATCGGTAGTTAGGCAATCCGCCTTACAAGTCACGCCCACGTAAGACGGAAACTGTTGTGCATCGTCTCAGTTTTCGTGTAATAATTCAAATTTGTAGGAGGTAAAAACTTTTTTGGTTCCATTTTCCTAAAGCTAAAGGTTTCCTCTGTCCACCTCTGAAATGTCGCATTTCTCCGTTGCTTATGAAAAAAGTTATGGAGGTTTATAACACGTAAATTTTCGGATTATGCGCAATTATGCAATTTTGTAAATATGCTGCATTGTTACTTAGACAATCCGCCTTACAGGTATTACTCATAATGGCCTACATCGTTTCAGATTTCGTGATGTAATTCCAATTTGTAGGGGGTATAAACTTTTTTGATTCCAGTTTCCTAATGCTAAAGATTTCCTCTATCCACCTCTGCATTTTCGATTTTCCACGTCGCTTATTGAAAGAGTTACGCAGGTTTATAACACGCTCTCTGAAATAATTAAGAAGTGTAAGGGGTATAAACTTTTTTGGTACCATTTTCCGAAAGCGGAAGGTTTCCTCTATCCACTTATGATTTTTCACATTACTGCGTTGCTTATTGGAAAAGTCATGTACGTTTGTATGAACATTGCGCTGACGGGAATTTTCGATTATGCCATATAATTTAAATGTGTAGGGGGTATAAACTTCTTTTACGCCGGATTATCAATACACATGCATAGATGCAAGTACTCATGCAATTAGAAAAGTTTGCGTTCCATATTAAAAAAGTACTATTTTTTATAATTCGCCCCACAACATTTCATCGGACGCGCGACCGATAACTTCAGGGCGAATTCCGTGATGCATATAACTCGATATTTCTTTAGTTTTCGTGATCGCTGTGTTATTATATTGGATTGTCTTAAGTCCTTGTGTTGATTTTATATTGCGGGAGGGTGTATTTCATGAAATACGAGTGAAAATCCGAAATCGATGCCAGTTTCTATAGTGTAAAACGGCCTGCGTTTTCACGTCTTACTACGCATTTGGCTGCTGACGGTTGGCTGCCAAGTTCACACAAGTCAAGTTCACACAAGTGAATTAATTTTATGTTGAAATGTAATATCAGTATATCACTAGAATTGTGAAATGTCAATTTCGTTTATGTCGTTTGGATTCGTTATTTGTTTGTGTGGTTCGTGTGTTTATTGTTATTTGAGATCGTTTTAAAAAATTGTTCTTTTTAGAGCTTTACAGCTACTGTTGTAACTAACAGGTAAATATTTTATTGATAATGTTTATTTTCATGATAATTTATTATGATACATTACAGTGCTAATATGGAGGTTAGAGAGGAAGCTGGCCCATCGAAAAACCCTCAGGGGAAGCATGTACGATGTGACCAAAGAGTTATGGCTTATAACGCATTTGTTCAATACCACCGTGATAATTCCAAGTCAGCATCAGTAAAATTGGCTTCAAGATTGGTTGGCATTGGAGAGGTAACGATGTGGGCCATCGTAAAAGAAAAGGAAACCACGGGAATTCTACGATCTCCTAGCAAGAAGCGAAACCGTGACACAATTTTCAATAAACTTGATGAGGCTCAGGAAAATTCTATTAGAAGACATGTGCATTCTTTCTATCTTAAGAATGAATTACCTACTTGCTCCAAAATTTTAACGGTAAATACATTTACATTTATTACTGTTATTTTGAAATTAAGTAAAAAATTTATAGGTTATACAAGCAGATGATACTTTACCTGTAATTCATCGTACCACATTGTGGAAAATTTTAAGAAAATTGGGATTTAAATGGGAGAAACGAAGCCGAAATTGTATTTTAATTGAACGTGAAGATATTGTTTTGTTGATTAAGTTAAAACTTCCCTACTTTTCAGAGTAGGTTTTTTTTTCGATTTATAAATTCACATTGTTGGTTATAATAATACATGATTGTGCGCCAGCAATTATTGAATTATTATGTGTATTTTGTTATTCTCATTTTTGTTACTCATGTTACATGTTACATTTAATTCACAAATAAATTAACAGCTTCATTTGTGTATTCATGCAACAAATTAAATTCACGTTTAGTTATTTTTCTATATATAAAAATTTTGAATTTCCCGCTTTTTCCTTATTGCTCCTGTGTGATACGTACGGCTACATCAGCGCCCACTACATTCTTAACGTGAATAGAGTATAGTCAATTACAACGTGTTCTATATTACCGCTAGGCAGCGTCAGTGTTAACATCTGAGACTACAGATGGCGCGACAATACGATGGTCGCAAGGTTGGTAGAACTAGAACTGAATAATGCGTATAGGAGATTGTCTTGATTCCATTGCCTGGCACTGCTGCTTTCCTTTTACCGATAGGAGCTGCACCCTGCAACTCTGATACGTACTATGTTGGTTTCCTTTTGATTGGAGCTTTTAACACCGGCGCTCAAGCACCTACAGCTGAATTCAAAAAAACGGGAAATGAATTTTTTCCAAATGTAAATTTGGTTCTATTTGTCAATTAATTGTCTACTTGACAATACATACATATTAAAATTAACCTATTTACCTATAAACTGACATGCCGTCAAATAATTCTAACCTATTTCTCATAAATCCATTTTCACACTATGAAAATATTGAAAAAGACGTGTCAATTTATTTTGACATTTCCCGATTTTTTTGATTTCAGCTGTACATTTTGGCTGGTGCAAGAAACCCTAATGTCAAATTTGCGCGGTAAAATTTAAAATTACGACTACATGTCAATCGGCAGAAAATACATTAAGATTCTAAGTATTTAAGACATATTATAAGTTATGGCTGATGAACAAATTTAAAATCTTACCATTCATTTAAATAAATTATACAGGATTTACAATCAAATGTATACATTTTAGGTTAGATACTGTCCATCTCATTCTGTGCGCCCCTGTTTGCGTTCCATTTACTTACTTGTGTGATTTGACACTGAACTGCTCCAAACTTAGAGCATCAGTACATCTCATCAGTACACTCTCAAAAGGAAAACAGCATATGTCTACACAATCTATAAGCAGCTCTAAAAAGGGAAATTAAAGATACAAAAATTATACAAAAAAACTTCCAAGAAATCAACCTATTAATAAGCATAATTTCTCGTAATAAATTTCTTTAAAATTTAAAAGACTTAATGAGAAGTATTCAGAAAATTTTAATAAGGTTAAATAATTAAAGCAACAACTGGATATACAATCTGAATTTACTAAATTAAATTTTATTCATTATCTGGAGAATATGCACCACTTCTTTCAAGTACACAATAGGTATGTTCGTACAGCATTTCTGACTAGTTTGAAACTGTCAAATATATTCAGCGCATGCTTCTGATAGTTTCGGACTACTCAGACACTGCTGCACAAACAAACGTAATATTTCAAACCGAACACGCTATATTCATTCTTTGAACAGCAGTATTGCATCATATGTTGATGTTATAGATGAAAGATTATATTGGTTAGAAGTCACATTGCAACATTACATTGATGATATCCAAAGAAGTTCAGCAAATGCAGGTATTCAAGGATTGTCTACAGAAACGGCCCTTAGTTTACAATTTACAACCTCTGTATTAAATTTCTTTTGCAACAAATCAGATTTTATTATGTATTGACATATTATTCATAGTTCAGATGCAGTGGAACCCATATTTTCTCATGTTCGTCTTAGAAGTGGTTCAAATGACATGACTGAAGTCAGAGCGGCAGAATATGCACTCCAGCAAATTTTACGTTGTGGATTCATCAAAGCTTTGACATCTGCTAACATTGCTGATAGCAATGCTGATAGTATAGATTACACGAGTCAGGCAAATTTCAAACCGGTACCTACAGAAAAACAAAATGTTAACTTATTGCGATTCAGGACAGAGGAAGTTTAAACTATCCTAGTAATAAATTTGTCGGAATTATTAAGCAATTAACAGATATTATTCCTGAAATTTTACCTCTCTTGGAAAATACAAAAACCCGTGTACAACTATTTGAAATTCTATGTCCTGTACTCCAACAAAATACAATTTTTGCTTGTGACAATCACAAAAGACAAATATGCAACAGTAGAGAAACCTGTTTTCGATAATACAAGTAGCGAGAAAGCAGACTTTTTGAAGAAACATGTTCGAATTTAAACCTCACTCTCAAAAGGAAAACAGCAAATAAGCATAATAGTTTGATGAATTTATCCCGCAAAAGTTACTCGTGACGTCATTCAATGTGCGCCAAATACTAAACTTCAAATTTATTAACGTCAGTCAATATCATGTCAATTAGGGCCGATTTCATAATCTAGGTGCTAACGGCCCATTAACTAATGATGCATTTAAGTTAATGATAGGTTTAATTGACCTTTTAACCAAATCAGTTTCATAATACTGTTGTGAAGCCTTTTTAACTAATGCCCCATTAACAAAAATAATATTATGTTGGTATTGAATTTCTGATGTTTTTTGACGTTTTGTTAGTAATCAAAACGATTTCTAACCTGTGATCAGACCAGACATAAATTTCCTGACCAGACCAGACATAAATTTACTTTTTGGAGAAATGTTAGCCAGAAAGCCAGATTAAACATTGACTCGGTAGATCTCAACCGTGTTTTCTTAGATGGTTTTCAGAGACATGGGTGGTATGAATAAAAACGAAGTAAATACTACTGCTACACTTTGAAGTATCTTCTTCGTAGTATTTACTTCAGTTTTGGAGTAGATACTACGTTGTGAAGTAAGTACTTCTTATTTTCCGGAAGATGCTTCAATAAGTAGCATTCACGTGGAAACTATCGAAGTACTTACTTCGCTCTGAAGTATTTGCTTCGGCCACTAAATGCTTCAGAGCAATCTTACGAAATAACTCCATATACGAAAACCATTAAAACGGGCGAATTCATAGAGACTTTATTTCTGAATATAATTAATTCATTTTTTTTCCTATATACTTGACAACTAGCACTACAAAGTGACCATAGGAAATTTCTCTATCATCATCTGGTAATTAAGAAAAAAATAATTAACATTGAAAAATTATAGTTGAAATTTACAGCGATAGTAAAAATACTTCCAGATGGAATTTTGAAAAACGCGTTGGTCACTTTGTAGATTGAAGTTTTGTTAACAAATCAGTGAAAACAGCTTTTAAAAATATGTAACCATAATTAAGTTATGAAGTCGCCCGATTTGTATGTTTTTAGTGAATTATTTCTGTAAGGCGTGAATATATTCTCCCCACCTTAAGAGCTGGGGGCGGTAACAAAATAGACAATCACGTGATTTTTTTTCACGGCCTGAAGAATATATTTTTCGTTCCGATTTTTAGGGGTTATTGCGCATGATCTCAAATACGATTAAGGCGGGTAATTTAAACATATTTAAGTTTGTGCACTGCTTTTTCCAGTACGGTTTTGGTATTTTAATGTTTATTTATACCTGCACTGAGGTCTAGCAACAAGTACATTTCTTGCTAGTCAAGAAAAGATCAACTTCACTATCTCTAAATAGTATTCAAAGGTACGGCTTTTTCCACGGTTGGAGAAAAAGGTATTTTTAGCCGGCTAAATTACATCACTAGGAAAATTACATTTTTATAGAATTATCGTTTTGCCTATTCTGACGTACAACTTTTTTGTGTGAACTTTCGCGTCCTGGCATTCTTCGTTGATTAAACCTAAAAGAAAAATTTTGAGACGCATTTCACTTCGAAAACATTATTTTGTGTAACTAACTTTTGCATGAACTCCTTTTTCTCGTTATTAATTTAAATGCACTCCTTAAAATTTGAAGTGGGACACTTACGTTTTTTTCCTTTTTTTGTAAATTTGTGTTTGACTCAACTTATGTGTATTAGAAGCGAAATAGTAAAAATATAAAAATGTACATTTAAATAGAATTCAAAAAAAGTTCAAATGAAGTTAGCAATAACTTTCAACAATAAAAAAAATTCTAAAACTATACCAAAACAGTTTCAGTATTTATATATTAGTATAAAAATCTACTAATTAAGTAATGTTCAATAACTTAAAATGAATATTTTATTGAAATTGATTCGAAATTGACCTATCAAGTAATTTTGCGTTAGGTGTACTCAACTTCTTCAAAAATTATAGCGTTGTCTTATTTTTAAATCAAATGCTTTTAGATGAAAATAATCTATTATTATTAATAGGTAGGCTCTCGATAGTTTAAAAACAAAAAGGGACATATTTTTTGTTTGGCCACAATAAAATCTTAAACTTTCGTTCCGCATACTCCAGGACCTTAAAAATCTAAGGTGATTTGAAAACTTGTTCAAAATAAGTATGTAATTGAAAATAAAAAATAAAAAGATACACAATGCTTTTTTTACAGTACTAAACGCCTGTTATTGATTTATTTAATTAAAAAATAAGACAAGAATGTCATTTTTGAGAAAAACGAAACCTGCGTCCTGCGGAACTAAAGTTTAAGATTTAATTGTGGCCGAACAAAAATATGTCACTTTTTGTTTTTACACTATCGAAAGCCCGTTATTAATAGATTATTTTCATCTAAAAACATTTGATTTAAAAATAAGGCAACGCTGTCATTTTTGAGAAAACGAAGTGTGCCAGTGTGCGTCGGAGTATGCGGAACTAAAGTTTAAGATTTAATTGTGCCCGAACAAAAAATAGGTCCCTTTTTGTTTTTAAACTATCAAAAGCCCCTTATTGATAGATTATTTTCGTCTAAAAATATTTGATTTAAAAATACGACAACGCTGTCATTTTTGAAAAGTTGAGTATGCCTCGCGCAACATTACTCGATAGGTCAATTTCGAATCAGTTTTTAAAAATATTCATTTTAAGTTATTGAATATTACTTAATTAGTAGATTTTTATACTAATACATAAATACTGAAACGGTTTTGGTATTATTTTAGAATTTTTTTTATTGCTGAAAGTTATTGCTAACTTCATACCGGTTTCAAAAGAAATAAACTTTTATGATATTTTCTTAAACTGTGGCCTTTTCTTCAATCAAAAATTGCAAGATGCGAAATACTTTTACATTCTGGATTTCTAGTTATTTATGTACCAAGGTGGCAAAGTGGCACTTTATCAAACGAGTTTGCAAATTGCGAGCCAAGGCGAAGCCGCGGTGAGCAAGCGAACGAGGTCGATAAAGACACTTTGCTGCCGTGGTGTATATAATATTTTTTCGACTACTACATACTCAATCATTTATTTTGAAATATCCAAACCTTGCAGATTTATATCTATGTTTATACCTTCGTAAATTTTTTGAAGAATTTATTTCGTTTACCTTCTAGTACGTTATAAACGACACTGGCGTTTCGATGACACCAAGAACAGTCACTTCGCGTCATGATGTTTGTCATGTACCTAATTATCAACATTTTTTTAACAATTTTCGAAGAAATATATATAGATACATATTTACATTTACATTTACATATTTACCGCCGATTTTTCTTTTCCTATATGTGACCTTGTTAATGGAGTTTAATTTACCCATGTTTACAATTTAAATAAATAAAATAATGAATTTCATTACAGTGTTGAGCTGCAGGTAATATTAAAATTGCGCATGGGCATGAAATAGTATTATAAGTAAAATTTTTGGTGTTGCAGCTTCAATCCTCTTCAATATTTTTACAAATATAGGTAACTGCTTGTTCCTTTTCTATTATACGACGCATATGTGCAATTAAAAATAAAGTATACTTTGAACGATAATTGCGTCTTATTACAATTTACCGTAAAAAATGTGTTAGGTATTTGAATATAATTATGTACATGTATGTGTATTTCTGAACCCGTTGAATGTACCAACATTATGACCGAACGCAGCCTACTAAGTTGCTCATGATGACGGAACTACCGACACGCGAGAGTTATTATCGTTCTTTCTCAATATGTGTTGAACAGAGATAGCTCTAAGCAACTAATGTTGGTGGTTTTTCAATAGTCGCATGGTCGGAAGGCGACTGCCAACCAACCAATCATAATATCACAAATATTTCCCCTTAACGTAGAAAAGTAGGGATAGTAAAATGCGAACTTCTGAGGGCAACTTTGTACGATTCCTCTTCAGTTTTAACATAAAACTGTAGTATTTACTTCAAGTTAGCGAAGCTGCTCTCATCGCAGCTTCACCTTGCGTACTTCCATTCGTAACATTTGCGAGAAATGGCACAAATGCGTAATAGAAAAGTTTATTACAATAGACGAAATTACGAAAATGATGTGCTATATCATAAAATATTTAGGTAAGCATAAATGTATAAAAGAATTACCAAACATCTATTTATACAATTGCCAGAACTCGTTATTTTTATAGGTTTAACAGAGATAACGTAATTTAGTTGACTACCGAATTTCTGGAGCCAATCAATGAAACATTAAACGAATGGAGATTTTTTACGGAGTTTAGGTAAGGAAGATGTAAGAGATTTGAAAAAAAAAACAGCAAGTTAAAGATGTTTTTTTAATTAAGGTGACCCTGGAATGCAACTGGGAACTGGCATTGATTTAGGAGTTCATCAGACTACCGTTTTTAAAATTTTGTTGCCACTCATTCAGTTTGATTTTCTTATTTCCCGTTTTTTAATATCTATAATTTTTTAAATTTTCATTAAAGTAGGTTCTTGTCCGATGAAAATTGTATCACAAATTCTTTGAAACTGAATATGCGCACTAACACTTAATGTTTCGCCGTCGTTCGACAGCTTCGTCAGAAGTCAGAAGTGAAAAATATATTTTTCACTGCGTGTCTTCTTGTGCCATTTCCTCGTCTGAAGGCATATTAAACGAGAACTTTTATAATGTTTAAGGAAATCACAAAACTTTGATATAATTTTGACGTGTTTTAAAAAGGAAGTGGGAGAGAATGCTACACATCGGAGAAAATACTACACCGCAGAAGCATCTATTACACCTGGTGAAGTACTTACTTCGCTATGAAGTATCTTCTTTATAAAACGAAGTAAGTTCTTCCGGAAGTTAGTAAATACTACGTAGAAGATGCTAATGCTTGAAGCAGTAGCATTTACTTCGTTTTTATTCATACCACCCATAGGGCCTCTTTCATTCCTATTTCACTGACGGGTCTGTGTATACAGATCCTCCATCTTCAGCCTTTGGGATAATTTCTAAAGAACTAGGCTTACACTTTGCTGGTCGAATATATGTATGACCTTTGTTCCATACATAGCACGGAACTATACGGCATTCTTGTCGCAATAAAGCTCGCTGACCAATCCAATGCTCCTCAGGTAGTCATTTCCTCAGACTCAGTGAGTGCGTTAAAAGCCCTTGATAAAATCCTTGTACAAATACCAAAATAAATCATCTTATTTTCGAAATCAAACAATCTATATTGGATAGTAGCATTAAAGGAAAAAAATCCCTGTGCTGGATTCCATCTCATAAGAGTCTCTTGGGTAATGAAATATTTAGCTGATACAACCAAGCCAAACATGGCAACAAATGTCTTTTAAATAAAACGAAAGTGTTTTTTATGGATATAAGAAGATTGATCAGAAGCTCTACTCTTAGATATTGGAAAGAATATTGGGAGCAATCCTGTAAAAATAAACGAAAATGGTATCGAAACATAAGGCCAACGATTTCTATAACCACATGGTTTTCTCTTCTTCCTGGTAGGTCAAGATCTTTTTATTCAACTATTACAAGATTGAGATTGGGGCATTGTTCCTGCAAAAGTCACTTGTCCAGGATTGGGGTGATTCCCAATCAAGAATATGCATGCGGAGAAATCGAAGACATAAATCACATTTTCTTTCCTAAGTAGACCTAACGATCACATTCCAAACCTGTATCGTTGGATTTTTAATACGGTCTTTGGCAATTTTGGCAAGAAGAACGCGAAAAGTATTTTTAGTTATAAGAAACCTTTGGAAAAATTTTAGTTAATCATATTTTTTTAAATAGTTTTGCCTAATACCGTACCGTCTAGGTCTTCGCACAAACCTAATATTATTCTCATCATCTGATGATGATGATGATAACGAACTACTTATATTCATTTTTTGTTTTTTTTGCAACAGTATCTTTACTCTTGTAATTAAATAATTTAAATATATTCTTGCATTAATGGGAGAATTAAAATCTTAATGGATCCAGATTGTCACATTAAAGTTAATTATCCATTATGTGCTAATACTACATTAATATATATTATGAAATTGATTTTTATTTTAATGCCTACATTAAATTTTAATGGAACATTAAATTTGTTTATGAAATCGGCCCTAAATGTTCATATAATGTACGGTTGCGGAATTAAAAAAAGCATACACTCAAAATGTCTCGCTGTGAACTTAACTTTGTTTGAAATATTTTCGATTTTTACGTCAAAATAATTGTCAAGGTGACATACCGACAGTAACATGCCGCATTTAACTGTTTTTTTAACTGTTGCCCAAAAACCGCAAATAAATACACTAATTGGAGAAGGGTGGTCAGTAAGAAGATACATCTAGAGTTGTAAACAGCTGGCTTCAAGTAAATAACGTTGTGCGTTTGCCATGACCTTCCAGAAGCCCAGATATCAACCCCATTGAACATGTTTGGGGTTATATCATGAAGAAAATTTGAAGAAAATTTGTTAAATATATTTATGGATGTTATTTTATCGTAAATGAATTCTCAGTTTAGTTTACTATTGCTTTCTTGTTGACTCCTAAAAGTGAAAGTTGAATTATGCATTGTGTCATTTTACATGATTTAATTGTCAGCGTTTATGTCAATCTGACAGAGATCGATTTACACTATTCTAATATTGCAAAATATAACCTAAACGCCTAAACACTTGTATGCTTTTTTTGATTCCGCAACCGTACCTATAATAACGTTACAATGAGTGTAGTTTGTGCTGCAGTTGGTTGTTCTAATACTTATGAACGCAGTAAAGGAAATGGCATGCATATAACTTTTCACCGATTTCCGAAAGAGGAATCCATGAATTAAAATTTGTAGGCGTGATCGTTCCTTTAATGCAAAAACTTGGCGAATATGTTCATTACATTTTAATGAAAACGACTATGAAAGGGACCTGCAAGCGGAATTATTAAATTGTACATCAAAAGGTAGAAAACTAAAAGTAGGAGCTGTTCCAGTTACTATTCTCGCACAAGAAGAAAGTGTGTAAGCTTACGATTTCTTCTCTTCTTTAAATTGTTTATAGGAGCCGATAGATATAGAAACTTATCAAGAAAGAAATAATATTACAAATTTAAAAAGTATAACTACAAAATTGAAGAACGATCTTGTTTGGAAAGATCGGGAAATACGGAAAATGAGAAAGAAAAGAACACTTAGTAAGAGAACATTAGAAACACTTAATAAAACAAAATTAGAAACCAATCATTTTCAAATTTACCGCATTTTCTTGACGTCATGAGTTACCTTCCCCATTTCCCCTCCGGTGACTTTCGGTAACCTGAGGCGCTTTCCTTTTAACCGTCGGAGCTATTCAGAGTAGCTCTAACTGATCCGCAACAGTTCCTTTTGAAAAGAATAGTTGCCACCAACTGATCCTGTTTTTACCTGCGTCCGTCCCCTCAAGCACCTACTTTTAAAACTTATCATTTTGAATAAAAAGAGAGGGAGGTAACAGAAATCCCTAAAAGCATTTTTGTTTCGGTTATGTTTGCGACATACAGCTGAATTAAAAAAAAAAAAACGGGAAATGAAATTTTTCCAATTGTAAATTTGGTTGTATTTGTCAATTAAATGTCTACTTGACAACAGGGACTTGACAATACATACCTTTTAAAAAATCTAACCTATTTATTTATAAACTGACGTAGCGTCAAATAATTCTAACCTATTTCTAATAAAGTCATTTTCACACTATGAAAATATTGAAAAAAAAATGTGCCAATTTTTTTTGACATTTCCCGTTTTTATTGATATTTTCAGCTGTACATACACAATAGCTCTCCTTAAATTGCAGGGTCTCGAAACGAATATAAATTATTCATTTGCAGGTAATACCCCTTTTTTAACACCTTTTAAAACAGACAAAACTTTTGAATACACGCATTATTTATGTTATTCATTTCTGAAAAATTTGCGAGTCAAACCTGTGAAATGTTAAGTAATTTAATATATTTTTGCCCGTTTTGCTAGTGTGCGCCTAGTGTTCTATTTATTTTTATAAAAAATGATAGATTGTGATTTTTACCGCAATAATGCCCGGTTGCACCAACTTTTCAAGTAGAGCTTAAATTTAAGTTATGTTTAGAATGTGACATATACGTATGGTCAGTATAATGTCAAATACATTCTGATTGACATTGAAACTTCAACTTAAGTATAAATTAGAATGTGACTAACATTTTGTTAAATCTATAAAGATGTCATAGTCTAAACGCCACTTAAATTTAAGCTCTGATTAAAAAGTTGGTGCAACCGGGCATAAGTTTTTCATTACTACATGCCATTGCTACCAGATTTATTAACTATTGTACTAATATTCTTATGTCAGACTGAAAATCAAACAGGTTATGTTTATATAGTGACATGTGATCGAATTTGTTCCATTTGCAATGTGATCTAGTAGTTCAGAGTAACTCTGATTTAAACTGATCTGATCATATTGGATTACAAATGGAAAGCTACTCTTCTAATACACAATCCAGCTCTATCAACCTTGGATGGTCGCTTCGTTTCCTATCTTGAACTCTCTGATCCCTGGTAACAGAGGCTGAGTTCACGATTACGCTCAGATCGATCGGAGTGTTTCTTTTTCTCACTCTTACATGCAGTGAAACGCAGTCGCTCTTCCTCACACTTTTGATCAGAGCGCTCGGCGAGCGTAATCGCGAACTCACCCAGAGTAGCTTTCCATTTGTAATTCAACATGATCAGATCAGTTTAAATCATAGTTACTCTGAACTACTAGAACACAATGCAAATGGAACAAATTCGATCACATGTCACTATATAAACATAACCTGTTTGATTTTCAGTCTGACATAAATATATTAAATTATTTGACATTTCATAGGTTTAATTCGCAGATTTTTCAGAAATGAATAACATGAATAATGCGTGTATTCAAAACTTTTGTCTGTTTTAAAAAGTGTTAAAAAAGTAGGTATTACCTGCAAATGAATATTTATTTTCGTTTCGGGACCCTGCAATTTAAGGAGAGCCATTTTCCTATGTATTGTATGTATGAGATGTCGCTAACATAACCGAAACAAAAATGCTTTTACGGATTTCTGTTATCCCCTCTCTTTTTATTCAAAATGATAAGATTTAAAAGTAGGTGCTTTAGGGGACGGACGCAGGTAAAAACAGGATCAGTTGGTGAAAACTACTCTTATCAAAAGGAACATGTTGCGGATCAGTTACAGCTACTCCGAGTAGCTCCGACGCGACGGTTAAAAGGAAAGCGCCTCAGATTCGCTTATAATTTTAAAACACATGGAAATTGTCACATGAATTATGATTGACATAAATTTTATAATACAGCCAATAAGTATTGAGAGCTTTTGGCGAGCAAATTTAAATTACTCTTCCTGGTTAAAAGGCAACCTGTAGGTAAATATTTTTAATTTATTCTGGATGTCTTTAAAAATTGGATCTATGTATCTAATTGATGGTATGAATAAAAAGTAAATGTCTTCAAAGATGAAATCCCGAAATCTGAAAGCAAATCATCACAGATTCATTTAAGCATTTCTTTTAATCTGAAATCGATGTAATAAATTGTTAAGTGAATTCACAACAATCTCAAAAGAAATTTTTATTCTCACAAATTAAATTAACTGAAATACAAAATATACAAAATATTTCCTGACTTTTGATTTACAGTTTGCATTATAACAGCCATATTTTCCTACACAGAAACCTCCGAGATCAAAAAATAATCTATCGTGGACAGTAACACAGCACCTTCAAAGACGCATCGTGGACGCAGCTACTATGTGCTTGATAAGAATCTAATCTACTCACGCCGCCGGTTCTTTTAAACAACGAAGTACTTTTATGTTGTATACTAAGAGTAACTTCAAAGATGGCTTCAGGTACAGTTTTGACGATAATCAGTAAATAAGAATCATTTTTATACCAATTATGCGTCGATATAGATATGCTAGAGGATATTATTTTATTCAGTTTAAATTTGGCACATTTGCTTCCTTCTTTAAACTTTGCATGCTCGTCGTTAATTTCGTTTACGATAAAGTTTGCTCCATCCTTTACAACAAGATTACTCGAATTAATGTATTCGTAACCAGTACACGTGCACCAATGCGGTTCAATGCCTGCTTCTTCACAAGACCTCTCCTTTTCAGCTTCTTTAAACAGCGATTTACACTTTGGACATCCTTGGCTAGGGTTTGCAGTATAATTTAGATCTGAAAGAACGAGGACGTCTTGCAAAGTCATGTATAAATCGTAAGGAGTCGTGAGTCTCAAGCTGTTCAATTTGATCGCATTGAATTGCGTAGGATATTTTTCTCTGAACCATTTGGGTAACCAAAAATAGAGAAACGGTAGCCTTTCTTCTAACCAACCGCTTCTTGTTTGTCGTATTTCACCAAATCTGATGCCGTGATCACTGATGAATATTATCATAGAATTTTCTAAAACTTGAGCTTCTGATATGTCTTCAAAGAACTGCAGTATCCTCGTATCCATTCTGGTCGGCGAATTAATTTCATTGTGACTGAAACTGTTCATCCAGAAGAAACCAAAAGTTGGATGGTCTTTAAACATGATGGAAAATTCTTTGGCTAAATTCAGTATCCTTTCGCCGGACATTTCTGGCCCCGTACAATAAGACATGCCGTCTACTCTCTGCGTTTTTAAGGTGTGAGCGGCGATTACGTACGGCCTAAAATAATAATCTACAGGTGGTTCGATAAAACCTTTCTTCGCGAAATTAAACGTGCTAATTTTTGCTTCGTCTTCTGCGTAACTTGTGATGTAACCAAAGCGATTGAAGTCTTTCCAAATGAAATTGCACGCATCTAATTTCCCCAACACCGTGGGCGTGCACTTGTTATAAGAGGAAGTCATATTTTTGCCGGTTAATATGGCCATCAAATTCGGAAATGTATTTTCTCCAATTTTATTGTAACCCTTATATTCTATCCAGTCGTTGTCAACTAAGAAACTAAGAGTCATTGGCAACGTTCGTATAAAATTTAAACGCGATATACTATCTATTCCTATAACATAAACGCCCAATCTCTTATTAGGGGGGTGATCGAGTTTTTCCTGTATTCTTTGGTTGATGTTTATTGCAGCATGGGCATTGCTGTAAACTTGTTTTTTAGAACTAGAACGGCAGATCACTTTTACAGCATTCTCTAAAATCTTCGTTTCATTCTTGAAGTTTATACATTTACTTGTGCTGAAAAGAAAATAAAATACAACGTTGATGATTTGGTTAATCGGTTTTCAGTACAACAGAGAAGTGATAGTGATAGAAATATCTGCCCCATATTTTTTTTTTAATTACAAATGACCTTCTTTACAATCCAACAAGGCATTGTTTGCTACTGATAAATAATACTGCACATCATTATCCTTGAACCATGGTTTAACACAGAGTTAGTTACCTTATTTTACTGTCGGGGTCATTTTTTGATGTTTTCCTGGTGACATTCATGTAGCAACATGTTATGGGTTTTGTGTTATACGCTGCCATTGCGTTTTGGTCTATGTGTAAAATAAAGTCAGTTCCATTTCTTGCAACATAAGTCAACAAATCTTTATCACTGCATGATATGTACTTCTTCTTCTTATAATAATACTTCATTTCCAAATTCCAAGGATCAAAATTAGGGATACGGCATTTGGTATTATAAATTAGGTAATCTGCAAGAAAAAAAGAAACAATGAGGAAGAAACGAAAAACGTGATCAACTCTTACCTTTAGGAACCACCTCGCTTATCGAGTTATTGATTAGGACGATTCCTTGGTTTATGGTGAAGTTCTGCTGGTTGTAGAAGGTACATAGTATCAAAAAATTCGCAACCACCAATACGAAAACTAGTACTCGATATGTACAGTATTTAGGTTTTTCCATTTCATTTTATAAACCTGCAATTAAAAAAATTAAGTCACAACTTAAACGTTTCTTTAAAATTAATCAATCAGTTGGGACGGGCAAACGAAGTTTGCAATTCAAAATGAGATTGGTCTTTTCCATATTTTTGAAGACTCAAAATGCTGAATGTTAAGAATGTTGCATCGACGCATGTGAAGTGGAGAAATTGGAGGAGGAGGAGTTATTGGAGGAAAAGTTGAGTATTTCACAGATGAAAGAAGAAAAGTGGAAAAAAGAATAAACGAGGAATTGCAAATTAATCGTTGTTGCAGAATCAAAAATTGCCTCCAAGATAAAATCGAAGGAGAAAGACCATAGTAGACCTCATAATTGAAGGGGGCCAAACCAGAGGGTTAACCAAATTTAGCCAGAAATGGAAAATGAAATGATATATCACGAGTTCGCAAACGAGCTGAGACTAAGAAATATAATAAGTTATAATTTATATATATAATTCCTAGGAAAGTGACTTAGTTGATGTAAATACTAAACACCATCACTTTATGATCAGTATAATGTATATTGGGTAGTACAGTAGATTAAAAAAATAATAAAATGCGATCTAAGAAGAAGTGTTGTCGTCTATTAGAAATCTCCCTTACCATTATTTATATGTTCAAGAAAGTCCAGTGGATGTAAAACAGGTATAAAAAGTATCAAAAACAAATTGAACTTAGGAGGATCTATTGAAGCGACTGTGACTACTTGGAAAATGTGAAAAAGTTCTTAACCATGTAAGACTTTCGAATGAAAAAAATATCGTTGGTCTTATTCTATACTTCAAACGTGGAAATCAAAATTAATCATTCATTTTAAGTTTTTTATAAATTGAAGAAAACCCCCCATATCACTATTGCCAAATACTTAAATCTTATCTTAACAACAAGGCACTTCTTGCCAAGCATCCAACAGAAGACACTGAGGTGCATCTTATCCAATATGGAGTACCATAAGGAAACGTCTTAGGACCTATCCTTTATTTGTTGTATATATTTGATCTACCAATTATAAAATACACTACAGTCGCCGATGATACTGTGGATTAGCATCCTATGCAGATTCCTAAGGCTGGCTTAAAAGATCTTGAATAAAGGCAAACGAAACAATCATGTTGAGAAGAAACTTTTGCCATTCAACTGCCGCTGGCTGATGCCAGATATCCCGGTGTGCACCTTGACTGAAGACTAACTTGGAAAACAGCTTGGCCTAAAACTATGTAAAGCAAATGTACTAGTTAACTGGATGTAGGTAGCTCTCAATTGTCCGTCGGTAACAAAATATAGCTCTAGAAAGTCGTATTTATGGCAACCTGGTTTTAACTCTGGGGAATAGCAGCCGACCCTAACCTGTACACAATATACATTTAGCTTTAATCATCCAAAGAAAAAACAGAAATTTTGATATGATTTAAAAAAAAATTGGTGCTTTTAATAATAATGGATTTCAGCAGCTTCTCGGCGTCTCAAAACAGAAGAGACCGAGAGATTGAGGAGTTTGTCTGAATAATTTCTGAATTAAGATCTACGAAGATCCAAATCTTTACAATGGTATTTGCGTTTAGGAATTGAGTGATCAATACATATTTAGAGTTTATTTTCTTTTTTTAAAGAAGAATGAGCGGGGAAACACCGCTGAGACTTCTTTTGAGTGACTATCAAAAAACAGATGATCTATGAAGTAAAGATATCATGAATGAGATGACATGGTTCCTTATATGTGTTTATGAATACCAAAAAAGGAAAATTAGTATAGGTATTGCATATGGATGGATGCATCAAATACCGCAGAAGAAAAACGATGAATGAATATGCAATTTTGTGAAATAATAGGCTTGATGTATTTAGGTAAACAAATAACAATGAATAATTCATTGCCTGGAGTTATTTAAATTGTTGTTAAAGAAGAATTTGCATTAAAAATTTATTTTGAGGAAATAGTTTTCAACAATAGTTTTCTCAACTAAAAATTTTGATTTTGCAGGATGCACTAAATCTTGTGAAATATGACGACTTTTGAAAGCACTTTGAAAAAGCCAACTTTGAAAAGCACAACGTGCCTTCAAAAACAAGGATTTCTATTTCTTCTATAACCGCTATAAAAATGAAGCAAAAGATAAAGGACGTTATAAATACAACATTTCTTTTTCTTAATTAAGATGAAAATACGTAAACATTTAAAAAATCCAACGATATGCGAACTGTACAGTTAAAAATAAATTTGCAGTATGAGATGTGTCATTTACTATAAAATTTTTCCTGAGACATCCCTGCAGCTGATAATTTGGGTATAACAGAGTACCACTTTTAGTGAAACAACCTGTATATTTAGGAAGGAGCTCCACGCTGTATATATTTATACGTACAGTGTAATTATAATCGTGTTTAAATAATTTAATTGGTGCACTTACTTGTTCTTCTCGATGATTAAAAGAGAGTCTGCAATTGACTTAAAGTTGTAAAATGTGGAGGCATTTAAACCACTACTGCCTGCATATATGTACAGGTATTTATTACCATAACACATAATAGAGTAGTTCATTGTTTATAATTTACGTGAAATATGAATGAACTGCGTAATTGCATTTTTTTAAACTTTTTTAAAAACTTACAGGCAATTGTGTTTGGTATCGGATTTTAAATTTCTGTCAATCACAATAAAATTCCATCAACACTTACCTAATGTCTCGAAAAACAAACTTACTTTTAGTTTTGAAATTCTCGGAATTTATATATATAATATATTTATATAGATAGGGAAGAAAGTTAAAATGGCAAGAAAAAGCATTTTACTTTAATGAAGCAACAATAATTAATTAATTTCTAATTGTTATTTTAAAAAATAGTTCATTTCTTGTCTATCATTTGCGCTCTGTTCGATCTAAAATAATGAACTGAAAAATACATTTTTCAAATGTATTTTATAAATTATATCTTCGATGGTATTTAATTAACAACGGGGCGAATTCAGGCGGAAAATTATTAGAAAACAACCCGTAATTATAACTCGATACGTCCATGAAAGTTTTAATAAATTCTATATTATCAGTACATAACCCATGAGAATTTAAAACTATTAATATTTGAAGCAAACGCGAGAGAAAAATATATTATTAATTTACACAATGCTTTATTATGCAGCGGGAAAGCAACTATTTATTTATTAAATAATACAGGGTGACTGTTAATTAGCCCGACAAAATGAAACCACGATAAGAAGCGATGTCCGAGAGTTCGGGAAAACACGTTAAAAAAATTCTTTCTGCTTTAGTTCTCCAGAAATAATTAATCACAAAGTAGCCCCAAAACGACGATGCGCCCCTGGTTAAAATGTCGAGGAGCAGATGAACGAAATAAATGCTGCCGTAACAGATTTTTTATAGTTTTATGATACTGCGGCGTGGCTTTGTGAACTTGGTCTTTAAGTAGAATTTCACAACTCCGTTTTTAGGTCAACGCCCGACGTGAATACGAACTCGACAATATTTACTTGACAAATAATGCATGCACAAAATTACCTAAAATAGATTATTCCATGCAAAGAATAACAACACTTTGAACACTTGGTAAGCAAATGAATCAGTAAACTCATTCGTAATCTGTTCCAATGTTAATTATTATAATTCCGTTTTGTGTGTGAGGAATTATTAACACAAATCTATTAAAACTTTAGGAAATTCAGGACGTATTTACAACCTGTGATTTTGGCGCACTGGTTGTAAATCGTTCCTCGTTCTAGTGTACACATTCTTTTCACTTTGAATTCAGTTCTTAATTAATTATGAACTATTCCTTAGAATTTTTTAAACATGATCCCGTAATCTATTGCATTCATTCAGTACGCGATTTAATTATAAACTGGATGCATATCACCAACGACGTTTAAAACAGCTGTACGTAATAAAGTTTTTATAGTCGGCGATGAACTTCAGGTTCAGGTCTAATAAATCGTTTCAGATTTTCGGAGAAAACGGATTCGTTTAAGCAATTCCTTGCAAATGTAATCAATCATTATTTTGTGGCGATAATGATTTATTACTAATTAGTATTACGCATAATACTAGGGTCGTCCAAAACAACAGATTGTATCCTAATAGTTTTATTGTTTCATAAAACTATCCGTGCGATAACGAAATGAACATTTTACTATAAGCTGCCTGTCGGGCCGTGCATTTGACCCCTTTTCATCAGATTTAAATCCTTGCGACTTTCTTTTGTGAACGAAGCGGCTGGTACATTCCGCTCTAGTAAATAATCCGCACGAATTAAAAAAGCAATTTATTTACACAATTATTTGCGAATTTATTATTCGTGTTTCATACAGTTATTTTAGAAATTACTAATAATTACGTCGGATAAGACCCCGCGCAAACTGCAGATTTTCTATCGGCCGAGAGTTTATTCTGAATCAAGTTACGAGAAGTGTAATAATTTAATGTACAGCCACGTATTACATTTCTCGTAGCTTGATGCAGAATAAACTATCGGCCGATAGTAAATCTGCAGTGTGCGCGGGCTCTTAAAGAAAAACTTGTCTTCCCCGGCTGTTAAACGTGTAATAAAACCAATTGAGATGATTGTCAAGGTCGCATTGTGTGCAAGCGAGAGTCAATAAAAAAACTTTATAGTCCTGTCATACTGCCGCATTTATAGAACGTGGCCGCCGTATTTCGTACGCAGTCGGAGCTTGATTTTGGGGTATTTTTTTAATTAATTATAAACTGTTCACAAAATTTTTTAAAAATATTTTTCCCGTAATCTATGATATCGATTCTCTTATATGTTCTTTTTTTGTCTGTACAATTGTCAATCACCGCAATAAGACGTATTTAATTACATATAAGAGTATGACAAAACAAATTTTAAGATATTAATTTTTTTCTTAGATATACAGCGTCTCCCCGGATGGACTTAACTATACTTGTAAACTTCTTTATTTCCCATTTTAGGAAGAACATTCTTCATAAAAAGTTTTGCTTCTTCTTGCAGCTACTATCAAAATTTCGAAATAAAATACTGGGTGGTTAGAAAACGTTCAACGTGAAATTTGGTTAAGATACCTTTTCTAACCACCCTGCATGTTATTTCGAAATTTTGGTAGTGGCTAGAAGAAGCAAAACTTTTTATGAAGAATGACTGTTCTACCTAAAATGCGAAATAAGGAAGTTTACAAGAACAGTTAGGTCCATCAGGGGACATTTGTATAAAATACAAGAAAGAGTTCTTCATTAAATAGAAATAATGTAGGGACTTACGTTATTTTAAATTTCAAACAATGTGGATAACATCGCTAGATGTGAATCTCTAAAGAGATGAGTTCGAATCGTACTATCTATGTATAAGTGAATGGGAAACTGAGATGGTTAAAGCTTTTCAGCGTTCAGGGGATGGAAAATGAATGTCAATGGTCCGGAGTCTGCGCGCAAACACCTTTTCATTGATGGCTCTTAAATTTTCACTTCCTGTTTTCATTAATTAAATTCTCAGGTTAAGTATGTACATATAAGATTATTATGATTGTAATATTAAACGAACATCACGTATCCTTTACGACGTGAGTATAAACAATAAGATTTTATTTTAGCGAGTATTTTGCTTGGTAAGCTAATAGCGAGATGATAGTAATCGATAGTCGCATTCTGCATTTTCGCGAGAACCCTTTGAATTACTGCAGCAAGGCGTGAAGTACAATGTAAATGTACGGGGTGTTTAATAAATATCGCTTTCACAAATGATTGCATTTATTATAATATTTAGACTTAGAAAAATATGTACCTCCTTTAGTTTTCGAGAAATAATTAATGAAAAATTATTCCCAAAACGACGATATATCCCTGGTTAAGAAAGAGCTGTAGATGAACGAAATAAATACAACCATAAAAATGCTTTGTAGTTTTATGATTGTCGTAGTGCGGCGTCGGGCGTGAATACGGAATTGTCGTGATCAGCTGAAATACGAACTTCAAAATATTTACTTGACAAATGCCTGAAGTAAATTATTCCGTACAAATTGTGTAAAATAAGATGAAAACACCTGCTTTGACAGGTAAACAAATAAATCACTACAACTCGAAAACAATTCAAATCTCCTTGTTAAGAAATTCTCGAGGAATTTCTGGTATTTTTCTTTAATTCTAATTTAAATTGAATTGTAAATAAAGTTTATTCCCACAAGCAAACATAAACATAAACATTTCGACATCGTTTTGTGGTCCAATATTATGCGTTACCTTTCCCTTGCATTTTAATCAGTCGGTTTTATTTATGCCATTTATCGCTGATGTTTGAATAGACTTTGCTAATAACAAAGAATTGGTGATGACAACTAGAATTATAGAAACATTATAATCAGTAAACACATTCTTAACCTGTTCGGTTTGTTAATTATTATAATTTCATTTTGTGTGCAACGTTCAATAAGAAAGAACTCTATTATTATAAAAGCCGAATTAGTAACACAAATTTGTACAAAGTCTAATAAAATTCAACACGTGCATTCGGTGTTTTATTTTTTAACGGACCGAATTACCTGTCGTAAATTATTGTTGCTTCCATGTAAGTATTTCACTTTTGTGCACCATTGAAAACGTAATTGATTTTAATTAATCTCATAGCAGTTAATACCCTTATGTGACGCATTCATCATCTGCTATACGACTGTGTGTTATTAGTTCAAGGTCAAGCTTTACGATTGAACAACTCTGATTTTCTGCGTAACACCATAAACGTTTATTGCACGCTTTTAAAGCTGTAAACTTTTGGTACTCTTTTTACGTCTGGGTGTAACCTTCATTTCTGGTAAATTTTTAATTAATTTTAAATTGTTGTATAGATTTTTTTTCCATTTTCCACAAATCAAGTGCAAATGCAAGTCTCTTCTTTTGTTGGTCCATTCAAAGAATATATGGAAATTGTAGTTATCCTTTCAAGTTCCTTTTTTAAATCAATAAAATTTTACAATAATTCTTAAATAATCTTGGCAGAAGAAAATTTCTAAAATTAAAGCGTCACTAGGGGCCTTTAGCAATACATTAAGTAAATATTATTATTATTAAAAGTATCAGAGTTTAAACATTACTTACATATCTGTTGCACTATCAAATATGAAGCACTGCAGTTTTTAATATTTTATCGCGCAGAGTATATTTGCTGCGTTGGTCATTGCTATAACTACAAACACTGTTTTAAGATATTTTTTAATTGCGGAAGTTCATGTTGTTTTATCTTTATACTTACCCACGACTTCCCTCTCAGCTTTAAGGCTAATCTATTTCTTACCGTATTAAGAGACATAAGTGTATATGTAGGTACATTAGAGCCAGCAATTTTTAATTAATTGATTATAAAATACATTTTTCTAAAAAAAATTATTAAAAAAATTAATTATTTAGAATTAGGTTGTGTAATGTAATATAATTTTTCTTGAAACTCTAATCAATTTCATTATCTATAAAAGGCTATATTTATCATTTTGAAAATTTGTGATGCTCAAACAGATCATCACAGCAATGTATTTTGCTTCCAATTCTATTTAGAAGAAGGCTAAAAAAAACTTCAGCCTGTGATTCCTATGAGTAATTCAAATAAAAAACTTCAAATAAACATGTGTCCGATAATGCTTTTTAACGGAAGTGTAGCCCTTGAAAGTTTATTACATGTTGAATGTTTACAACTTTAAGTCGATATTGAAGTACTAATTTTTGTTTTCATATGTAACAAATGAAATAAGAAATAAACCTACCGCTATTGCTTTGATTGATTGACGTTACATGTTATAAACTTTGAACGGCTTCACTTCCGTTAGTAAGCATTATAGGACACGTTTTTTTTTATCTGTGGTGGTTACCCAACGGGGTCCTAAGTCAAAGACTTGTCAGGACCTCAGGAGCGGGAGTGTATTTGAGTGTGTGTAAAGTGTTCCATGGCTTTGTTACTTCCAACCTTCTCGCCGTTTAAGGGGAAGCAGTGTCGAATTTTATCCCCAACACTGAAGGGTGCCTGAAGTCGATACCGACCACCCCCGAGAAAAATCTCGAGTGCGGTTCGAACCGACAACCATGCGATTACCACTGGACCGTTCAGGCATTCAGGCGTTTATTTGAAGTTTCTTGTTTGAATTACTCATAGAAATCACCCGATGAAGTTTTTCCCCGACGTCATAAATCATCCTGTTTAATAAGTTTCTTTGAAGAACAAAAAAAGTGCCCTAGATTGAATAGGCTTAAAATGGAAGCGAAGAAATATATTGAAGGTTTCGTTTTGAGTTGGAAACTTACTCGTATGCATTTGTTTTAAATTCTATGCTTGCTGCGTTCGAAAATTATACGTCGGATGTATCTGGGGCTTATAATCTCATCTTTCTCACTCACGATTTTTAATCTATTTTATATCTCGCTCATCCGTTTAAAAAAATCTTGTGTTTATATTATTTCTACTACTTAAATGTGGGATGTGAAATCGCCTGTTGTCATGGAAATACTATAAACACAAGATTTTTTTAAATGGATGAGCGAGATACAAAATAGGTTAAAAATCGTGATTGAGAAAGATGATATCATACGCTTCAGATACATCCGACGTACAATTTTCGAACGCAACTACTGTATGCGATTCTAGTACCTACAGATGCAGGCGTGGCTTCGCTAAAAGCTATGGCTATTTTACTTCATAGCACTTTCCAGTACAGTCCCGTATCCTCCTTTTTTCAGGTTTCAATGAAACAATCTGTATACAATACAGCCGTGTCCGAAACAAAAATTGCGTAAAATCGTTGATTCTTAACGAAAATAAAAATCTTGTTGATCAGGGATGGGAAATCTATTTGTGAAGGGCCAAATTAAAAAAAAAGAAAAATAGATTCTGCATTCTAATTTGGACATTGTGTATCATATGTACCGGGTGTCCCAACGGTGTGTATTCCTTCTGTGGAGCCTATAGGAATAATAAGTAGAGAAAAACAAATTAAGAAAGTTATACTAGACATCATGCGGCACATTTTAAAATTATTTTCAACTATACAGAGTGTTCCAGAAAGTGTTGGTGCATACAAAGTGATTTTTCTTAATGGAATACTCTGTATACTCTTATAAATTTGGATGTCCCGCGGAGAGATGTTTACAATAATTTAAAGATATATTGATTACACTCAGCTATTTTCGTAAGAAAAAATTTCTTCTTCGAAAATTCCTTCAAAATTTAGAAACTTTGAACTTATGTTGCTGACTATGGAGATGACACAGACTTACGAAAATATAACAAAATGTTCTTAGAGCTTTGGGCTTTTTAAAAATATGAAAAAAGTTAAAATATCTTTTAGCATTATACAGGGCAAACAATACTTGCGAAGCACTCAGTATCTCATTTTTTTTAAATGGAATGACCTATTTTTTATTTCAGAAATAGATAGTACTTAAGCTTAGCTTTTTACTGATATCATGTTATATGTATACCTTTACTTCTAATATTTGTTTTACTAGAAATATTGTTTTTACTACCATTAGAATTTTTTGGTTTTTAACCTTTTACTTTTGGAAATAAATTATAACCATAAATTTGAAACTTCCTAGAGCTTCCCAAACTAAAAATGCAGATATCAAAATTCGAATACCACTGGTCACATACCAAGGAAATAAAAATATTTGAAGTGGACATAAGAGTAAAGTATCTCCAAGATACGCGGAAATATTATTTGAAAAAGTTATTCAGAATTGTTATAAGATCTCAAATATGAAATCATGGCTGACTGCGATGAAAATTTTTTCTTCACACATTTCCCTGTTTTTCTCGTATCATTGTGTGTATTGTAAAACGTTAAATGTGTAGACTGGACGTTTCTTCAGGTGTGATATAAATACACTCTGGGATTTACTTTTTTCTCAATTACTATACAAAAATTATAAATGGAAGGCTAAAATGTTCAAATAGTAGTAAAAACAAGGTTTCTAATGAAAGTAATACTAGAAATATAGGTATATAACCTGGTATCAGTAGAAAGCTAAGTTTAAGAACTACCCATTTCTGAAATAAAAATAGGTCGTTCCAAAAAAATGAGATACTGAGTGCTTCGCAACTACTGTTTGCCCTGTATAATGCTAAAAGATATTTTAATTTTTTTCATATTTTCAAAAAGCCCAAAGTCCTAAGAATATTTTGTTATATTTCCGTAAGTCTGTGTCATCTCCATAATCAGCAGCATAAGTTCAAAATTTGTAAATTTTTAAGGAATTTTCGAAGAATAATTTTTTCTTCCGAAAATAGCTGAGCGAAATTAATATATCTTTATATTATTGTAATCATCTCTCCGCGGGACATCCAAATTTATAAGAATAAACTGGGTGTTCCATTTAAAAAAATCCCTTTGTATGCACCAACACTTTCTGGAACACTCTGTATAGTTGAAAATAATTTTAAAATGTGCCGCGTGATGTCTAGTATAACTTTCTTTATCTTTTTTTCTCTACTTGTTATTCCTATAGGCACCACAGAAGAAATACACACCGTTGGGACACCCGGTTACATATAATTTTCACGTGTCTTAATTTTAACTATAAACGATTCTCAGCTCATAGAAAGATTAAATACAGACAGTGAGCGAAAATTCATGTAATGCAACAAAAAGAAATTCTCCGTACTTTTACTGTTAATAGAAATAATCATAAAATTCCGGAAATATTAATAAATTGCACAATTATATATACCATATAAGAGAATCGATATCACAGATTACGGGGAAAATGTTTAAAAAGTTCTATGGATCAGTTTCTAATTAATTAAGAATTTAATTCAAAGTGAACAGAATGCGTACGGTAGAACGAGGAACGATTTACAAGCAGTGCGCCAAAAACACAGGATATAGAGTTGCAAACGCGTCTTGAATTTGTTAAACTTTTAATAGATTTGTCTCAATAGTAATTCGTCACACACAAGACGAAGTTATTATAATTAACAGATGATGAAGGCATTTATTGATTAAAACGTTTTAGATTTGTGTGTCAAAAAATGAAGTACCTACACGTTTCTTGTGAAACTAAATTTTATTTACAATACAATTTAAATATTAAAATGAAAGAAAAACATGTACTAGGAATTCTTAACACGGATATTTAAATTGTTTTTCGTTTTAGAGATTTATTTGTTTACCTGTCAAAGCATGTGTTAAGAGTGGGGCCGTTGTGATCCTTTGCATGGAATAATCTGCTTCAGGTGATATGCATGCATTTGTCAAGTAAATGTTTTATAATTCGTATTTCACGGCGTCGGCCCTAAAAACGGAGTTGACCTGAAATTTCACGCCGCCGTGCCTACCATAAAATTCTCATGAGGGTATTTATCCTCTATTTCAGAGGCGCACTGTCGTTTTGGAGCTAATTTTTGATTAATTATTTCTCGAAAACTAAAGTAGAAAGAATTTTTTAAACAGTTTTTCCATATTATCCCTTCCCTTCTTATCATCTTATCATTTTGTCGGGTTAAATATCAGTCACTCTGTATTATGGTTTACCTTGATTAACATTTTATTTTTATTTGACCGTTTGCACTGAGCCGGCAGAAAATAATTGAATTATGGACCTTAAAAATTGCAAATTCATTTCTCGCAAAACAAGACACCCAAACATCAGTTCTTATCGTGTTTTTTTTTGTCGGAACAATTGTCAGTCACCCTGTATAAATTTTCTTTTGTATTGCAATAGTTTTCAAAATGTGTTCGCGAGTCTCTTATTTTTATAAATATTCGTTATTGTCTTTTAAATCTTTAAATCTGTATTTACACCTACCATGTAGTAAAATATAAAAAAATAATTTTCTGAGGTTTCGCAAAAATATTATAATCTTGGGGGTACTAAAGTTTGAAGATCACTGGTTTAGAGATTGAGTTCACAGAATGTTTAATTATAAATGCAATTTTCTGAAGTAAAACTAAAAACCATACATTAATAACATAACTAAAAATAATTTATGTAATTAGAACTAAAACTTTAAGTAAAATAAATATGAACTTTTTAAATACAATTTATGTATTATTTTCGAAAAAATGATAGAAATTGCCTATTTTAACAGAGAAAGTCATTTTTTAAAACTTACACTTCTTTGGTTTTTCTTCAGTAAGTTATTAAATTTAGTTGTAAACACCTTTGTTAATTTTTTTGGAAATTTAATATAGTAAATTAAAATCCATAAAGTGTAGATAATACCGCTATTTATAAACTGATGCGGTTTCAGCACGCTAGCCAACATACGCAATATTTACTTGATGTAAACTTGCCATTGCGGAAATTAACTTTCAAATGATGGTTCAACAAGTTGTAAAGCAAATAAGAAGCACAATATAGTATTTTTCAAATTCATATACGGAGTTAATAACTTCTCATGGCTAAGGAAGATTCTTAAAATAAAAGTGAACTTTATTTACTCATAACGAAAAAAAAAAAACTTTGCAAATACACATAACAGAGGCTATTATTATTTATTTACTTGCGATGACTTTTTTTGGTTTTGGAGACCGTACCATAACTATTAACAAAAAAAAAAACAATGCACAAGTGAAGTTTACATTACAATTTTCGTGAAAGAACTAATTAATAATTTTGGATGACGAATGCTGCAGACTTTTTATTATTTATCATTTCTCGGAAATATAGTTCGGTATTGCTTTTATATCAAATATGTAAATATATGATAATTCTAAACTTATTTGTTTACGAAGTACAAAATATTAAAACCTATAATTGAACATAATAAATACAAAAATTATACCTATACAATTGGCAACTAGCCGTCAATTATTTTTCATTTTTTAGCCTACATAAAACTACCAGGACTCCTTGTAGATACATATACAGGAGCGAATTCAGATTATATCAAGGGGAGGAGGTCTTGGGTGAAGAGAGATCTTTTTAAGTGAAGATGAAGTGAAGGAAAGGGTGCAATCATATTTACGTATCGCAATTGTTTTTATGATGGTTAAAATACATGCAGTAAACATGGTAAAGATAAAAATTACGAGGGCTGGTTGTGGGGATACGCGACGTGCGTTCCATTTTCGTCATTAACGCACTTATGCCCAGTTGCACCAACTTTTTAAGCAGAGCTTAAATTTAAGTTATGTTTAGAATGTGACATTTACGTATGGTCGGTATAATGTCAAATACATTCTGATTGGCATTTAAACTTCAACTTAAGTATCAATTAGAATGTGATAACATTTTGTTAAATCTATAAATAATGTCATAGTCTAAACACCACTTAAATTTAAGCTCTGCTTAAAAAGTTGGTGTAACCGGGCATTAATGCAATATGTTTAAGAAACGTATTGTATTTTATATCAAGAAAAAAAATTGTAGTTCTTGGAACTCTGCATTGAGTATTTTTGTTTGTATATTGACAATTACCTTATATTATGTATAATGCATCAATCATCAATAATTCTTCATTCAAATATCGAGAGAAAAAAATTAATTATTACATCATTGTTGCATTCCCGGATGCAATAACTTGATCATTAATAGAATTATTATTTTCGTTTAAAAATAGGTATTCATTTTCAGTCCCGCTCAATAACGAATGTAGATTTTATTCTGTACGCGTGTATGTACAGCAGCGGACAATAAAATCCGGACAAGAATTTGATATGCCTATTTCACAAATTTGGTAAGTTGAAGTTATGTTTCCGTCAAAACGTAAGTAAAATATTTTTCTGTCCAAACTTCACCTGGCAAAATCAATACTCTGCTCTTTGGGCGGAACTTAAACAAGGCGTTTTGTCAAAATATAAAGAAATCCAGAAAATAAACACGAACAATCAACAGTAAAATTTGTATTAAACATCAGAGTTACTAGTGACTAAACGTCAAAAATATTAAAGTAAAATTTACATTAATTTAACTTGAAAGCTTCCGCGGCTGTCGTCCATATTTGAATTGGCTTCCGGTTGGAACCCCGTCACGTTGACTTCTTCTACTGCCGACGTTTCGTTCTCCATTGCAGAAGAACTTCTTCAGGGCTGCTGCTGCTGATGGTGTTGCTGCTGCTTCTCATTAGAGAGACTAGTTTACATTGTAGAAATGACGTGCTCGGATTTTGTTGTCCGCTACTATACATACAATTATAATAAATTCATAGTTATATATCTTTTTTGATAAGTAAGTCGCCCTGCTCGAGATTGCACCGTGAAATTCTCAAACACAAAATATCCTGCTTATTTATATCCCAGATAATAGGTCTCTCCAGATAGCCAATGAGATAGGAACGAATGGACGCTCTAAAAATATTTTGATTTGTCATATCCAAAAATTGGGTATTATGATGATATACAGGTGTCCTAACAGTATGTTCTCAGGCAATATCTCGATAACTACTGAAGATACAGAAAAAATTTCAACACAATTTCTTTTTTAATTTTAAAGGTCTACTACGTAAAATTATTTTTATCTATACAGAGTGAATCAAAACAATAGTGCCGGACACAACTATTTTATTTCAAATAGCACATCCTATATATGAAACCAAATTTGGATTGCCCATAAAATTTTACACATTTTCTGTATATCATTGCATATACCTAAATCTAACCGTTCTTGGGATATTTAACATTTTGTCTAAAAACTGCCATTTGCAGCTACTATTTATTTATTCACATTTTATTTATCTTTAGCTCTACGAAAAATATTTTTAGTACAGATGCAGTTGATACATAAGCTTATTATAAGCCATTATTAAATGTGCTTGTATCGCTACAGGATGGTCATGGTAATAAACAAAATCTCAGAAATTTCAAAATGACAAAACACAATTTTCTTAAATAGCATGCCCTATGTTTTTCTATCTTAAATTCTTCGTTTAATAAAATACTTTCATTTTTGTTAAGTATGTCATACCTATCTGCGATATTTTTTGAGATTTTTTGATTTATTTGAATTATTTCTTTTAAAACGAGTTATTGTCTAAGGTGGCCGTGGAAAACGGCAAACAAGTGAAGCTGTTGACTTTATTAAGTAATCAAGCGACAATAATGTACAAGCATTCGTTATTTTAAGTATGAACTCCTTTAAACAATTATACATTTTTTCATAACCTGTGAGCAACTAAAAATCAGATTAAAGTCGGCGGTGCAAAGAAAATATATATGTGTGATTAACTGAATTAATTAATATAATACATTCATGAACTGTCAGATCAGCCTAACGCCGCGTTAGTAACAGACATATGGTGGATTTCACAAACGTTACTTAAATTTAATCATGCGTTAAAAGTAAACGTTCCTATGGTTACGTGTGCTGAAGGTATAGGAATGATTATTCTTAACCAATGATTAAATTTAAGTAACGTTTGTGAAATCCAGCAATACTTTTTCTTTGCACCGCCGACTCTAATCTGATTTTTAGTTGCTCACAGGTTATATCATAGCTCTAAAAATAGTTTGTTAAATACTCAATAGATGTCACTTGTTTGCGCAAATTTGAAAACTGAACATTTTGCTAATTCCGAAGCTCAATTGGTTTATTTACCGCCAAATGTCTCTTTTAAATAACAGAGGAATAAGTGCAAATTGGGGCTAGGATGCGATAACGTGACGTACGGTTATAATATGCTGTTAATTCTCCTTTTAAACTTTGCATCACACCACTTAGTTATAGAATTTGTTGACATGTTACTTATATTTACAGGTTTCTTTATTCCACTCTGCTATTATAACAGTAGCGCCACCACGTATTTGGTGAGGTAGCTCCAAACTAACACCAAGTGTGAGTCCAAATTGGGGCTTCAAATTTAAAACACTAGATTAGTCATCTTATGTTATCTGTGTTTATATACATATATAGGATGTTTTCGAAAGTGTGGCTGAAAACAGTACCTTGGTATTTATATGTACCGAGTATATGATTGAACTGGCCTTAGACAAATACGTCGTTACGGCTTTAATTATTACAAAAACAAAAAGTAATGTCAACACCTAAAGGTAAACTGTCACAATTGTCAATACATATATGGAAAAATTAAGTAAAATTCAAAATCAGTACCGGGTACCAATTTTCAGTAGTTTATGAAATTATTTTTCTTTTCAAAATGAACACAGAAAAAAGGAAAATAAATCTGCCATTCTTTAAGATTTGTTTGATATTGTATCAGGATTCTTTTTCAGCTACACTTCCAAAAACACCCAGTATATAATATAAGAAGAAAATAATCTTATTTACGAGGGCCTTACAATAAAGACTAGGTCTGAATTTATTATGGTCATGTGCGATGAGTTACAAAACGCTAAAAAGCAGAAAATATTGTCCAAATGAACAAATGTACAAATTGAACTGTTTCTAGTGTCTTGATTTTGATAGAATCATTTATTGAGTTTACTTCTTTTCCGCATTTTGCTACAAATTATTCATCACTTGTAATAGTACTACCAGCGGCGGGGCAAGACCTAAATTTGATGTGAGCAAGATAAATTTTGCGAGGCCCTCTGGTGGCGCAAGAGGACGGATTTTATATAAAGAAGAAACCCAAAACTTCCCAATGATAGAAATTACCCACTACCTTACCTGCATACGGTAAATTTAGCCGCAGTTCAGGTAATTACCCGTAATTTGGCAACACTGGTTGCTAGACTAGATTTTTAAAAAACGAATGTGGTAGGTTAGTATTTCCAGATGCTTGCTAGACGGTGGGATTTATCGTTTTATAGAGAGTAAAATCTTTACTCGCGATCACGGCTTTTAATGGTCCTAGTTAAATATTTTTCATGAATTAAAGATAGCTGCATAAACTTCCGAGGCGCGAGGTCCCTCAGACCGCGAGGTCGTAGGCGATGGCCCACGTCGCCTACGCCTTACGTCTGAGTACGCCGTACGCCTCTGAGTACTACAAAACATTATTTCGAACACTAACCATACGGATACAGTATATTATTTCGAACTTCCACTCTTTTAATAAATTATTTGAAGACTATTATTAGCCGGAGGTCCTTTTTTAATAATGCAAACGCGACCGATTCGAGTTCGTTTAATACGTCATTGGTATAGTTGGGGCATTACACTCGTACTATAAGTATTGACATCGCTAGTTTTAAAAAGAAGAAGAAAGTTTCATCAAAATAAAATAATTTAGTTTAAAATTAAATTCAAAAAAGACCAAAAAGAAAGTCAACTTAGGCCCGATCTTTCCACCTCCTGATAAATTTATTTGACGAATAAATTTACGAATCACCATGGAAACCATTCATAAAAATCAAGTTATTTGCCAAATAACATTATCGGGAACTTTATTAGGAGGTGGAAAGATCGGGCCTTAGTGATATTTCAAATTTATTAAGGATTATTACGGGTGTTGCAACAATGTATGTTATTTATTCAAAATAAAGTTATTTCTATTTTGATAAACATTTCAATATTGGTTGTACATACAAATTTTCATCTGGCCAGACACTATTTTAATTAAAAATTGAAAATTTAAATAGCCAAATTAAAAAAAAAGAATAGGAAACTCACCTAAGTGCAACTCGCTATGAATCATTGCAAAGGCACACTTCCAAACAAAGAATGAAAACAACACACACAACTTAATAAAATCTAAAAGAAGATTGCAAAAAAAAACCTCCACATTAGCAAGTTAAGACGTGTGTTGCTACTTTATTAGCGTTATCTTCATATCAATTGTAATTGAAGTAATGGTCGGAAATCCTTGTAAATTCGTTAGATCAATTTGGCGTGGTGGTAACGAAGGTACAAGCGATGCCTATCTATTTATTATTTGATTCATAAAGTTGCCTAACTGTTTAGTAATAATAATAATTAAGGTGATGGAGAAATGCAAATACATAAATCTTGTGAAAACAATGAGTCAATATGAATTGCGCTGACACTAATAAGAAACTGAATACATTAGGATGTTCAATCGCGTAAGGTAGTATTTTTTTTGCATATATTGTTTAAGTTTTATATAAATTTTTCTTTACGAATGAATTCTAGTTCGTTGACTTAGCTTGGCTATTGTTCTGAACTGTTTATAGTTTAAATAATACTACTAACTTTTAGGCCCAGCTTAACTTTAAACCAAACCTTAAACCCTTAAGAACGATTGTTGAAATAATCGTTGTTATGGGTTTAAGCTCAGCTTAGATTTTAACTGTCATTGTACAACTGGGCCTTATTATCGTATACTTTTGTACTATTGCGAGATAAATAATTGGTACGGTTGCTTTGTAAAGTAGGCTGAATTTTCAAAATTTTAGCATATTGAAGTGCTCTTAAATTCTAGAATTAGCAATGATGGTTGATTTTTCAGCCTCCGAAAGAATCTTGTAAGGCATCTTAATAACTTACACCGACTTTTGACAGTAACAATATCAAATTTTATACTAATTTTATATTTTTAGTACGAAATCGCATAAGCCAGAAAGTCCTATTTAAATAGGGAAAATCTGCCGTACCAAATATTTATCTCGCAATGGTACATAGCTTTTACAATAATTTTAACAATGATTGTAATCTTAATTGTAGATGTTAACCTTATTCTAGTTGGATTGGATAGTGGTTTAGTAATATTCAGAATTGATTAATTCAATTTTGCAATGAAATAAAAGATAAGTTACTAGTTACACAATTAAGTGTAGTTAGAAAAAAGGAAAATAATTACAAATTTATTCTTTCAAGATGGGTTGAGAGATTATTCCTCTGTTATATTTCAATTTCAATTAATTTTTTATGAATATAGGACAAAGTAATATGATTTAAATCAAAGGAAAAAAATCAGTTTAACGCTCTATCTTGCTGTTAAAAATAACAGTAATGATAACGTAATTGTTGCCGTGCTTTTGTTTTCGCATTTAAGTGAAAACCGTTTGCGCCGAAAGTTGACAAGGAACAATAATAAAAAAATTCTAAAACATTTAAAAAATGCTCTTATAGGAAATATCTATCCATTTAGTTCCCAAATTTTTTAAACTTGTTGTACAGTAACACGATGTGCAAACAGATTCGTTAAAGAAACGACAAATGATTTTATTTACAAAGCAATTGATAAATTTCACACTTAATAATGTTATTAGAATGTGTGAAGAGGTAATTTACGGTAAAGGTATTTTGTATCAACTGAAGCATGCCAAAACTGTACAGAGAGGACCTTAGAAAAAATGAGCTTGAAAATAAAGAGCCTTTGGTTTATTCCCATGCCTACAATTGTAAAGACAATTGTTTTTATCGGAATAAACCAAATATTAAAGTTAATCAGTGATGAAACTAAAGTAAAACAAAAATTGAAGTATTTATAATTGTATCATTCTTTTGCTTAAATCGGTATCTTTTATTATAATAAAGTTGTTTACAATTAAATCTGTATACTTACCCCTTACACTGCACTTTTCAAATTTCTGTCATTTAAGAAATTTTATTTAAAGAAACGGAAATAAATTTCCCGGACATATTTCTCCAGATTAAATATTAAACAGCAGGTTGTCATAGGATACTGCTTTGAGATTTATTATACAATTTGACTTTACTCTAAACATTCTTAAAGCTCGAGATTAAGGAATTCCCCGGCTGAAAAACACGCTACAGTTAATCTCAGATACTTTTTTGGTATACACTAATGAGAACGTGAGAAATCAACATTATTGTTATATTTTAATTTCCAATCGTACTTAGATAAAAACTAATTGTAAAATCACACGTTTCAGTTTCATGTATTTGGAAGTATTAATTTTAATGCCGCTCCTAGTGTATGTTTACAATATTGTGTTTTTATTTATTCTTTTGCATAGTCAAATTCAAGGATACTAAACTCTTTATAGGATGGCTCATTCCCTATGCTGCAATGTAAGCCCGTTCCACTCCACACGTGACGTCAGTAACGGGCCTCGCTTACTTAAATTTCCGGATGATGGCGTTTTACGTAAAACAAACATTATTTGAAATCTGCACAAAAGAGAATTTCTAACTCTTAACAAATTATTTTCATATTTCAAATTTCAGCAATTTCATAATTTCTTTCAAACACCGTTTAATTGTCACAGGTCACAGCACATTGATAAAACGTTAGTTCCATAAAATACCTGCAGATGTCGTGACCAAATTTTAAATTCGTCAGTTCTTCAATAACTTGTTTCATCCAATTAAATATATTTCTGTTTTCAAATTGTAAATTTCTTTTTAAAATAAAATTTTATCTTTGCAATGAAAGCTGCAGTCTTGTTGAAACGATGGGAATGGAAAACAACTCTCATCGCGGCGTTCATAACCGCGCTCTTTAGTCTGTTCTCGTATCCCCCCGCATTCCTCGACGCGACGTTGGGGTTAGGCCTGTTGGATACGTCACGCGGGCGGCAGACGGATTTCAGAGATTGAGCCATCCTTATACAATTAACCAACCTTGAGTCAAATGAGATATTTAAAAATTATTGTCTTTATTGCCATCTATGTTTTCTTATTGAATTGTCTCTTGTCAAGGCATGGCCAGCTACATTAACATTCACTGACGTGTATGTATGGCCGTTTCAATTCGACTTTAAAAAATTTTGACGGGTACTCCCCTCAGCGCCTCTTGTGAGTTTTTAAGTAATTGCAGTTGTCATTATGTTACTATCAATAGTTTTATAGTATCTTTGATAGGGAGCGCTGAGGGGAGTACTCCACTAGAGTGCCTTAAATAAGAGTGAAGACATACGTGAAGTCAATTTCTATTGGTCGCAAGCGACTTTAAACCTTATTTACCAAGGTCGGTAGCCATTTTCGTGCTAGAAATGGGCATGTTTCAGAATTTGGTCTACCGGTTTAATTTCTCAACCACCGGAGCATTTCAGACTTCACTGGTTGTATATTTAATGATGCGTTGGTAGGGCCCCGATTTAATATACCGATTACATTCGGTGAATTGTGAAATGGCCTACGTATATGTTGCGCAATATGGACGTTGACGGATATTTTGAGGTTAGTAATTGTTCTTTGTTTTGAGGTAGGTTAATTAAATTAGTTAAACTTAATTATTCAGTTTGTATGTATATACAATCCGTCTGCTTTTTATTTCAATACGGCTTTGTAGTTACAGAAAGAAAATAGTAACGATAAACCGGTTAGCTAATTTGAACTACCACCACCTAATTTTGAACTTCCCTCCTATCCCTTCTCATTTAGCATAAAAATGGCGCCTATGCCTTCACTCTTATTTAAGGCACTGTATACTACACGGCGTGCTTTCTCGGAACCGAATTTTAGGCGAATTGAAGCGGCCATACATACACGTCAGTGAATGTTAATGGAGCTGGCCATGGTCAAGTCGAAAAATGGTTTGCAATAGGTTTGTTCCAGCAATAGTTCGTAACTAGTTCGAAACCGTAGTCATCAAAATTGTACATTTGACGGGCCGTTAAAATCGGTCATTACTTCGGTGGGCAACTCGTTTTAATGGTTCAGAACTAGTCAGCTGCTGGAACAAACCTAATACCGTCAGCCCTCGGACAGTGATCTACAAGACCTCCAACTCCTAGTGTGTAACAGGCTTTACCAACGAGTTAAGTATTAGTAGCAGGGAACCTACGGCAGTGGGAGAACGCAATTAAATTAAAGTTACCACTTTACGGTAGGTCAGTTTCTGCAATATGTCGGTTTGTTGACATCCGTTGTTGTAAAATAATTGCTGGATTTTGTGTTTGTATCTGAAAACGAATCTATGTGTTTATTTAGCAACTGTGACTCGTAGTACATACAAACGATACATTCATAGGTTATTATAGAGTTCTGTTAAAAAGTGAATGACTTTTAGGTTACTTAAACAATTTTTCGTTGATCAGTGGTGCAGCAAGCGTAATGTAAGTAATGTAAGTGGTACATTTATAATAGAACTCCAGTGTCTAGAATTCAGTTAAATTTAGTGAAGTAAGTGTATTATAAACAGTGTTGAGCTGTGTGGGTTTGTGGTTGTACCAGAAATTTATAAAACGCTTGCATCGTATAGCGGCCATATTTAGGTACCACTTTGGACAAGAAACTACTGTAAATATGACTACCTCCTATTTATTCTTTACTCGTTGGACTTTCCAGAACAATGAAAAATACAGGAACGGCTAAGCAGAGCTTCGAGTGCCACATAATTTTATATTAATCACCAGTATGATCACTTTCGCTCAGAAAATAATATGATCTTGAGTTAAAGAAGTTCATTCACTTCAAAGAATTCTAAATGAATTTTAAAGTCCAAGAGAGGATGAAACAGTAACAAGCAATTTGAAGAAATCCTAAATGGACAAGACAAAGAAAACCAGGAATAGAAAGGATTTTAAATTGAATCTGAATTATTGGCTGCTAAGAATTCTAATCTTATGAAGAAGAAGGATCTTGCGTTTATAATATATGTATATATTTTTTTGCGAGTTAAGTGTTTTATATGCGAAAAATATTACCCAATCTGTATTAAAATTATAATAATAATAATATGTTAAAATGCAGAAATTATGAAATAATGTTAAATATCTCCTGAACTGTTAGTATTTGGTATAGGGAAGTGTATAGCTAATTGAAAGATACTTTTATGGAGCATCTAATAACGATATCAAAATGACACCGTTCCATTTAAAAAATAAAAGTCATTGCCTTTCAACTGTTGTCCAAATAGAAATAGTTTTACTGAATCCCTGTTTAATGAAAAGTAAATTTTGTTACTGCGATAGATACCTTCCACTTTGCTTGTAACATCACCATAATTTGTGCTTTCTTCGTTAATTCTTCGTTAATGAGATATTAATTATTAAAGTTATATCCGTATTTTCCAAAAACCGTAAACAAAGCCTAATAGCTTAAAAACTATAGGACTTAGGTACATGGAACCCTTATCAAACTTACCCTAAAATAACCTGACAAGCTCAAATTCGTTATAAAATATAGGATGTTCAATTTAAAATAACAAAGTAACACATCGTACAGCCAAACTGGGACAACCTGTATATTCGAAAATAATTTTAAATTATGCGGAGCTTGATAGGATGATACTTTTGTATAAAACATTTTTCCATATTTTCATTAAAAAAGGCGTTAATGAAGAAACCCGGTTAAATGCCACACACTGTATATATTTTGTACTTATTCTAATAGAGATTTTGTTTCTGAATATAGCTACATTAAAATGAGAAATCAAATAGCTATTTTTGTATTAAGGGTGTGAAGGAAGCGAATTATAAGACCCAAAGGGCCAAAATCGTCGTTCACGCTCGAAATACAAACAAGATTGTGAAATAATCGCGCCGCAGCACAATTATTTTCCGACTTATAATTCGTGTCGTGAAAGCAGCTAGCAACAATGCCGTTGCCTCAAAAGCTAACACGCACGAGATGGCAGTCGAAGCGGACAAAACGTGTCAACGCAAACATGTAAATGTTGGCTGCGAGTCGTCAGGATCGCAATGGGGCCCCCGAGCATATTCTGTATAGCTATTTCGGCCCTAATTGGGGCCTCATCAGCAGAACAGTAGCTCGAGAACTCCACTGCAACCCCAACAACCAACAGGATATACGCACGCTTAGCGCGTGAATGCAAACATGTGAAATAATCGCGCCGCAGCACAATTAATTAATAAGTCGGAAAATAATTGTGCTGCGGCGCGATTATTTCACATGTTTGCATTCACGCGCTAAGCGTGCGTATATCCTGTTGGTCGTTGGGGTTGCAGTGGAGTTCTAGAGCTACTGTTCTGCTGATGAGGCCCCAATTAGGGCCGAAATAGCTATACAGAATATGCTCGGGGGCCCCATTGCGATCCTGACGACTCGCAGCCAACATTTACATGTTTGCGTTGACACGTTTTGTCCGCTTCGTCTGCCATCTCGTGCGTGTTAGCTTTTGAGGCAACGGCATTGTTGCTAGCTGCTTTCACGACACGAATTATAAGTCGGAAAATAATTGTGCTGCGGCGCGATTATTTCACATGTTTGCATTCACGCGCTAAGCGTGCGTATATCCTGTTGGTCGTTGGGGTTGCAGTGGAGTTCTCGAGCTACTGTTCTGCTGATGAGGCCCCAATTAGGGCCGAAATAGCTATACAGAATATGCTCGGGGGCCCCATTGCGATCCTGACGACTCGCAGCCAACATTTACATGTTTGCGTTGACACGTTTTGTCCGCTTCGACTGCCATCTCGTGCGTGTTAGCTTTTGAGGCAACGGCATTGTTGCTAGCTGCTTTCACGACACGAATTATAAGTCGGAAATAATTTGTGCTGCGGCGCGATTATTTCACATGTTTGCATTCACGCGCTAAGCGTGCGTATATCCTGTTGGTCGTTGGGGTTGCAGTGGAGTTCTCGAGCTACTGTTCTGCTGATGAGGCCCCAATTAGGGCCGAAATAGCTATACAGAATATGCTCGGGGGCCCCATTGCGATCCTGACGACTCGCAGCCAACATTTACACAAACAAGATTTTTTGTAAAATCGTTTAAATCCACAAGGTTTTGAAAAAATAAATGGTACGATTCGTTTTCAAAAATCAAGTTACGCTGTTGTTTGCTAATGTGATGCAAGTAAACATGTTGGTTTCTTAGGTTTTAGGGCGCAAAAGGCACTATTTACGCTCGCAAATTATTGTATGCTTGTGTCTAAGAGCGTTTTACACTATGATATTTTTTGTGCAAAATTTGTTACGAAGTGAGCGAGAATTGCCAATTCAACCAATCAGAATTCACTGTGGTCGCTCGTCTCCCTCACTTTATAACAAAAATGTTATCGACATTTTAAGTAGCGACATCTTTCGATCGCTTTTTGAGCTGACATTGCAGTAGGACATTGGTAGGATTGACAAATTCAAGCCAGCCTGCTACGTCGACGGCTAATCAAGATAGACTGGTAATGCCACTGCAAACTAGGACGGTTTGTTTGAAAGCAACATCAACAGATCTTGCGGCGGGAAGGAAAGGTGGGCTACTGTTTACTCATCCCTAATGCACATAGGCGGCGTTCATTAAGTGGAGCTAAAAATCGAATATTACAAAAAATATACTTGTTAATTGAAATAATAATAGATTATTTATTACGAAATAGAATTATTAATTTAATTAATTAGTTAATTATATTGAATTAATTCATTAAATACAAATACACGCAATAAAAGTAGTATGTACGCCTGTGAGTTCTGTTGCGTTACACGTCATCCGCCGAAAATGATCGACTGCAATTTGAAAGTAACCAATCACTAAGTTAGTCTTAGTAAACAGATCCCCTTTCACTCTTGTGAACTTGTTAGCTACATTTTAAAGCTCGCTTGCCCAGGCTACCTAGATTAGTAGTCGGAGGTCCGCTACATAGGGCGTGTTCTTTATTTCATCAATAAGCCCGCTTGATGGTATCAGTTCCATCAAGTCCGTTCTTTTATTGCTTGGTGGATCACTCAGATTCATCAACAGTCGTTCTTTTATTCCAGTTAGTTGTAATCAGATGGCAAGGAGCGACTAAATACCAAAGTGTATTCCGTCATTTGCGCATGTCCACAACCCGCGAAATATAAATTAGCATGGAATATAATATTAGTTATTGTATGTAAATAAGGAGGATATTAACAAATGTATAATAAAGATGAAGCAGAAAGTAAAATGGATTGGATACAGTGGATAGCAATGCATATAACAAAACTTTTATTACAATGTAAATAAAATACATTATTTTATTTATTATTTACAGAAATAATAAATTTACCTAAGTTTGTATCTACATCTACCTTATAGCTATAATTGTAACCTTTCATAAAATTCGTACATATGGAAATTTACATTTTTTTACACAAAAATTAATAGAAAATTTTCTCATGTTTATGAGTAAAACATAAGTAAAGCGGAAAAATTAAAACTATTTACTGTTCTCGCATGATATGAATTATGATCATGAGATGAAGTATTAGAAATATAGAGTTCGTTAAAATTGTTTTTCAAACTATTACTAATTTGAGTGCATTCATTTATTTTTGGTTTTTTCAATCCCCCGTTTTTAGGTTTTCGCTTCCTTTGAGTGGAAAAGAAATTGTTTTGTTTTTTTAATTTTTTTGTTTACAGGCTCGTTGGTATAATTAATTGGGGTAAAATTATTGGCATCATTACTGGAGCTTTCGGGAAAATCCAATAAATTATCTATAATAGACAAATGGGAATTTATCTTTGATATAACGTCAAAGCTTAATATGTTCGTATTTTGAGAATGTAATTTTCAAAATGTCAGAAATTTTTAAATTAAATTTTTCTTTAATTTTGTTTTTATCTTGTAATGGTGTTAGAATTGATATTGAATCGTCAGTTGAAGTACTGGTCTTTGACTTTTCTTCTATTTGGTCTTTCCTGGTTAATATGGTAATAAAATGAATATGTTTACATATTGTCGTTTTAATAACATATGTACAAATAAATTTCTGATAAAGGTAGGTCATGGAAGATAAATTATTACATTATTTACACTAAAATATTGTCTAGTTCTTGAGTAGTTAAGAAAAATTGAAGTTTAATTGGTCATATCTTACAGCTTGATATGTCACTATCTTCAAAAACTGCTTGGTGTTGTAGATTTTTACACTCCATGACCTACCTTTATTAGAAATTTATTTGGACATATGGTACCATAATCAATACACGTACATTTATACATATGAGAACAAATTCCACATTGCAAACAAGTCATAACATAACACAAACACTGTGTAAAATTTTCTCTACATAAAAAGATTCTGTACTTTCTAAAACTGAGTTTAGAATCCATTTTGATGGTGTACTTTAGGCAATATTTACTGTGAAGTCACTAGCTAATGCTGAATTATGTCTTTTAATTATTTCTTTATTATGTGTTGTATATTTTCCTTTTGTTTTTTTAATCATTCTATCAACACTTTTATCTCTTATGTATTTTAATAGAACATGTAAACTTTTGTCTAAGCGTTTAACTTCTTTACTATCAAAGTAAAAATATTTTATTATCTTATGCATTGATTCTAAACGCATATTAGTATTTATATTGCATTTTTTTCTAAAGCAGTAAGCCCACTGACGGTAATTCGTTCCATAGTTATTCTGAAAGTAAGTACCAAAATTGTAAGTATCTTTATCTAACAACATTTGGGTAATTGCACAATTTAATTTTTCCTTAAAATTAATTTCATTGGTATTTTGTTGCAAACCTTTTAATGTTTTGTACACAGACGAACGTTTTTCTTTATCTAGTATTTTTGACAAATTTTGCTGCCACGCGCGGTCTATATGCCAAGCACAGTACAACTGATGTAGAACAGGGCCCATAATAGTACTCCATGCATTATAGAAAGTTGGAGCGATATCAGTCATGAATGTTCTTCGACAAATTGCACCAATTTTTGAATGAATAGTGCTAAAATAAAGTTCATAGATCTTAGTATCTTTTCTGTTACTAAACATGAACGCTACAGGTATTCCTTCACCATATTCATCCACCACCATTCAATTCAAAGTCATAATTATTAAGACCATGTGTACCATCTATTATATCCGAATTTCTTGAGCATTGCAGTTTGAAAATGTGTCATTATTATCAAACAGAAATCGGAGTGTATTAAACCATACCTATTATCTACTACACCCTGACTTTTTAGAGCAGTACTGGATTATTTTCTGGATCTCTTTCACATTGCCTTACCCATAAATCCACGGATACAGCATCGTTTTGATGTCTTACCCCTTCTGATATATTGATGTGGTAAGAGTTTCTGATGTTAGTAATATCTTTTCGAGACAATAAATCAATTGAACCTGTAGGTTCTTCACCTATCTGATCTCGGCAATTATCCAAAATTCTAAAATATGTACATTCTGAACTGTGCTGAGAGAACCTTTAAGAATTCGAATTACCGTGATGAAGAAACGCCATTTATAAGTTTTGCAGCAATTATGGATCTCTCATTTTTGGGAATTCTTAAATGTTGTAATTTTAGTGGATGCCCATAATGCGTTTTTTTCCAAGTTACAGTTAGTTTTTTTAAATGTAAGACTTTAATATGACTGGTACATGCTCTTCCTAATTTAGATATACCTTGCGATTTAGGTAATCTCTTGTTATTACTGTTTGACCTTACTTTACATATAAAAATTAATTTTGAAATTATATTGGCACTTAAATAAAATTTTCTAAGTAAGCACGAATGTATAATATATACCCTACACAGATACATAAATTATTGAATGTATATTTACCTGATCTATTGATCTATGCAATTATAGTAAGTAATTAGTCCTTTCGTACTTTTAAATTTAGAAGATACGATATAATTACATTTATACTCTTTTTCTACAGAAGTTTTCCAAGCCTGAAAGTCTGACAAATTTAAAAACGTGGTAAATTCGGTTACAAAACATCATAAATATTACCTAATAAATCGGAAAATTCCAACTTCTCTTCTTCAAAATTAAAACTATGAATTTCAGACAAATGTTCTACTAATCCAGTGTTCTGATGAAAAGAGGAATGGCAGTTATTTTCTAAACATATAGTTCCATACAGTTTTATCATAAGAAATAACTTTTGGTTTCATATTGTGAATATTTTTCAGGTGTTTGTTAAGATTAAATTGCGCAGAATACACTTTTTGACATATAAAACAAACAACCGGCATGTTTGCAGTAACGTTTATATTACACTTTTGAACACCCTCTGTCTAGAAATTGCTAGGAACACTGAAGTGTCACTAATTGGATGGAAAAATACACAGGCGGACGCATGCGCAAATAACAGAATACAATTTGGTATTTAGTCGCTCCTCACATCTCTGCGTTCAGCGCCGCCTGGAGTGGTGATTTATGAATTAGTGACATGAAAATAATTCTTGAGACTCATTGCATGGGAATAATATCACTCTTATGACAATTTATGATTGTAGTACATAATAGTACTTGACCTTCCTGGTATTGAAATACATTACAATATTCAAGTTCAAATGGACACTAATGATTTGAAACAACTCATATTTTCATACCACTAATGCACAATATGGTCATAAGTGGCGCTGTCCTCGCATGTGCATGGTTTCTATTGGCACTTGGAAGTCGTTCCTGAAAATTACTTTTATAGTAATTAATTATGTTACGTATAATTGCACATAGAGAGTTCCATTATAATAATTTACAAAAAAAATAATACTAGACTTATTAATTATTATAGGATTTTATTAAAAAATTACAGTTTGATGTCCATCTGTCGTTCATTTTCTAAAATACTAGCACTTTCTTGGGGATTATTCGTACAGGAAACTTTAATTAACGCAAAGATTGAATTAAATCATTAAATACATCGAAAATTATATGAGACAATTATAAATTTAAATGTTACCTTTAATATAATGTCAATTTAATAACTATAAAAGGCAAAAATTAAAGAAGAATTTATAGAAGAACCTGTTTGCTTATGTAATTAATTATAATAAATTCACTGTACATTCGTAGCTTACTTATTAGCTTAGTTTAATAGCTACATTTAAAACTAGTTTCTGATTGAGAAGTCGTTTAATTTTCTTTTTTGCAGTTTGATCTTAAGTTGTGCTGCTTCTATACTTACCGCTTTGTCCAAGAGTATGTATGGTTGCATATGCTGAATGATAAAAAAATTATATTTTCTTCTTTAGGCCCGTGTGACACTATGATATTTCTTGTGCACGATTTGTTATGAAGTGAGTGAGAAGTGTCAAATCAACCAATCAGAATTCACTGTGGTAGCTCATCTCCCTCACTTTGTAACAAAAATGTTATCAAACCTTGCATTGTGTCACACGGGCCTTATGATAGGGTCAGATCAAAATATTACGTTCACATAAAAATAATTATCAGTTTCCCTTTTCGAATTATTAATATTTTTAGAATGACCATAAAATGAATCAAATTTTGTAAGATAAAGAGAGTGAACAAGTTTACTCGTGATATTAAAATTTATTAATATTCAGTACATTTCATATTTGACCATTAATTTAAATAAATTTCAGCACCAATCTAAATTTGGCGTGTCATCTACGTCATACTTAAAGTCATCCATGTAATAAATGAATATCTCGGGGATGTGCAGACTGGCAGGCAAACCTAAGCTCGTGAGGCGATCTCTTTCATCCGGAATCCCATTCTCTTCGAGTGTTTTATCGAGTACCAGGTTTATGTCATTACACCTGTATTGTACAGTTCGTTAAAAAAAATCAAAGTGCGTTTTGAGTTACTTTATTAAAAAAGCATTGATCACCTCCAGAGGTAACTGTCGGGGTCTGAGTTGAAGGTGGAGTATCTTTCCCATATCCTGTAAATGGTGTCTTCCGAGCAGATATCCATTCGTGTTCTTTCGAGGATACATGTGTTCACGATTATTATGGGACGTACTCGTTTTGTTAAATAACCCACATAATACCTAAAACAAGTCAATTATTATATACATATGTGTATTGTTATATTTCGTGAAATAAATTCTATTTTTAGAAGACTGGTCGCGCCACCTATGATGCAGACAAGATTCTTGTGTATTCTAGACTCGCACCGAATGGTGGTAGAATTTGCTACGTTTGTTCGCCGCTATTCTAGAATAGGCAGCGGGATATTTAAATCAATTTTATTTAGAAAGCGATGTGTGTAGCTAGCGAATTAATATAGCGATTAAGTTAGAGAAGTGTTATTTTGTTAGAAAAGTGCACAGCTCGATATTATTGTGCTTTCATTGTGTTAAATGATCATAAACATTAGTTTTTAAAATAAACAACGATTATAATTTGTGAACCCCGAAGTCGTAATAGTAGAGATACACAGAAATATATTTTTATATGATAAGTTGAGCGTGTTTTAATCATGACTTTCCATTTACATTCCTTTGAATGTTGATGGAATACATTTGTTGAGTTCGGTAATTCCTCCGCGCTCACTCTATTCACTCCTCGAGCACTTGTCTCACTTTTACGTATATCAAAACAGCTGTTCTCTCACTCTACTTTTCACTCCGAACTTGCATCGCGTGAAATTCCGAACTCAACATAAATATCATCTATAATCTAAATGTATCTGCCTCAAACAAATACTCAAAATTTCCAAATTGATTTTATATAAATTTTATCAACTCATTTCTTAAATTTAGTATTAAAAGTTAAAACTTCAATGAATTAAATTCACGGTTATTCAATTACTTTTGATCTTTCCACCAAGGTTTGCAATCAGGCGGTTTCCAAGTACTCGACGGAATCTGAATTTCCACGTGTGGTATCCTACCATAAGGGCAATAGGGCACGTGCGCACCAGTAATTGGGTGTATGTAATGTTGAATGTCTCCGGTCCTTTCATCAAACCAATGGGATATGTCTTTCCCGGCGAAGGCTATTAACGGATTGATGCAAGCCTGTCCTTCAAATTCTTTCAGGAGCGGTGTTATGTTCAGCACTTTTCCCAGGAAAGACACCCAGCAGTCATTGGGTTTATTGTGAATGACGACCTCGAAGGGTGCGATATACTGCGAAACGTTTCCGGTGAAGTTCTGCGGTTTGGGCATAATTAATTTCGTTGTTGTTTTATCTCATAAAGAGCAGTTTTGTATGTTTGACAGTTGTTCTAAATGTCATAGTAAAAAGCTGGGCCTACTACTAATTCAGTAGATAGACTTGAAAACTTCATTAGTTTACATGTTATTTTCTATAACTCATATAACGACAATCGATAAGTGACATATTTTGACCAATTAGAGTACTTAGTTACAACATATCTACATATCTATGTAGACAACGTATCTACGTTGTAACTAAGTACTCTAATTGGTCAAAATATGTTACTTATCGATTGTCGTTATTTAACGACGCAATTTGAATCCATTTATATTGGACGTGGGCATATGAGTTTAAAACAAAACTGTTAAATTTCTTCTGCCAATGTAAATTACCGCAGTGCGCAGAATTTCCCCAGTTTTATTTTACCTTCAGAAGTGACACTGAATGTAAAACCCAAATAGATAACGAGCATCACAGAAAAGCACGAAATGATATCGCACAGGAAAGACAAAATAAAAAAGATATTAGTTATCACATTGCGAACAGCCATAAATTAGCGACAATCATTAATCATTTAGAACTAAACAGTGACCCGCCCAATAATGCATTTCGCACTCGAATTAATTGTTGCTGTACTTTTTAGTTATTTTGTCGGATATAAGTGTGACAGGATATTCTTTAGTTCATGCGGACAGGGTGGTTTTCAATGCATAAATGCAGAAAATTCCAAAATTAATATCACTTTCAACTGTAATTCACAGACAAAGCAGGTGAGGAAATTTTATAAATGAAAGGTAATAGATTCGAACAAAAAAAATGATAAGTTGAAATACACCTCGTTGTAAATACGTTATATTTGAGTCAGTATTTATAAACGAAGTGTCACTTGCATATATTAAACATTTGTTAGAAGCAACCAAATCGTTGATTTATAAATAAGAAATAATAAGGGCTGTGCACGATTAAAGTGCTCTGATATTCTTGATTATGATGCCCAAAAATATAAATGGCTAACAAACTCGAAGGACCATATAAAATTGATTTATTTGCGAAAAGATGCAATGTATTACATTTGATGATTATTAACGACTGATCACCGACTGACTTTTTTATAATAATAAATTTTGTTTTTTACATGCAAAAGTACGATAACTCGATTGCTTAGATTTACATTGTCCATTCACTTTGTTTTCATGCAGCAACATATTCCGCCCGCCGTGGAATAAGCCTTTCTTTCACGCTTTATTCAATTTGATTGTCCATTGGTAAAATACATTTCGTTGAACGCTTGAAATCACATTTCTTGGTTCTCACTTTAGCAACTCGTATTACGTTGTCATATCCTGGATGCAATTCCACAATTCGTCCGACAACCCATTGCAATGGAGGAATGTTGTCCTCTTGAATGATTACCAACTGTCCAATTTCGATATTGGTATTAATATTTTTATACCGTTTTCTTCTTTCTTGTAAATTTAGTACATATTCTTTGGCCCACCTTTTCCAAAAATGCTGCCTAAGCTTCACCAATTAAAAAATGTGCAGGTGTTAAATGTGTAAGATCTGTTGGATCGTGTGACATGGGAGTGATTGGTCTAGAATTTAAAATTGCTTCAATTTGGACTAATAATGTGTACAATTCTTCATAAGTCAAAGACGCATTTTTCATAACTCGTTTCAAATGAAATTTTACTGTTTTAACTCCTGCTTCCCATAATCCACCAAAATGTGGGGAATTAGGAGGAATAAAATATCAATTAATATTTTGATTAGCTGCTGCTTCAATAATTTCATTTGAATTTACTTGAATATTGAAATAATTATATAATGCATTTAATTCATCAGCAGCGCCTTTTAAATTTGTGACATTATCTGAAAATATTTCATAAACTTTACCTCTTCTTGCCATTAATCTCTTCAAAGCAGCCAGAAATGAATTATAAGTCAAATCTGTTACCAATTCTATATGAATCGCTTTGGTACACAAACAAACAAACACAGCAATATATACTTTTACTAAACGTTTCGTTATACAATTACCTTGCTTGATCAAAATTGGCCCACCATAATCTATTGCAGTTTTTGCAAACGGACGTGATTCTGTAATACGTACATTAGGAAGATCACCCATTTTGTATCCAATTCTTTCTAGTTTAGTCCGAAACCAAACAATACATTTATGAATGATTCCTCTAATCTTGTTACGAGAGTTCAAAATCCAATAATTTTCACGAATTATGGCTAAAGTAGCTAATGGCCCTGCATGACAGTATGTTACATGAGTATGTAAAATTAATAACTTACTAAAAATATGATCCGAAGGTAACAAAATTGGAATTTTTTTAGAAAAACTAAAATTTGAATTTTTTAGAGGACCACCTACTCGTAATATTCCTTCATTTATAAAAGGAGACAATTTACAAATTTTACTGTATTTGTTAACTTCATTATTTTTCATCAACGAATCTAATTCTGTAGGAAAACATTCTAATTGTACTAATTTAATTAATAACAGTTTTGAATTATTTAATTCTTTCGTTGATAAATAATTTTCAAATAAATTGCTATTCTTGTTTTTAGAACGATTTATAAATCTCAAACAATATGCAACTACTCTAATCATACGTTTAAAATTCGAAAATGTATCAAAAATTATAGAATGATATGTTTTATTGACTAAATTAACATTTCTCTTTTTCTCTGGTAATTCACTAGATAAATTTATTTTTAAAATTGGCCACTCTGAACTATTTTCTTTTAACCAAGAAGGTCCAAACCACCAATTTGTATTTTGATTTAATGACTTTGAACTCCTTCCCCGAGATAAAATATCTGCAGGATTATCATGCGTTTTAACGTACTGCCAACAATATGCATTCGTGATAGATTGAATTTGAGAAATTCGCAACAAATATTTGATATATTTTTGGTTCCGACTTTAACCAGGATAATACTATGCTACTGTCTGTTCATAAATATATGCCATCAAAACTTAAATTAATTGTAACCACTATGCTTTTTACTAATTTAGCAAGTAAAAGCGCACCACAAAGTTTTAAACGAGGAATTGTTAATTGTTTTAAAGGCGCAACTCTTGATTTGGCGCATAACAAATTGCAATTTATCTTGCCATTTTCTTGAATAGATCTTACATAAATGCATGCCCCGTAAGCAAGATAACTTGCATCACAAAAGCCATGTAATTCTAATCTGCTTATTTTTTCTTCACTCATTACATTTCTTTTAATTTTTAATTAATTTAATCCTTTTATGCTTTCTATAAACTGATTCCAATCAGATAAAATATTATTTGATTCAATTTGTTCATCCTATCCTATTTTTAAACTCCAAAGATTCTGAATAAAAATTTTACCTCTGACGCTATTATCGCTATTAAACCTAGGGGATCAAAAATTTTTGAAATTTCTGATAACATTTTTCTTTTAGTGGTTATTCTCGAATCTGAAACGCTTGATTGTGAATATGTAAATGAATCAAATGCAGGATTCCATTGAATTCCTAAAGTTTTTAAAAATGTTTCCTTATCAAATTTTATTACCTCATTAGGAATATGTTTATTTTTAATTTCATCTAACATTTTCAAATCATTGGATGCCCATTTTCTAAGTTCAAAACCACCTTTAACTAATATATCATTTACTTCAGTTCTTAATTGTATTGCTTCTTCTATTGAATTTGCAGCTGATATAAAATCGTCAACATAAAAGTCACGTATGATTGCAGAAGCTCCTAGAGGAAATTTATCCTTTTCTAAATAAGCTATTTCATGTAGGGATGACCCGGGTACCCGGGTACCCGTTTATTTAATTGGAACCGGTTCCCCTTTATGAATACCCGTTACCAGATAACTACCCGGGTACCCGGTAATTACCCGATACTCGGTAAGTGCCCGACAACCAAGGACCTCCTTTTAAATTTTTATTTATTTATTTTAAATTATTATAAAACAAGAACTTGGAGCGTTATTCTTGTTTTTTTTTTCTTTGAAAAAATAATTTATTTGCAGTATCAGTTCCTTGGGATATTGTTTTGAAAGATTTTTAAATTGTTATTCAATACTTATCGGATATGCAGATAGTTATTGGGTATCGGGTACCCAGGTACTTATCGGGTACCCGGGTACTTATCGGGTAACGGGTAATAGCCGGGTACCAATAACGGGTACCCGGGTAACAAAATTATCGGATATCGGTATCCCTAATTTCATGCAAACATCTAATAGCCAAAAAAGATGCAGTTGTAGTTCCATAAGTTAAAGTTAATAATTCCCAAGATTGTATTGGAGCTGTTGTATCAAAACGCCAGTTTATCTTCTTTACAGACAGCATGGTGCGGTAAATAAAAATTTGCCTGCTTTGCTGCATCATTTATTTCATGTGCTCTAAACTCAAATATTCACCCATAAAATCATTATAATCCTTTTTTAATTTTTTGTTTTTCTGAAATTTTCTTTCCATAGATGCTAACCTATTAGAAGCAATTAGTTTAGAATTACCCAGTACATTTGGTTTCATTTTTAAGGGTAATTCTACAATAAACCTGCCATTTAAATTACGATAATATGTACTTTTAAAATGTTTTTCACAATACTGTTCATCTCTTGAAAGTGTACTTTCATCGTTATTAATTACCTCCTTTAATTGCCAAAATTTTTCTAATTGCGTGCTTAATTCTACAAAATTACAATTTGTAACTCTGTTTTTGTTTTTAGTATGTAATTTACCCGATACTACCCAACCAAATTTGCTATTTTGTAAAATAGGATGATCTTTGCTTTTTAAATTTTCAAATTCTAATAAATCATAAAAAAGTTCTGCATCTAATAGAATATCTATTTGATTAGAAACATTAAACTGCGGATCTGCTAATTGTAATTGCCAAGGTATTTTAAATTGTTGTCTTTGAATTGAATACGGTGGAAGTTTGCTACCAATATTTTTTATTACCAAAAATTCAGTTTCAACTTTAAAATTATTAAATCGTGAACTTATTTCTGCTGTTATTTCCTTTTTTATTGTTTTCTCAATTCCATTAATTCCTACAATAGGAATTTCTACTTTATTTGTAACTAAATTTAATTTTTCTTCTAAATTTTCTGTTTTAAAATTCGATTCGAATCCTGAATCTAATAATGCTCTACAGTGATGCAAATTATTGTGTTTGTCCTTAATCAAAATAACTGCTGTTGATAAAATTATTTGAGATCCAGTAACTGCTTGTAATGAAACTGATTTATTTTCAAATTGAGTGTTTTCTTCTGTATTTTCATTAAAATTATGTATGGAAAGTTCTACAATCTTGTTAGAAGATGTAAGTTTTACAGCATTTGTAGATGACTTTGTATTATGATTTTTCGAAAAATGCAATAACGAATTGTGCTTCGAACCACATGAACGACAATATGATGATGTACAGTTGATTACTTTATGTCCAGTCCCACTGCGACTGTCTTGTTTTCTAATCGCTGATTCCAATGATCGAATTCTTGTCTTTAATCCAAATGTTCCAAAAATTGTGATGAATTGTACCTTCCAAACGACGACTCCAAATCTGGCTCGAATGGACCAATGTGCACGATTAAAGTACTCTGATATTCTTGATTATGATGCCCAAAAATATAAATGGCTAACGAACTCGAAGGACCATATAAAATTGATTTATTTGCGAAAAGATGCGATGTATAATAATAATAAATTTGGTTTTTTACATGCAAAAGTACGATAACTCGATTGCTTAGATTTACATTGTCCATTCACTTTGTTTTCATGCAGCAACCAGGGCCTTAGGACAGAACTTTGAGGCACACCAATTTTAGTTGAAAAATAATTAAGTTCGATTATTGTTAATTTCTATACATAAATAAATATAACTTTAATAACTTTAAATGCACACCTCTCACTCCATAAAAGCTCAGTTTATGCAAAAGTACCTATAGAATGTTGATTGAGTTTAAGAATTGCTTTGATAGTGCTTTTCTCCAGTCCTGAAAATAAGTTGGCATTGGTGTTTCATTTGCTATTTCGAAAAGTTCAAAAACTCTTTTGTTTTAGGACGTCACCATCTATGTCTGGTCGTTTAGATCGCCGAGTACCATAGGGAATTTAAAAATACAAAATTGCGAAAATGTCACCCTATTTACGACCTGCACCACCGAACAGAAGATTATCAAAACCATTTGGTTATTAAACATAACCAACCTGTTCGTAATGCCATCTCCGATCAACCTCAACCCGCAAATTTTCATCTTCGAAAATATCAAGCACGTCAACACCATACCGAAAGAAACCTTCTCGCACGCCTTCAAAAGAACGTACAGGCCCGGATGTACCCCCGTGGGAATTGAAATGCAACAAATTATCTTCAGAAATGTTCACGTGGCCGTCTTGGAAACTCATGCTTTCTATAACATATCCAACATAGAATTGTTCGCCTGGGAAAACGTTTCGATTGATATTATGCAAACGTCGGCTTTGAAAGTTGAAATGAAAAAGAGGGGGGAAATGCGGATAAAGAAATCCAAAATAGATGTGCTGGAGCACCTAGCCTTTCAAATTACAGGCGAGAACGTGTCGTTCCTTGGCAATAGCTTTGGAGAAATACAAGCTAGCGGAATTAACGGAACAATTAAGGATTTTCAGTTTTACAACAACACCGTGGAAGCTTTCCGAGCGAATGGGTTTTCGTTGCTCTCGCAAAATGTCTACATTTTTGACAATCGGTTTGAGTACTTGCACTCTGGAGCTCTTCAAAAAATAAGCCCGGGATTGCTCTCTGACTCAAACACAAATTTTGGTAAACTCCAATTTGTTTATGAATTTATTGGAAACGTCGTACTTTACGTGGACGTTGGAGGTTTAAATCCTGATACTGTCGCATACTCAAATGTGGCTGCGAAGGTTAGTATTGCCCGTAATGCTCTCTACTGTTCATGTGAGAGGCTGGGTTGGATTTCTTTGGAATTTGGTTTGGGTCACAATCAAGCAGGCGTGGCCAAGTTTTATAAGGACATATTAGACGAGAAGAACAAAAATATTTGCACGTTTTCGTCGTGCTCTCTGCCATTGAAAACAATGGTCACTCTTTTTGACAAATGCCTAGATGGAATTGTTTTCAAAGATTACTGTGAAGTTAGAAAGAAGCCTAAAGTAATTAAGATCGAATTCGACGAGAAAAATGGTACCAGCGAAGAATTATTAGATTTAAGTTTCGGCACAACTACGTTACTCTCACATAGTGTTTTATTTGTAAGTACTTTTTTGCTGGTTGCCTTTTGAATTCTTTTTATGAGTACTTGCGTTTTATAAAATATTTTTTTCTACTTTGCGTTCACAATGGATTCATTGTGACACCAAAAACAGTTTCACAATGAAGCTCATTGTGACACTGTTTTTGGGGAAATTTTAGTCATTTTTAATTGAAAATATTTAATAGATTTTACAAAATAGCTCAGTATTTATTTGTTACTTAACAATATACTCACAATGAAGCTGGATAAGAAAAATTAATAACTTGTTAATGTGACTTTTGATTAAAACGAAAGGTTTTCAGTGTTGCCACGCATTACAACTAAAATTCCCCATATACTAAGAAGATCCAATATTTTTCATATTTTTGTTCAATAAGTGACGCAAAGTAGAAAAAATAGTATATTATACACGTTTCACAAGAGGCATTGTAACACTCGTTCCGTTGGGCCACTCCTAGCTCGCTACGCTTCGCTAGTCGTGCCCCAACCCCACTCGTGTTACAATAAGCCTTCTTGTGAAACTTGTATAACAATATACTATTGTGTATTTATGTCGAAATAAAACGGTAACGTAGTTTAATGTGTTTCATAAGTTGTGTCAGATGGACCACAAAATAAAACTGTTTTTATTTAACATTGATTAATTTTGTCTACGTTAAACAATATTTTTTTTATTTACTCATACCTTCGCTCTATACAAGAAGACTTCTTCAAGATAATGACACCCTGTGTAGAACCTTAATGTATCAGTAATTTTTTAAAATATTGTGCTATCCAGTTGCCTAGGGGCACTCGGTAGTTTTATAATTAGTTATAAATTTAAAAAAATAAAATAAAATTTGTTTCTATGAAAATTTAAGAAAACACTGCTTTATACTTATATTTTATATACTTTTATATTTTATATACTTTTATATTTTATATACTTTATATTTGTTTTAACTTTCAATCACTAGGGGCAGAGTCAGTTTTAAAATTAGATATCTAAAACCTCGTTCATTACTGAGTCGAAGAAATTTAACGAATAAGTAACGCTTCTTAACATAGAAAGTGTAAATTGCCTTTTAAAAAAATTCAAGCAGTATTTTATGAATACGTTGACTGTATGATTTATGGACGTTCTGAGTCGTAAAATTCCGGTAAATTATTTTTACGACGAGAACTAATCGCTTGTATAATCAGCTAATAAAGTTCATCATTGATGATTTTTCTTTGTATGTAGTTTGCAGATGTGAAAATTCTTTACGAGTTGTCAAAAGACGTTAGTCAATAAATTAAAGCAAGGATCATAAATCAGAAATTGATATTTCTTAAGAAACTAGTTTTTATGCGGATAATAGAAACATTATTTATTTAGTGCATTTAAATCTAGGTATCTACATGTCAAATTTGATTCATTATTCTGTATTTTATGAAACGTTTTGCAATAGGAAATGAGCTTTCTTAAACTGTTACATCAAATTTTTGACAAAGGAAAGGAATAAATCCAAATACTTATCTGTGAACAAATACTTTGAAGTAGATTCAAACACTTTTGGTGAAAAGCAGAGGCAATGGTTCTCGGAAATCGTCGTTTCAAAATAATATTGCTAAAATATTGAATGTATTTGAGGCAAGCGGATATATGTACTTATATCTTCTTTTTGTAATAAAGAAAAAATGGTGAAAGAATAGACATCACACCTTTGAAAACGTAATTTATTTTAATTAATCTCATAGCAGTTAAAACACTTGTACGATGCATTCATTATCAGCTATGCAACTGTTTGTTATTAGTTCACGGTCAAGTTTTATTACTGAACGATTCTGATTCTCTGCGTAACACCATAAACATTTATTGTGCGCCTTTAAAGATGTATGTAAACTTTTGGTTCTCGCCTTATGCATGGGCTTAACGTGCATTTCGGGAAATTTTTAAATTAATTATAAATTGTTGTAAAGATTTTTTTAACATATTCCTCATGTTCTGGAAAGTATCTTCTTTCGTCAGTATTTTTTGTCGGTCTGTTCAAGAATCACCGACACAAATAAAATATTATTTATTTTTATTATTATTATTATTTATTAGCAATAAAGTCGATTCAAACGTGATAATTAAAGTTTATTAGATTAGTCTCTTCATTCCCGCCACATTAAGCCGCCATTTAGCTTTTTTCTACTCTCGGAGCTATTTAAAATTAAATTCTGTTTTCTCGCCTCGTATTTCAAAATAAACAAAAATATCGTATGCGCGACAAATGTTCCCCTGGGGCTTCATCGTCACATTTCGGATTTGTATTTGTCGTTAAATGTCTGAGCAGACCCAAATTAGAAATAACAACGAGAGCAGTGAATGTGATAGATAAGAGCGCGGAAGTTCTGTTGCTTTTTGTGACGATAAAAGCAATAAACATTGACGAAGCGAGTACGCGACTTGGAGTTATTTGTTACGATATTTTATTTATTATAATAAACAATGTTTTATGATTAAAATTAATTTGTTGTTGTGGACTGCTTGTGTAAGAAGTGATTCTGTTGCGATGCCCATGTCTTTGGTACGAATTTAATCATGGATTTACCGCTGTATTTTGATACTGACAGGTAAGTCATAATAATTATATCATAATACATTTACGGTTCAATGAACTGATGTTTGGGCGATTTGTTTTGAGAGAAATGAATTTGCAATTTTTAAAACCCAAAATTTAATTATTTTCTGCAGGTTCAGTGAAAACGGTCAAATAAAGATAAAATGTTAGTCAAGACAAACCATAATACAGGGTGACTGTTAGTTAACCCGATAAAACGAAATCACGATAAGAAGCGATGTCCGAGAGTATGGAAAAAATGTTAAAAAAATTCTTTCTGATTTAGTTTTCGAGAAATAGTTAATCACAAATTAGCCCCAAAACGACGATGCGCCTCCGGTTAAAAAATAAAGAAGCAGATGAACGAAATAAATGCGCTCATTAACGTTTTACGGTAGGCACGGCGACGTAACATCGATCGTGAACTTGACCTTTAAGTGGAATTTCACGTCAACTCCGTTTTTATATCAACCCCCGACGCACAGTGGAACGAGGTAATGTAATGCTTTGGACATCAGTCAGAAACTCAAGTGTCAAATTCAGAAAAATTTTTCATATACGTTTGTTGCTTATGATTGTATGTTATAACTTTTTTTTAGATTTCTTTAAAAATTAACCGCATAAATGCTAGAAAATAATATCATTTTTAGTTCAGAACAACATTTTAAATTTGAATATCTCCGTTGATATTTTTCTAAATGGCATTGAACTTTGCACATAAAAAAGGATGTCTAAGGACATTATCCCAGACATATGAAATCTGTGCTCCAATGAATCGTTTAGCAAGAAAACGAAAATTATTAATTTTAATCTATTATTGACAATTTCGTAAAACGCTCGCAATGGCGCGCTGTATAATGTGCTAGATTAAAACACTACGATACTAAGTTTCAAGATGATATTGTGACAATTGCGGTCCCAGCCCGTCTGATGCGTCAGCACCGACGCGCCTTAGACGAGAAGCTTCGACATCAAGTCAGCGATGAGACTTTCTGTCGCGCGCTGGAATGTTCCAGCTAAACGACCCCGGATATAAAAATGCACGCGGACTAACGTGAGACAGTTCGAATTTAATTCTGCAGTGGAGCTCGGAGTCGAAGTCGCGTTATAAATTTCCGCTCGACTGTTAAATAAATACTTATTAGTTTATAAATAAATTATTGTTTAAGTTACTGTTAATTAGTGTTACTTTTAAATAAATTAGATTATTAACTATTTCGTGTTTTGATTAAAATAAAAATAATAGAACCTTTAAAATCGTTACATTGGTGTCAGGTGCGAGGTTCGTGGAAATAAATAAACAATTAAAATTAAACAAATTAGTTAAACAAAGAAACAATGGCTTCAAAGAAAGTGCTGTTAAAACACTTAAAAGTGAACGACTTAAAAGCCGAATTAGAAGAGCGCGAATTGGAAATCTCCGGAAAGAAATCGATTTTGCAACAGAGACTACACCAAGCGCTACTAGAAGCAGGGGAGGATCCAGAAGCCTTTCTATTTGAAATCTCGAGCGGACCTGCAGATTTAAGTAAAATATTAGACGAGAAATTTCGGGAACAATCTGGAAATTTCAAAGATGAATTGCTGGAGCAGTCCAGAAGTTTCAAAGATGAACTGCAAACTAAATTGCTGGAACATTCTAGAAATTTAGACGAGAAACTTCGAGAACAGTCTGGAAACTTAAAGGATGAATTTCTAGAGCAATCAATAGGGCTCGAAGATAAACTAGTGGTGAAAATATCAGAAGAGACAAGGAATCTGCAAGAAAATGTAGAAGAAATACTATTCCAGCAGGATAACAAAATTAAGAATCTCGAGCAAATCATGGCAGGGTTGCGAATGCTCGGGGATCCATCACCAGCAGAAATACCAGAAAATAATGAGACCCAAACTGTGGTAGGACCAGCGGAAATTTCTAAATTGAAAATAAAACCACCGACGTTCGATGGGAAGTCTTCTTGGCCCAACTACTTCAAACAGTTTGAAGCTGCAGCAAAAGCGAATGGATGGACGGCCAGTGAAAAAGCCACTTCGTTAATTGTGGCCTTGAGGGAGGACGCCATCGATGTGCTACAAATGATGCCGCTAGAGGAACAAGACAAGCTGGTGAACCGGCTGGAGATGCGTTACGGCCAGGCGCATCTGACCGACGTGTACCATGCGCAGCTGAGAAACCGTTACCAGAAATCCGGAGAGAGTCTTCAGGAATTCGAGGCTGATGTAGCGCGCCTAGCCCGGTTGGCATATCCTGCAGCTCCTGATGATTTCCTGCAATGTTTGACGCTGCAGACCTTCGTGGTTGGAATCCGTGATCCGGACAATCAGCAGGCATTGAGAATGGCCCACCCTAAGACATCCAAGAACGCATTGGCCTACGCCTTGGAATACGAGGCAGCGAAGCGAGTTTCAAGAGGACACGTCAACGTACGAGCTGCCATGGACTCCCAAGAACTCGCCAGCATCCAGGTGCGATCTGCTGCAGAGGAGCGGCCCAAGGACTATACCACCACGGAGGATGTTCGCCGCATTGTGGAACAAGTATGGAGGCAGAAGAATCCTCTGGTGTGTTGGAATTGCTAGGAAGAGGGACATGATCGCAGGCGGTATCCCAAGACCAGGCAGGATTCTCCACGAAGGAAGCCACAGGGAAAACTAACTCTGGTCGCTGCAGATGGACAAACGTCGACGCGTATTCAAAGGCCTCCAAAGACAAAGGCCACGAAAGTAATAGCCCTGCGGCGATTAACCAGCAGTGTCTTCGTGGGTGCCACCATTGATGACATCCCTCACACCATGCTACTGGATACGGGTGCGACGAAGACTATCCTGAGGCCCGATGTGATCAAGTCATCAAAACGCACCGAGCCGACTAAGTGGAGACTGAGGACGGCAACCGGAACATCAGCCACTGTCCATGGTGAAGTAGAGGTGACCATTACCATTGGATCGACCCCCATCAAACATCGTGCGCTGGTAGCAGAAATAGAGGACGAAGCGATTCTGGGCATGGACGTCATGTGTGCTCATGGATTCCAATTGGATCTGAAGCGTGGCGTGATGGCGGTTAACAACGAGGAGTTGGTTCTACATCAACGAGAGGACGTGGCCGCTCGAGTTGTTCTCGCAGAGGATGTCGTATTGCCTAGCAGAACCGAGGTTATAGTCGATGCAAACCTGAACGGCGCTTTCCAAGATGGTCATTATGGTCGAACCTAACACTGACGATCGGAAGATTGGAAAAGGAGTTCTCGTTGGAAAAATGTTGTTGACAGCAAAGAAGGAAATACCAGTCCGCCTAATGAATGTGAACTGTTTCCCTGTCAACATCAAGAAAGGTACGATCTTGGGAAGCTGTGCCATGGTGTCCTCCATCTCCCGCCAAATAGAAGCAAACGTACAACAAGAGACGAAGGTCCCGAAGAAGTTGTTGGAAATGGTCATGTCGACGGCCCAGGAACTGACTCCAGAACAGAAGATAAAAGCGAAGAACCTGATCTGTCAGTATCAAGATGTGTTCGAGGTAGAAAATGGACCTAAGGGAAGAACCGACATAGTCAAACACAAGATAGAGACCGGGGAAGAAAGGCCCATCCGTCAAGCTCCAAGGAGGTTACCATTGGCGAAGCGTGAGGAAGCAGAACGCATTATTCGTGAGATGGAAAAAGATAATGTAATTGAGCCATCAAGCAGCCCATGGGCGTCACCGGTAGTGCTTGTGAAGAAGAAGGATGGATCCACACGATTCTGCGTAGACTATCGATTGCTCAACAACGTCACCAAAAAGGACAGCTATCCTCTGCCACGGATTGATAACACCCTGGACACCCTGGCCGGTTCGAAGATCTTCTCAACCTTGGATCTAAAGAGTGATTATTGGCAAGTGGAACTAGCGCCCAAAGATCGAGAAAAAACGGCGTTTTCCCTTGGTATGGGTCTATGGCAATTCACGGTGATGCCGTTCGGCTTATGTAATGCCCCAGCGACATTCGAGAGGCTGATGGAGACGGTTCTGAAGGGTCTGTCCTGGACAACGTGCATGGTATACCTTGACGACATAATTGTGGTGGGGAAAACTTTCGATGACCATCTGAAGAACCTGGAAGGAGTGTTCCAGCGGCTTCGTGGAGCTGGACTACAGCTTAGTCTCAAGAAGTGCCACCTGTTCCGGAAGGAAGTGAATTATCTAGGCCATATTGTTAATGGGAATGGAATCGCCGTGGACCCAGTGAAGATTCAGGTCGTGAAGGACTGGCCAACTCCCAAGAATAAACACCAGATAAGGAGTTTCCTAGGCCTATGCACTTACTATCGTCGCTATGTTCCCGGATTTGCGGACATCGCTAAGCCGTTGACAAAACTCACCGAGGAAGGTCGTCCGTTTGAATGGGACCAACATTGCCAAATTAGTTTCGAACAACTAAAACAGTACTTGATAAGTGCTCCTATTCTAAGTTACCCTCTCCCTGAAGGCAAGTTCATCGTGGACACTGACGCTAGCAATGTTGGTATCGGTGGCGTACTGTCCCAGATACAAGAAGGACAAGAGAAGGTGATTGGCTACTTCAGTAAAGTCCTGTCAAAGCCGGAACGAAATTATTGCGTCACTAGAAGGGAATTGCTAGCCGTGGTAAAGTCCATAGAACATTTCTACAAGTACTTATATGGCAGACACTTTCTCCTGAGGACGGACCATGCCGCTTTAAAATGGCTCCTCCGATTCAAGAATCCTGAAGGACAAGTCGCACGATGGATCGAACGACTTCAGGAATACGATTTTGAAATCCAGCATCGGGCCGGAACTAGCCACAGAAATGCCGATGCTTTGTCGACAAGACCTTGTGCCGAAGACTGTAAGCACTGCAGTTGGCTGGAGGAGAAAGTGGCCACGACTGCGAGGACGGCCATCGTAGACGACAAATGGCAAGGTGAAGAATTGCGACGAGACCAGGAGAACGATCAGGATTTGAAATTGGTGCTGGAATGGAAAAGTAGGGAGGCAAGGCCTACTTGGGAAGAGATAGCACCGTGTGCACCATCCGTGAAATCGTACTGGGCGCAGTGGGACTCCGTAGTGCTGGATCATGGTCTTCTGAAACGAACCATCGAGAACCAGGAAGGCACGGAACAGAAGACACAGTTACTGATCCCCAAGAATAGGGTGCCGGAAGTTCTGAGGGAACTTCACGATGGAACTTCGGGGGGGCATCTGGGACTCAAGAAGACTATGGAAAAGGTGCGCGAGCGATTCTACTGGGTGAACTGCAAGGAAGATGTAAAGGACTGGTGTAGGAAGTGCGTAGTCTGCGCAGCTAGTAACGGCCCCCACAGACGAGGCAAGGCTCCTATGAAACAGTATAACGTGGGAAGTCCTTTTGAGAGAGTTGCCATAGATGTAGCCGGCCCATTTCCACAAACGAATAGTGGAAATAAGTACATCGTCGTGGTGATGGACTACTTTAGCAAGTGGGTTGAAGCATACGCCCTACCAAACCAAAAGGCGATAACTATTGCTGAAGTCCTTGTCCGAGAATGGATCAGTCGGTATGGCGCGCCCATGGAGCTGCATTCAGATCAAGGGAGGAACTTTGAATCGGCTTTATTCAAGAACGTGTGTACTCTGCTCGGCGTCCGGAAAACTAGAACCACTGCTCTTCACCCGCAGTCGGACGGAATAGTGGAAAGATTCAACAGAAGCATCAACCGACATTTGTCCAAAGTCGTCTCCGATCATCAGAGAGACTGGGACACGTACATTCCCCTTTTTCTACTGGCATACCGTTCGTCCGTTCATGAGACAACAGGAGAGACACCAGCGAAAGTGGTATTTGGGCGAGAGCCAAGGCTGTCCTGCGACTTGAAGTTCGGCGTGAAGCCCGGTGAGGTCCCTGCCGACGAGAACTACGTTAGCGGCCTACGCAGGAAAATGGACGACATTCACAATCAAGTGCGTCACAATATACAGACGGCCAGCGACCGAATGAAGGAGCATTATGACATCAATGCTCAGAATGGGGGATACCAATCTGGAGCACTGGTTTGGCTTTACAATCCTCAAAGACGTAGAGGTCTGTCCTCAAAATTGCAGACATCTTGGGAAGGTCCTTATAGAGTGATGAAACGGATTAACGATGTCATCTACCGCATCAGGAAGGTTCCGCATGGCAAACCCAAAGTTATCCACTTCAACCGAATGGCTCCTTACAACGGAGAAGAAAATGAGGGGACAGTACAACGGACGCAAGGTTCCGAAGTAAACTTCGAAACCTTCATGTTTCATCACGCCACAGGAAGTAAGGCGCGATTCGGAGTGACCACAGAGAGACAGCAAGACCTTTTTCAAGTGTCACCAGAGTACAGTCTGGCCCACTGTGTGGCAGAAGACCTAAGGATGTCCAAGGGGATAGCCCAAGTCTTCCGGAAGAAATTTGGTCAGGTCGAGGAACTCCTAAGACAGCACCCCATGGTGGGCAAGAGCCTGCAGATCATCCACACGGAGGCGGAACAAAGACGACACGTGTACTACTTAGTCACCAAGAAGACATCAAGCGGTAAGCCTGACTATCGCAGTATTTGGAGAGCCTTATGGAGCCTGAAGAGACAGCTGGTGGAAGGCAAGGAGACGAAGATAGGCTGCGGACTAGATGGGCTGGACTGGAGGGTCGTTCGCAGCATGATAGAAGTCATCTTCAACGGAACGGGAATTGAAGTTCTAGTCTGCAGTCACCACCCACAGGCAGCTGTTGGCAGTAGGAAAACCGTAGACTGCTATTTCTTCCAGACCGGATGTTGTAAAGAGGGACCAGCATGCCGATTTCGACATTCTCCTTCAAGGCTATCACAAGGAACGTTCCGAGACGAAACGTTTTTAAGAAGGGGGCAGTGTGACAATTGCGGTCCCAGCCCGTCTGATGCGTCAGCACCGACGCGCCTTAGACGAGAAGCTTCGACATCAAGTCAGCGATGAGACTTTCTGTCGCGCGCTGGAATGTTCCAGCTAAACGACCCCGGATATAAAAATGCACGCGGACTAACGTGAGACAGTTCGAATTTAATTCTGCAGTGGACAGTTCGGAGTCGAAGTCGCGTTATAAATTTCCGCTCGACTGTTAACATAAATTACTTATTAGTTTATAAATAAATTATTGTTTAAGTTACTGTTAATTAAAAATAGTAAAGGAGACTGTGGTTTAAGGAATAATTGAAATTTATCTCTGCCCACAATAATTATTGTTACAATATTATTATTACAATATTATTATTACAATAGTTATTGTGGGCAGAGATAAATTTCAATTATTACTGTTAATTAGTGTTACTTTTAAATAAATTAGATTATTAACTATTTCGTGTTTTGATTAAAATAAAAATAATAGAACCTTTAAAATCGTTACAATATCAACAGTTTTTGCGATTTTACAAAATATTTAAATTTTTATATATAGGACTTTTTTTTTGATATTTTGCACCCTATCTAGAGGTTTTATTGTATGACCTAGAGAAAAGCTTTAAATGTAAAAGTTGTAGGGTTTCACATGTATTCTCTTTTAGAGCTATTACGGAAAACAAAAGCGCAGAGAAAAAAGCTTAGAAAAAATACAATTTTTGTTTTTTTAATGAAACATCCTATTTCCATTTCTCCACTTTGCGTTACACTTTTGTTTTTTTGTGATAACCCTAAAAGATAATACGTATAAAACCCTATAACTTTTGCTTTTAAAGTTTTTCTCTGGGTCCTAAAATAAAGCCTCTAGGTGAAGTGCAAAATATAAAAAAATCCCTGTACATATATTCCAGCTGTAAGTATTTCTTATATGGGGTGCCCAGAAAAAAAAAAGGATTACAGCTCAAGAGTAGCTTCCTTGAGTCAAAATAAACCGATTTAGATCATTTTATTTTAGTACAATTTTGTTTTGTTAAAAAACTACGGTCCTTTAAAGAATATTTCTTTACTTCAATTTTTCATGAAAACTCATTTATTTCTTGAGATATTTACTTGTAAAATGACATATGGGAGTTTTCTGTATTGCTGAATTTGAATATTTGTTTATTGTTTATATAAAGTGAAGGAAGCACTGTCAACACTCTGACATTTTTTCTGTTTTTTTGCTATATTTATTGTTTGGGGACATAAAAAAATGATTCGTTAACTTTAAAGGATATTTATTTTTCTTTAAAAAAGGTTATTGTATGTAGCTAAAGTGCACCATTTTCGAGAATAATTACTTTAAAATTAATGATGCAGATTGTATGTACCAGTAAAGAGTACAGTTTATTTAGCACATGAGAAACATCAAATTTTCTACTGCATCTTTCAGTTTGTCGATATCTTTTCGAGATTCAAAATTCCGTGTTCTTTTAATTTTTCATTTCGATTATTCAAACATTTTCTTCGTTTTTTTATTTTTATTGACGATTAGGTTCCTACGCTTTTGGTGCTTATAAACGGAAACTTAATTTCTACCTAAAATTCTTGTTGGTGAATTGTTGTGAATTGTGTAGAAATCTTGGTTATAGCAGAAGTTTTTTATATAAACTACCAAATCTCATTTCATTGAAAGTAATAATTTTCTGGTAAAAAATGCAAACCCTATTGCGGATCATGCTGTATATTATTATATTTACATTTGTATGTTACAAATATTAGCTAATTCTTCGCTAACATACGATAATAATGTGAAAAAATTATTTCAGTTTTCATTTTCCCTCTCTTAAAACAAGGCTTGATATAACATTAAACAAGAAGTTTGTTATTTATTTTATGTATGAACTTTTGAATTAATCGTAGTTAAATTTTCACCGTGTATTGCAGTTGACATTGATAACACATACACAAATTTTCATAAAAATCTGTACACCTATGTAGCTATAACAGCTATTGTCCAGTAGTATTGTCCATTACGTCGTTCCACTGTGCGACGGCGTGAAATACGAACTACAAAATATTTACTTGACAAATGCAAATCACCCGAAGCAGATTATTCCATGCAAAGAATCACAACGGCCTCACTGCTTTGGCAGGTAATCAGATAAAACACTAAAACGAAAAACAATTTAAATCTCCGTGTTAAGAATTCCTAGTATTTTTCTTTCATTTTAATTTAAATTGTTTGTATATAAAGTATATTTCCACAAGAAACGTGTCCTTTATCACCAGAATTTAGAACATTATAATCAGCAAGCTCATTCGTGATCTGTTTCGATTGTTAATTATTATAATTTCGTTTTGTGTGTGACGAATTATTAACAAAAATCTATTAAAAGTTTAATAAATTCAAGACGCGTTTGCAATTCCATACTCTGTGTTTTTAGCGCACTTATTCGCATTATTTCGTCAGCTGGTTAATGCTGTGTACAGACAAAGGACACGAATTGCCTCGTCGCGCTCTCGTAAAAATTATGCACGAGGACGTATGAGAGTGTCCGCCGTTGATCCAGTTGTTTGAAGTCGTCAGTAAACAAATTTGGAAATAAAATATACGTCTACACTGAGCACCGACAACATTCGGATCGACCCGAGGCATGCTGTTTGGTTGCAGTTTAACACGGAAAGAAGGTCAAGTTTTACAAGCTTTATTCTGAGTAAATATCGTAAAACGTTTATGTAAGTATAAACATTTAGTAAGTAGTAAGTAGTAATAAACGTTTAGTAGGTATAAACATACCTACTTTTTGGGTAAATTTACAATGAATGAATTACAAACTGTTCCACGGAATTTTTTATACATTTTCTCGCAATCTGTGACATGCATTCACGTATGCGATTTGATTAAAAATTCTACGTATTGCCACAGCTTGATTGTGGGGTAATTTTTTAAATTAATTATAAACTGTTCAAAAGATTTTTTTAACATTTTTCCCGTAATCTCCGACATCAATTCGCTTATGCGTTTTTTTTTTCTTGGTAAGAACAATTGTCATTTACCCTGTGTATGTATTGGTTGATCTGCAATCTATCACCTGCTTTTTTAATGAAATGTAAGAAAGAGAATACATATTCACTGAAATAATAAAAAGTCTATCTATCATAGAACGCATTGAAATGCAAAAAGAACGAATATTCCTCTATATCAGGTAATGTAATACAGGACATAAAATCAATCAGTGCCATAAATATACAGTAAATTTGTATAGAAAAGTATTTTTAGTTGGAAAGTCACTAACAAATTTGTGTCCAAAAGTGCAGCGATTTCTGAATATATATGTAGAGTGTTAAGATATTACATATACATATACATATTTGAGAATGACATAATAATAACTCAGAAATTTACTAAATAAAAATGCGTATTGTTCTTTGCAAAATTGCAATATTCTTGAACATGCTGTGCATTAGCGTATTTCTTAATAACATCTGCGATAAACGTCCCAAATGCAGGGTTATTGTCGGCCGTACGTATGTACAGGCCCTAAACGTCCAATTGCATATTTGATATGAACAAATTGAAACCATCCCTTTTTTGAATTGTTACAAGCACCACGAAATTGCCGAATCGTATCCTTTTTTGTGAGCACCATAATACATACATATTTGATACCCCACGTTTACTCTGTGACAACAAATTCCCATACGATTTTATCTAAGAAGGCGCATTTAAAGCAAATGAAGTTATGGACACGTGTGCTCGAAGACATATGGAGGGTAATTTTTTATGGGCGCACGTGTTCGGTAGAAGCTTGATTATATCAATGCATTTTGTCCTTGCATTTTAAATTGTTGCACGACGGAGGCTTTGTTACATATGCATATTGTATGTGCAACATATTGAAAACGGAGCGTGGTAATGGTTTAGCGTTTTATCGCGGTTGTATTTGTTTTGTTACCTTTATTATGGTTAGTCAGTTTTCAGGTAGTATGCAGAACGGTAACGGTTTACGCAATTACTTTCCTTTACAGCCTGTTATTTAGGTACAAGGATCAATAATTTGTATTCGCTTTCCTTAACGAATATAACATATTGCAATTACACCGAGTGATTTTTAAAATGTTTTATCAACTCTTGCCATTGCGTCATTGCACGTCTTGATGCTGTTTTTCAGTAAAGCTAAGACATGACAAGAGTTGATAAACATTTAAACAATCACCCGATATATTATACATTACTGGAATATAGTGTATGTATAACATACATGTGTACAAACAGAATCTTAATTTAAGTTGCTTTTTAAACCAAGACGAATTTTTGTTTCTTAATACAAGTAGTATGTGCTTGCTAAAAATGTGATTGATAAAGTGGCATCTGTTCGGAATGTTTTGAATAGACTCATGTGCTATATTTTCTACGCCCATATTATGATGGGCTACAGTTCTGCGGAAAGAGCTGAAATCATCCTACTACCACCTGGCAAAAAGGAATGCGTAACGTGCACATGGCGAGACAGATGTTAGCCGTTCGATTTTGTGTAGGACTGGTTCAATTACAAAATAATTCTTTAGATATGTAGACCTCAGGCTATAATATAATATATAAACATTTTTTTATATACAGAACAAAATACACAATACAAAATATTAAACGACGAAATTATTTTCTTAATAGTTTCATTTCTTAAGTCATGTGTATCATAATTGCAATTACTTCTTATAAAATCACCTGCCACCAATTTTACACACATCTGCGTATATTAATTAATTGGTTGTATCGACGCATTAATTTTGTTATTTTGCGATAAGTATCTATTACCTACGTGGATTCTAACGCAGCTTCTATTCCCTAAAATTTGAGATTAGGGTATGATATATTGTATATTTGTTTGGTCATGTGTGCACAGCGTGTTTTCAAGTATTTCGAAGCAATAATAATGAGAAAAGCACAGCTGGCTCATAATCACTTGCGAAAGTCAGCTGGTGATTACTCGTGTATTTTCAGAGAAGGGAATTCTACTGAAAGACCATGTATATATGTAGGTACATACTTATTATATACGCATGTAACGTATTATTTACACGAACGTTTTAACGGAATTTTAAACGTAAAAATTTATAGGTATGTTTTTTTTGTATTTTTATAAATTTAAGTATATGATGTAAACACTGTAGCTTTTGTAAACTTAATCGATTGATAAAATTGCCTTGGATTTTTTATGATTATTTATGGCTTCGATGAACACAATTTGTTATAAACCGCCATAGAAATTCATTGCATGTTGCTTTTCAAAGCAATAACTGTACAGCAGCTTGATTCAACCAATCGTACATACCATGAAAGGTAAATACATCGCGAAGGCGGTTGCCTTGCCGGAGGCGTCATTGAGCAGCATCCATCACTATCAGATGTTTCTGGCATTCGCGCAATCGACATCATTCCTTTTAAGACCGGCTTGACTTTTTTCCTACTAATGTTTCGTAAAAAGTAGTTACATTAATTAATGACGTATTTTAAACTCGAACAGAAATAGACTTCGTTTGAAAAATTAGAATCAAGTGGACTTGCTGGTGTGTAAGATTTCTTGCAGGCAATTGTTTTTTCTCTACGTTCGCATTTATTTACTTTTTTACTGCGTATGTTACAACAGTAAAATAGAGAAAACCTTCATATTCCCATATAACACACTTATCAATTATAGCATAGAGTACAAATTCCTGAAAACACTCTGTATAATGATACAATACGTTCCCTTCTTTGTTTTGCTCATTATTATGCAAACTATTGTGTTACATAAATTGGTTTACACATTGTAACTGGAATTGCGTATGAAATACGAATAATAAATTCGCAAATAATTGTGTAAATAATTGTTTGTTAATTCGTTCGCATTATTTACTAAAGCGGAATGTACCAGCCGTTCCGTACACTAAAAGAAAATCGCAAGGATTTAAATCTGGTGATCGCAGGGGTCAAATGCACGGCCCGACAGGCAGCTGATAATAAAGTATTCGTCTCGTTAACGCACGGACGCAATAAAACTATTGGGATACAATTTAAACGTCGCTAGTATTATGCGTAATACTAATCGGTAATAAATAATTATCGCCACAAAAGAATGATTACTTGATTACATTTGCAAGGAATCGCTTAAACGAATCGGTTTTCTCCGAAAATGTGAAACCATTTATTAGATCTGAAGTTCATCGCCGACTATATTTTTATGTACGTTTTAAACGTCGTTGGTGATATGCGTCCAGTTTCTAATTAAGTCGCGTACTGAATGAATGTAATAGATTACGGGATCTTGTTTAAATCTAAGGAATAGTTTATAATTAATTAAGAATTTAATTCAATGTGCACGATAGAACAAGGAACGATTTACAACCAGTGCGCCAAAATCACAGGATGTGGAATTGTAAACCGGTCTTGTTAAAGTTTTAATAGATTTCTGTTAATAAACCCTCGCACACAAAACGAAACTATAATAAGTAACATTCGAAACAGATTACGAATGAGTTTAGTGATTCATTTATTTACTAAGTGTGCAAACTTGGAATGGAATAATCTATTTCAGGTAATTTGCTGCATGGCATTATTTGTCAAGTAAATATTTTCGAGTTCGTATTCACGTTGGGCGTTGATCTAAAAACGGAGTTGTGAAATTCCACTTAAAGGTCAAGTTCACGAAGCCACGCCGCAGTATCATAAAACTAAAAAAAACTCTTACGACAGCATTTATTTCGTTTATCTGCTCCTCGACTTTTTTGGGGTTAATTTTTGATTAATTATTTCTCGAAAACTAAAGTACAAAGAATTTTTTTAACATTTTTCCCATACTCTCGGACATCGCTTCTTATCGTGGCTTCATTTTGTTCATTTTGGGTTAATTAACAGTCATCCTGTATACTTACTTTTTGTCTTGACTATCATATATCACGAATGGGTTTCCAGGTTGTATATTCTTTGCAATTATAAGAAATAATATTATTGATACAGGAGTTGTTACGTCATACAAGAAATTTGAAACACACAAACTAATTTACATTTTTATTAAGAAACATAACAACGAGTCAATTACAAGAAAACGATAACAAAAATGAGTGGGTCGAGAGCATCCTTTGCATTTCCTGCGTGCATGCATCAGTGCGTCAAGAACAATATACGACACATTCCACGATTTCAATTCCCACACGTTAAATTGCTTTTTTTTTCGTATATAAACAATAATTATATTTAAACATTAAATTACAATAAATCCTGCTCGCAATATGTTTCGCATACTTTGCGGCTGTTTTGTATGTGAATTTATTATCGGTTGCGCTTTGTAGGTACGCAGGACTATAATTTATTTTCACTTTAAATGACCGTATAAAACTAACTACAAAATGGTCAGGAATAACTGTTTCAGTTGGCATTACAATGAAGAGCATTTTCGCAATACTGCAACAGCGACAAAATTGTAGGTTATGTGAATAAAAATTAGCGTTTTAATTTGAATTTGAAATGTCAAATGACTCTTGTAAAGTGACGGCTGTCACTGTCAGTGTCAAGCCGTCAACAACTGGAAGTCACTCCAGTTGTGCCATTTAAAAATAAAATACAACACTGCCAACTGAAACAGTGATTCTTGATTCTTTGTGTAAACATGTAAACATTCTTATAAGTAGTAATTAATTAATTAATATGATAAAAAGAAGCTCAATGTTTAGTTTATCTAATTTAGACAAATAATGACAACAAAATAATATTCTTATTATATCGAACCTAATTGTTGAAAGAATTATACCTGCACTGATTCTGGAAGGTTAAAGCAATAAAGTATATTTATGCAAATACAGAAACAATTACTAATTATTTCATTACGAGGAATTTGAGAAGTGTAATATTGCATAATTATTACAGAAAGAATAAATGCATGTGTACGTATAATTCCTTTCCTGTACGTTTTTTCTCACTGCACTAAATTTTCCAAGAATTAAATAAACAACTAAACTCGAAAATCGCAGAATATGAGGTAGAGATACTCTGAGAGTGCAGATGTTTCACAAAATAATTCTTACATAATAATATTAATTTATTTCCTTCATTAATTATCACAAGGAATTAAATTAAAACAATAATCATGAATTATATCTAACTAAACTAAAAAATTAATTAATTAATAATTAATTCTAAAAAAATTTTGTGCAAATCGGTCCTGGTTACAGCGGATTCCTCGAGCAGGCTCTGCACAGCTGTTTCAGGCCTAGTTGGGCCTTCGTGAGGTCAAAAAGCGATCGAAAGATGTCGCTACTTAAAATGTTCAATAATTAATTCAATAGAGATCACGTTCTAAAAGTATTATTGAAAAAGAAGCACACCGAAACTCATCATCCCTTAATTTATGATTTTATTACTTTATTACGTTCAGACTACACAAACAAAATTCCGAATGATCGTGTAGATTAACATTCAAAGAAATACATAAATGCATTGATTGTATATAATGAATTTTGTTTCTTAGTAGGTAGGTCACTTAATGTTGTAATGCAAACGAACTAATAATAACATTCATTTATTTTTTCAATTATTTAACAAATTAAACCCATCATGATTCAATTATTGTCGATTATCTAATGAAACAGATGGTTTCATGAGCAGCAGTTATAAACTGTATTAACAATACGTAAAAATCGGCTTTTAATTAATTAGTAACTTATTCGATTACATCCTATATAACGCCGGTATTAAATATCGTGATTGATATTCCCATGAGATCTGTATGAATTGTTTTTTGTAAGGAAATTTTCATTGTACCTACATACGTAATGGCAGCGACAATTCAATTTACAGTAAGTATAAAAGCCACGAGAATCTAGGTAAGCGATATCAAACTCACAATCAGATCTTAGAGCATACCACAATGACTACTGAGTCGCAGAGATTTGCATTTCTATTGTATGGGATGAACGGACAGCTATACACAATAACACTATTCTCCTTTTTATTTTTCCACAATGAGACACAAAAATGTACTCATTCTTTAAGCAAGGAATCATGTGTAATTACTAGAGCGCGGTAAAATGTTATCCTCCATCCTACTCTTACGTATGTATCTACCTCAGTAAGCATGTCTCACTTATTGAAGCGATTTTGTCGTTTAACGCCGGGCTCTAGTAATCACAGTAGTATTTTAATGACATCTGTAGAATAATCTAAAGAACGGTAATTTTTTTTTTCATTTAACATAAGGTCTGACTTATCATTTCATTTATAAATTCCTCTCTTGTAAAATTTAAATTAAAGAGTCCCTGAAGCAAGAGAATATTGATTTCCACTTCCTAATAGGAAGCCGACAATATGTCAAGAGCGACATGTACTTGTGAATACGTATGTACTCAATGAAATCTATTTAAAATCATTTAATCAATATGCAGATGTTGGCCGTTCCGGTTGAAAATCTTCCGGTGTACAAGCACGACAACGAACTCTAACAACCTTCACTTCCTTTTTGGAAGTTTATGCATATTCTCGTTATTGCTTAATGAATAAAAAATGTACGTGTTCATACACGTACATTCGTTTTAAATAATTTATAAAATGGCTTTGAGTTTATCGTTATTTAAACGAACTTATTGCAGAAAGTAAGATTTCGGTTATATACAGAGTGACTCTTGAAAATTTTATGTATTTTAGTTATTCAGAAATAAATAATTAATGAAAAAAGTGTCCCCGAAACGACGATACGTCTCTGGTTAAGAAAGAGCAGCAGATGTACGAAATAAATACAGTCATACAGTCATGTTTTATAGTTTCATGATTGCTACGGCGCGGCGTCGGGCGTAGACTTTTAAACGGAATCGAAGTGATCAGCTGAAATACGAAGTCAAAAATATTTACTTAATAAATGCATTAAAATCATCTGCAGTAAATTAATCCGTAGAAGTTGTAGAAAATAAGGAGAACGACGGCCCCACTTCGAACACATGCTTTGACAGGTAAACAAATAAATCACTACAACACGAAAACAATTCAAATCTCCGTATTAAGAATTCCTAGTACTTTTCATAATTTTAATTTAAATTGTATTGTAAATAAAGTTTATTCCCACAAGTAACGTGTCCGTCATAAACATTTCTGCATCTTTTTATGCCCCAAAGTTACGCGTTAGCCTTCCCTTGCATTTTAATCAGTCGGTTTATCACTGATGTTTCATTAATAATAGACTACTAATAACAAAGAAACGGTGATGACAACCAGAATTTAAAACATTGTAATCTGTTAGCACGTTCGTAATCTGTTTGGTTTGTTAATTATCATAATTTGGGTTTGTGTGCACCGTTTAATGAGAAACAAATTCTATTATTATAAGAGGAGAATTTTTAACACAAATTTGTACAAAGTCTAACAAATTTCAATACGTGCGTTCGGTGTGTCATTTTTTAAAGCGACGGAATTACGTGTCGCTTCGATGTAAGTATTTCACTTTTGCAACTTTGTTAACGTAATTGATTTTAATTAATCTTACAGCATTAATACAATTCTATAATACGATGCATTCATCATCAGCTGTACAACTGTGTGTTATTAGTTCACGGAGAAGTTTTACCACTGAACAACTCTGTGCGTAACAACATAAACGTTTATTGCACGCTTTTAAAGATGTAATTTTTTGGTTCTCGTCTTATGCATGGGTGTAATGTCTATTTCGAGTAAATTTTTTATTAATTATAAATTATTGTGTAGAATTTTTTACATATTTTTTCCATGTTCTGGGAAGTCTCTTTTTTCGTCAGTATTTTTTGGTCGGTCTATTAAAAAATCACCTTGTATGTATTTTACATTTTTGTTTTAAAATTTTTACAAATTGATAAAGGTACGCAGATTTTCATAAAGTAAAAGGAATCAATTCAGTGTTTTCAATTGTTACATTACCAACACCTGGAAAAATCCTTTAATTGGGAGTTTACGGGATTTTTTTTTTGGGGTTTCAGTTTCAATCAATTTACTGCGTGTTTCTACATATTAGGTGCCTACCCACTCATCGATAGGTAATTAATATGTTTTTCTAACTCCTACTTGCGCATATTTATAGTAGCTCTGACCTGTACTCCTTCCTTTTCTACAGTATAAATTTGTTTATAAATTTTTAACTTCGTTTGAAAACAACACAACATATTGCTACGTTATTCGTTACTGAGAAATTAATTTGTTTATTTTTCAATAACGCACATATTCGTCTATAAACATGAAATTCTTTTAGATTCAGGGCGTAATCTTTTTCTTTTGTTTTGATTTAATAAACTCTATGAACGCTTTTGGGTTTCTTGTACGTTCGTAGACAATTTCTTGTGTTTGTAAATAAATTAAAAATAATTCTGTACAAATTAAAATTCTTTATTAACAATTTCTTTAAATGCAACAAAAGTGACTGTTTGTTTGTTTAAGTGAATATAATATAAACTAAGTTCCTGTAATGGCCATTTGTTTAAATACGTATCACAAAACAGTTGAAAACAATTGAAGGCATTATTATTATTGTTTTTAAAAGCATATTCGAAAATGTTTATTTATAACAATTAAATAAATAATCTGTTCAGTGTCTTACGGTTTTATACTTCAACTAATGTTTATTATCACTTCACCCTGCGCAATTTAATTTATTCTCGTTCATTAATTTATAATGTCATTCAATTTTGCTTGACTCCACCCCAATTGAACGCCGCTCTTATTTATAAACTATCTTTTAAAAAAATTGTAACGCGTCATACTATGAAGATTATCCCTCACTCTATATATTCATGCTTGATCTTAAATGAATCGCCATGTAATTCTGATTTTAGTTGTCAAACAAATGAAACCGTGCATATTATTAAATCGGCTAAATTGGAGTTGCTCCTGGTTTCGGAAGTTTGACTTTAAAGGTGCCTTCAAGAACTGCAAATCCTCCACGATGGTGTATATCAATCGGAACTGTTTTTAGACTGGTGTGTGTGTTTGTCAGTTTGGCGATGACGATTGCATCTTTTAATCGTTCCCCTCATGTTTGTTTTTCTTAACAAAAAATTGTGTTTCAGTAATAGCAACATTTATGTTGAAATATCTTGGGAGCAAAATTTTTTTTTTCTATAATTTGTAAAACTTAATTGATGTATAATGACTCACGAACTAAATTACAATTAATACATCAAAATCGTAAATACAAATAATATTGTTACAACTTCAAAACGAAAATAACATAAGCATTTATTTCTTCTCTGTGAACGTTGTTATTAGAGGTGAACCAAAGTGATAGGTGACAAATACAGCGACAGAACGTTACAGGTAAAGTCGTAAAGTTTTAAAGAATTATTGATTTATTACAGAATAATGCCTTGCAATTAATTCATAACGTCTCATAAATCGGATGAAAGTGTCATAAAATTTTACGACAAACCTGCTAGAGCGATGTAGCAGTTTTGCTCACCTCCAGTCGTTACTCAACATAATTTGTTTTAAGTAAAATCAATTAGTGTAACGATCAAATGAAAAATGTAGAATTTATTTTACTTTGCAATATCACCTCCTCAAACGCATTTCCTTTTCGTGTATAATTCTTAATTAGCTGTTCCGTTTCTTTATTGTTAACGCTATTAAGGCGTGAAACGCGTTTAACGCAGTATTTTTACATCCCTTAAGCTAAACGAAGCGAAAAATTAAAAACATTGTAATGTAAATGACATGAAATACGCGAAGCTTTATGCTACGTGTAATCTCGTCGTCGTGGTTGTCCATCCGTTCTTTGTTCAGACATTGCACTTGTGAGATTTTTTTTTTATTTAAACAAAGAGATGCCACTTTGCTTTTAGTTATGTTAATATAAACTGTATAACTAATTCAGGATGAAAGTTCCCAAAAAAAATTTTTTTCCCTCCACCCCCAATCACTTTGCTGCTGAATCTTTGAAATAAAGCTAATTCACAATAAATCTTACAGTTAGTGTTTAGATTCCCTAAATTAATCTTGTTTTTCCTTTCAACGAAATTGCGTCGTCTCTGAATTCCAAATGGAATTAAAACTGAAAACTCCAGCGCGTAAATATGGATGTGACACGCACGTCAATAAAACGGTCAATCGTGCATGTAAAACATGTAATGGAAGTTATGAATCAGGTAGCTAAGCAGATGATGATATTACTATTGTTCGGAGAATACGTATGAGGAGAAAGAAATAATCGAATATTGCCTTTCTTATCCTTTTTAATTTTGTCTAAATTCCAGATCTTACTAAAATTATGACAATTAAGTTTATCTTTAAGGTACCCTGCTAAATATTACGCTTCACACTTAGCTAATTATTCATTTATGCAAATAGAGTAGATAAGCTATTCCGTGATTGTTAACTGTATGGAGTAATGTGCACATTTTCGGAGAAATGAAATTTCGTGTTGTACATTTTTAGTACGCATGGTCATAAAGCATTTTTAGGATTGCCCAGAATTGAATGACAAAGAGTCGAAGAATTTTTTAAACTGATTGACCTCAGAGTCATTCTGGTTTATTTACAAACTAGATGATTTAAATAGCGTCTGGTGTCTGGTACTAAAATAGTAATTTTAGAATTCTGCTTAATATTATTCATATTTAACATTTGCTTAAACATGTGGTGGATGTTTTGAATTGAATAAGAGTGAACTCGATATAATTCCTGCAGTAAGGTTTCTGTTATTTAATTCATCTAATTGATCCATCCCGAATATAGGGCGTGTTATGTAAAGACAAAAAGAGAAAAGAATGATATTTAATAGTAAATTAAAGAACAAGTTTCATAAGACATGATTTTAGCGCACGCGTCCAGGTTTAGAGAACGAGCCGAAGGTGAGTTTTCTAATGGACAAGTGCGCTAAATGTCTTATATGTATTTTATACTATTTTTTTCTATTTTGGTTGCTTAAATGTAAAAAAATCTGCATTATTTTGTAATTTAAATGTAGGAAAATTCTGTTTGAAAATGTGGCGGTTGACGACATTGGTTAACGTTTAACATAATATCAAACAAATGTCAATTTGAAGGTTATCTTGCCATTTTAGATGTCAACATATACAAGTCTTGTCAAAAAAGTCAATTTGGAAGTTAATTTTGTAATTTGAAATGTCAACAAATGTTGCTGGATATGTTGTCACCAACCAAATAAAATAAAATTTTGGATGCTGTTAATGAGCTAGTTTGCGACATCCAAATGGGTTTCATAATGTACTCATTAGGATACCAAAATAGAAACCATTGTTTTTGCAAAGAAGAAGGGGAATACATGACATAAAAAAATTGTATAGACAAAAAATGAATAACGAAATAGTAAAGGAAAAGCCAGAAAATAGAATGACTGAGACATTTATAAATAAGAAGAAAATAAGAAAGGGAAGCTTTTAAGAAATCAAAAATCTTGGAGGTAGATCAAGAGGGAAGCCAAAATCTAATTATTGGTTGAACGAGGTAGTAGAAAATCTGAAAGTGAGAGGAATAAAATATTCTAAGGAAAAAGCAAAGACATGAAAACCGAATTAAACGAATTTTGCTGTTTTTCTGTTCGTGAATCAAAAAATGAACAAATTAGGACGGACATGTTTAAACATAAGCTTCGCACAATATATTGTAGCTCTATAGGTCTTGGAAGCCCAAAACTTTGAGTTCTTCCACGTTTTCCTATCTTTTGTTCTTTGTTCTTCAGTTCCCATTTTATTCGGGTCTTCCTTGACGGCACCCAGCCACTGCTTTCACGGTCTCCTCTTCTTCTAATTAGCCTTTCTTTTCTCACTTTTCGTCCAACTATTTTTCGTCATTCTCGTCACATGTCTGTGCTGTGATAACTTGGTGTAATTTTGGGTTGGTTATTTGTGTATTGCACTTCCTTCTGTTTACTCCTTGTGTAACTTTGATCCCTAGAAAGATTTTCTTTAAGATTCTTTTTTCTTCGATTGCTGATTTATTTTTTTTTCTTTTAATCATCGCTTCTGCCTTATGTCGCATACAGGTAGGTCTGTAGGTCAGATTACAGCCTTTAGCTGTATTTACAAAAGAATTTCAAACTTTAATATTTACCGTAAACATTTCCCAGGCGGTAACGGGCGCAAGGAAATAGACTAGCCAAAATACTGGCTCTCCTTAAGATAAGTGATCATTAAGATAGATAAAGTATGTGAAATAATTGCGCCGCAGCACAATTATTTTCCGACTTATAATTCGTGTCGTGAAAGCAGATAGCAACAATGCCGCTGCCTCAAAAGCTAACACGCACGAGATGGCAGTCGAAGCGGACAAAACGTGTCAACGCAAACATGTAATTGTTGGCTGCGAGTCGTCAGGATCGCAATGGGGCCCCCGAGCATATTCTGTATAGCTATTTCGGCCCTAATTGAGGCCTCATCAGCAGAACAGTAGCTCGAGAACTCCACTGCAACCCCGACGACCAACAGGATATACGCACGCTTAGCGCGTGAATGCAAACATGTGAAATAATTGCGCCGCAGCACAATTATTTTCCGACTTATAATTCGTGTCGTGAAAGCAGATAGCAACAATGCCGCTGTCGGCCCTAATTGGGGCCTCAGCACGTCTCGAGGAAGGCATGACTTCTTATTTTTTCAGTGTAAACAATAAACCGTCGCGTTTCCGAAGGAATTTCAAAAAATATAATTAACTGAACCATTTTCCCGACCAGTCATGAAGTTTTTATTAGAATGTTCGCCGAATACTTTTTCAAACGGTTGTGGCACTCCCTTTTTTTCTTTTCTTTTTTATTATTATTGATTTTCATCGTCAATTTTTTTATTTAAATTAATCACCAAACTCCTTTTTGCAACGTGAGATCAGTTCCTAAAATTATTGATGTCGGTGAAATAACAGCGTAGGAATGCTTTGCTTAAGGCTCATGGGACGATCAATAAGCCCCAAGGAAATGCTGAGGAAAAAGGTCTTCTGCTACTACTTCTCGCCCTCCTTAAAGGTAGAAACCATTTATACCAGTGATGGCGAGCCCATGACCCGCTAGATAAACCCCAGGAGGTATTTATAAACTCTATGAAAATTTCGATCTCCTGGAAATTATTTTTTTCATGGACTTTTTTTCTCCTCAATAATAGATGTTACATTTTCTACCATATCAAAAAAATGTAACATTCTAAGTTTTACGATGTGAGTGCAGTTTCTAAGATTATTGGTATGGGTGAAGTGACGTCGTAGGGAAGAGGACCTTTGCCTAGAGCCTAGGGGATGATCAATAAGTCCCAAAGGAAACGTTGAAAAAAAAAGGTCCTCCGCTGATACGTCTCGTCCTCCTTAAAGGTAGGAATCATTTATATCAGTGACGGCGAACCCATGACCCGTTAGATAATTTACAGTGACCCTTGCAGATATTGTTACGGAATTCATCGAAACAAGGGGCATAGCTTAAATAATAGGTATATTGTACCGGGTGTCCCAACGGTGTGTATTTCTTCTGTGGAGCCTAGAGAAATAACAAGTAGAAAAAAAGAGATTAAGAAAGTTATACTAGACATCATGCGGCACATTTTAAAATTATTTTTAACTATACAGGGTTTTCCAAAAAATGGTGGTGTAGAGAGAGAGAGAGTTTTTTTAAATGGAACACCCCATATACTTTTACAAATTTAGATGTTCCGTGGAGAGCTGATTACAACAATATAAATATATATAGGTTTCACTCAGTTATTTTCGTAAAAAAAAAATTTTTCTTCGAAAATTCCTTAAAAATTTACAAATTTTGAACTTATGTTTCTGATTATGGAGATGACACAGACTTACGAAAATATAACAAAATATTCTTAAGACTTTGGACTTTATGAAAATATGAAAAAAGTTAAAATATCTTTTAGCATTATACAGGGCAAACAATACTCGGGAAGCACTCAGTATCTCATTTTTTTTAATGGAATGACCCATTTTTATTTCAGAAATAGATAGTACTTAAGCTTAGCTTTTTACTGATATCAGGTTATATACCTTTATTTCTAACATTTGTTTAACTATAAATATTGTTTTTACTACCATTAGAATTTTTATGGTTTTAACCTTTTATTTTTGGAAATAAATTATAACCATAAATTTGAAAGTTCCTAGAGCTTCCCAAACTCAAAATGCAGATATCAAAATTCAAATACCACTGGTCACATACTGAGGAAATAAAAATATTTGAAGTGGACATAAGAGATACATAAGAGTACCTTTATTTTTCAAGAAACGCGGAAATATTATTTGAAAAAGTTATTCAGAATTATTATCAGATCTCAAATATGAAATCATGTCTGACTAGGATGAAATTTTTTTTTCACATATTTACCTGGTTTTCTCGTATCAATGTGAGTATTGTAAAACGTTAAATGTATAGACCTGGACGTTTCTTCAGGTGTGATATAAATACACTCTGGGATTTACTTTTTGCTCATTTACTATACAAAAATTATAAATGGAAGGCTAAATTGTTCAAATAGCAGTAAAAACAAGTTTCTAATGAAAGAAATGCTAGAAATATAGGTATATAACCTGGTATCAGTAGGAAGCTAAGTCTAAGAACTACCCTTTTTGAAATAAAAAATAGGTCGTTCCATTAAAAAAAAAATGAGATACTGAGTGCTTCGCAAATACTGTTTGCCCTGTATAATGCTAAAAGATATTTTAACTTTTTTCATATTTTCAAAAAGCCCAAAGTCCTAAGAATGTTTTGTTATATTTTCGTAAGTCTGTGTCATCTCCATAGTCAGCAACATAAGTTCAAAATTTGTAAATTTTTAAGAAATTTTAGAAGAAAACATTTTTTCTTACGAAAATAGCTGAGCGAAATTAATATATCTTTATATTATTGTAATCATCTCTCTGCGAGACATCCAAATTTATAAGAATATACAGGTTGTTCCATTAAAAAAAAATCGCTTTGTATGCACCAACACTTTCTGGAATACCCCGTATAGTTGAAAATAATTTTAAAATGTGCCGCGTGATGTCTAGTATAACTTTCTTAATCTTTTTTTCTCTACTTGTTATTCCTATAGGCACCACAGAAAAAATACACACCGCTGGTACACTCGGTACAGGGTTAGTTTTATTAATGTTAACCCACCCCCTTATTATTTTAATTATTAACCGATTAAAAAAATTTAAAATTGGCTCTTATATGGATTTTTATGTAAATTTCACTTATCAGTTTTGCGATAGCGTTTTATGGTATTTTTGGGCTTAATTCGTGAAATGATTGTGTCTTCCGTGTCTACCAGAATTATAGAAAAAAATTATATATTTTTTTAATTACTTAAAGCATCTGACCTACTACAAAATGTTTCACTTGAATTTGACCCATTGGTAAAAAAAGGTTTGTCATCCCTGGTTTATATCCCCACATTGTATGAGTCTTTTTTCTAGTTAATATATTCGATTATTGTTTTTTTTTATTATTTTGGGCATATTTTGGCATTTTAATTCACGTTCGACAGCTTTTGCAAGAACAACGCTCTCTACTAATGAAATAAATAAATGAGGTTGTCTAGCAAATGTATAAGGGTCCGGTGTCCCCTAAAACTCCGGTGGTGGCAGCGAGTTTATTTTAAATTTAATAAAGTTTTCATTTCTATTTTCACGAAACAATAAAAATCCTGATTTAAGAAACGACCACATTCAATGGTGACAATGTATTTATTTTATTTTCATCTAATTTTACCATTCTTTAACACGTTTCTCTTAGTAAATTTCGGGGCTACAGTAAGTAGGGTTAATAATGGGGAAAATTTTCATCTTTCACCCCCTACGACCCGTGCTACGACCCTACCTACATTATTGTAATTCCTAAGAATTTGGTCTATTTAACTTTCTTAAAATAGAATATTTTTTTTCCTTTGGTCTTGTTTCTACGCGCCGTTTTTCTTCCTTTTCATTGGCGTTCGTTTCTAGATTGGCAGATAACTCTTACTCTCTCGCTTTGTTTTCTAATAGCCTGAACTAATTTGGTTTGCGTTCCTTGTGCATTAATCTTCTTTGGGGGATTCTCATTTTTTTCATCGCATGATAATCCCTTAAATCGATTTCTTAAAACATCCTCCTCAAATTAGTCAAAGAGATAATGTAAATGTCTAAGTAATCCCCAGGGTGATGAGGCTTCTTCCCGAAAGGGAAGGCGATAATAAAAGCTAAATGATACATAATAAATAATTCAAAGAGCAAGGAATTTGATAAAAATGATTTGCTTGGTTTTTGCTTTGCATTAACATTTCAATAATTATAATAATGGACATGTCCAACGTAATAATACATGCCACTCTGATTCTGTGGAAGCCTTATTTTTGCAGTAAATAAAATAATTGCCGTCGGCGCTAGGATGAAAGAAGAGAAAAGCTCGACTTGCGTGTCACCACATACATATGTGAATAATCGTACATACTGCAGCTTATTCTTAGTATAGACTTTAATTGTACTAAATTATATCTTCGGAGGCCTGGGCTTAATAATAATCCATTCAACTGTACATCCTTTTGGAAAAATGAAAAGTCGAGTTCACGAGTAACTAAAGCAGGCCGGCGTTGTAAGGAAACACAAGCAGAATAAAGACAGGCAAATCATGTAGATTGCTTCATGATTCATGAAAACTATATTCCCCGCCAGCATCCGGTCCGCAGTCCGGAGTCCGGGGCCTGACTGGCGCTCGACTTGCACCTGACACATTCACACAACACTCACCTGCTCGCGGCTACGATAGTAAAGTCACACGCGAGTCATTACAGCCTTGTCGTTCCTCGTGGTTTCTACTTTCTGTACCAAATTTACATGTGCTATTGTAAAACTTTTAATTTTAACAGTGCTCTTTTAAATTTCCCGCATTTGTAATCAAAATTGTTAATGGTGTGCCCGGAAATAAACCCCAAAATTAATTAAGGAGTTTAAACAATGCCAGTGGGACTTCTTTTCGACATCTCCGGGTAAGGCCAGTTTTTAATTTTTTTTTTGTGTTTTTAATATTTGAGTTTAGGTTCGTAGGATTAATTTATTTTTTTGCTTGTAATTTAATAGCCAGCTAGGCTGACCATATATGTCAGCTGATAGAAGGAATACTAATTTTTACCGCCTACGTATTTCAATAATTTTACATAAATATCTCTTACTGCATCAGAGTTCGTAATCGTTCGCGTAATAACAGAACTAAACGGGAAAAGTTATTTATTAAGCGACGTGAAAGTATGAGAGTTTCTTCTCATTAGAGGTACGTTATAATTTGTTGTTGATAATGCTGACACTGAAGTGCATTTCTGAAAAAAAAAAACTTAACACGTGACACAACTAACTGGTTAGACTGTACACGTATTTGTTACTAACAATAACTGAAAGTGTTCTAACTTTGAGAATATTAAAAATTAATTAAAATCACATTTCTTGGTACCTATCTGGTTATATACAGGCTGCCCGGACTTCGTAGGAACAACATGGGTAACTTTTTTATTCGAAGAGATAGAGAGATGATTAAATTAGTAAAAAGGTGTGGGTTCAAGAGCTCATTGAGAATACATTTTCAAATTTCACTTGTCATGGCCAACTTGGTTAAAATAAAAAAAAAAGAATTCATAATTTCTTTCATTTGCCGTAACTTTTTTGTTACTGAGGATATTTAGATGCCGTTTGAATTAATTTATAGGGTAATTTAAATATTTTTATTGGGAAAACAAAACCGAACTCAATTACAAAAATAATAATCAAAAATATTAAATCACTCAAATAAGCCACCATTGTTTGCAATGCAAAGTTGACACCGTTTCTGAACATTATTAATGACTTTACTGATAGTATTGCCATTAATACTGTTAAATGCCTCAAGTACTGCAAATTAGTTCAAACCGCATTTAAATATCTTAAGTAAAAAAAAGTTACGGCAAATAAAAAAAATTATGAGATTTGTTTTTTTTTAATTTTAACCAAGATGGCCATGACAACTACAATTTGAAAATAGATTCTTTATGAGCTATCTTTATGAGCTACCTGCACCTTTTTGCTAATTTAACCATCTCTCTATCTCTTCAAATACAAAAGTTACCCATGTTGTCCCTACGAAATCCGGGCACCCTGTATAATAATTTTAATTTTATTAATATAAACAGTTACGACAAGTACAATTACAAAATAGTGTCAGTATAAAGATTCACTTATTTATTATTATTAGGTAGTGTCTATTAAAAATTTAACAAAATTCTATCCTTTTTTTTTAATGCACTTGATTACAGATTGTAAATCGTATCTCGTCAGCAAATTAACTTCATAGTTTATTCGTACGAGTATCGCATTGCTTTCTCATCTATTATGTATCACGATGAAGTTTTATAATTAACCTTCACTGAACCATTTTCGCGACCAGTCATGTAATTTTTATAAAAATGTTCGCCGAATCCATTCTTCGAACGGTTGCGTTGTGGCTCTCCCTTTTTTCTTTTCTTTTTTATTATTATAAAATTAAAAGCATTAATTAAATTAATCGCCAACTTCACCCTTTGCGACGTGAGTTTACTGTCTAAAATTATTGGTGTGGGTGAAGTGACGGCATAGGGAAGAGGACCCTTTGTCTAAAGCCCATGGGACGGTCAAAAAGCCCCAAGGAAACGCTGAGAAAAAAGGTCCTCTGCTGCTACGTTTCGTCCTCTTTAAACCCATGATCCGCTAGATAATTTAGACTGACCCTTGCAGATATGTATAAACTCTATGAAAATTTCGATTTTCTGGAAATTATTTTCGTCATGGTCTTTTACACCCCCATAAGTAGATACATATTACATTTCTTTACTATTGTCACGTAGTTTAACCACTGAATTGGTATTGGTGGCAAGCGTCAAAGGTCAAATTATTTCAGTTTCCAAACGTTAACGCCTCAGATATATTACAGCAGATAGATTAATATTTCAGCAGATGCGAAGCTATTAGTCGGCACCTTTGATATTATGGGGATCAACAAATTACTTTCAGGTTATACAAAAATTATCGCCAGAAAAACAACAACAAATTTTGCACTAGCGAAAAATGCACTTGAACAAATTGAACTTGCGAGTCAAAAAAACTGAAATAGTTGGCAGCACTTTTTTTAGTGTCTTTTTCATTTTGAGGTTCATGTAGGTTAGAATGACGTGCACCAAGCATTGACAATTAATTACTTACAAGTTGTCAGTGATGTTCCATTGATTCTTTGTGTCTTCGGTGTAATTCAAGGCTTTACCACTAAAGTCAAGAGTAGCAACTATTTCATTCTTTTTGGCTCTCACAGTATTATATCTACCGAGTGATTTTTTAAATTTTTTATCAACTCTTGCCATGAGATCTGGACGGCAAGTCTTAGCTTAAGTCAAAAGTACGTCATTGCACTCCTTTATGCTGATGTACAATAAAGCTACGACATGCCGTGCAAATTCCATGGCAAGAGTCGATAAAAAATTTAAAAAATCACGCGGTATAAGTAAAATATACCAGAATTATAGAAAAAATTATGTATTTTTTAATTACTTAAAGTACCTGACTCACGGTTCATTACTACAAAATTTTTAATTTAACCCATTAGTTCGCCATCCATGATTTGTACCCATATTGTATGAGCTTTCTTCTAGTTAATATATTATACTCGATTATTGATTTATTATTACTTTGGGTTTATTTTCGTATTTTAATTCACTTTCACCAGCTTTTGAGACCAAGAACAACGCTCTCCGCTTTCTCATCTATTATATATCACGGTGAAGTTTTATAGGTTTTTGCAACCCTGTGTTATCATATTTATCATAAAACCTTTATAATGCACTTACAGCTATGAATTCGGCGTTTTAGTCCACATACACTGGTGTAAAGGAGTACACCGACAGACATTTTCAAACGCAAGATGTCATTCGTTCGTATAACCTCACGGCAAAATTTTATTATTTCGCATGCACAATTTTTAATTAATTATAAACTGTTCAATTTGGAGGTCACCTTGTATGTAATTCCAAATTGGAGATCACATAATATTTTAATGTTTATTGTAAAATGAAAGCAGTCATTTTATTTAAAAAGATCTATACTTAAAGGTACAAAAAATGAATGAATAAAGAATGAATAAAGAACAAGAGTGAAAAAAATATGTTTACTGGTCACAGTTACCAGTACAATCTAACATTTCGCGTTTTAAATTTAGGGATAAGGAACAATTCTTAAATGATAATATATATTAATAAAATAGTTAATAGATGTTTTAGTCTCGAATTATTTTTTTTTTTTAGAACTAAATTTGCTAAAAAGCAATTGTATGGTATAAATTTGCTAAATCGGCCATGTAAAGGGTTTACCAATACGGGTTATCTACAATTTTATTGGAATAAAACTCTAAATATTCAAGAAAATTCGGAAATGTTTATTAAATATGAAAATATGAAACATCTCAATTATATGTGAAACACAATGTCGGCCGAATGACCTTTGGCAGGCCACAATCCGCTTGATGCAATCTCCCGCATGACATTTTCGCACGTCTCTCGGATGTGCATTGGCCATCGCGTTCATGTGATTTGATGCTACTCGATTTTTTTGTAGGGATATGTGAAGGGAAAGGTTTACACTACCCATCCACAGAATATTCAATAACTCAAATTCGAAATCCAACTTGTCATCGGCGAAATTCCGAGAGACATGTGCGAATATGGGAGATTTCATCAAGCGGATTGTGGCCTGCCAAAGGAGCCGTGGTGGTCATTTGGCCGATATTTGCTTCACACAAAATTGAGATATTTCATATTTTCATATTTAATAGACATTTCCGAATTTCTTTGAATATTTAGAGTTTTATTCCAATAAAATTATAAAAATTTTTTGTGCAAATCGGTTTTGATTGCAGCGGATTCCCCGAGCAGGCTCTGTACAGCTGCTTCAGGCCTTACTTAAATGTCCAATAAAATTATAGGTAACCCGTATTGATAAACCCTTTATGAAACGCTTTAAAAAGCGGCAATAATTTTTTTCTATTTTGGTGTTTTAACGACTACTTTATGAAACGCATTTGGGTGTCATAAAGTAGCTCATTAAAGCATCCGAAATTTTATTTTATTACATTGGCGATAACAGGTATTTATAGCGACAATGTTGACATTTCAAATTACAAAAATAACCTCCAAATAAACATTTGTCCGACAATGGCTGCGTTCAAGTAACAGGAGCGCTGCAGCGCTCTAATAAAGCGTAAACCTGAACGAGGTACATGTGACGTCATTGCTTGCAGCGCTCTCTTCAAGCAGTGTGGTCTTTATATGCTACATTTTAGCGCTGCATTACAACGTAATGCTACCAATGGTCGCGTTCAGGCAGAAAATTAGTTGTAGAGATTATAAATTCATTACGCTGTAATGCGGCGCTGCAATATAGAATATAAAATTCTACCCTTGATTAATGGCGGCCGCTTGAAGAAAGCGATGCAAGCAATGTCGTCACATGTACCCCGTTCAGGTTAACGCTTTATTAAAGCGCTGCAGCGCTGCAATTACCTGAACGAGACCTATATATGTATCTGTTGACATCTCAAATTGCAAAAATAACCTCAAACTGACAATTGTTTGAAATGATTTTAAACGTCAACCAATGTCACGAACCGCAACATAACGAAGCAGAATTTTCCTATACATATTTACAAAATAACTCAGATTTTTTTTACGTTTACGCAACCAAAATAGAAAAAAATAGTATGAATTATAGGTTTCATAAGACTTTTCAGTGCACTTAGAAAATTCGCCTTTGGCTCGTTTTCTAAACCTGGACGTGTGCGCTAATATCCTAAAAAATCTTTAGAAACTTGTTTCTTAACAAGTATACTCTTAATAAAGTAAAATTTTATTATAAGCAATTATTATTAAAACTTAATCAATTAATCAATTAAAAAATAGAGTTAATTTAACTCAGTTCATCTCTTAAGCTCATTTCTCTATCAAACGAATTTGTTGCTTGATCTTGATTGAATTGAAAAAACTCTAAACTCTCAATTTAGTTCAAACCAATAATGAAAAATTTACAAATTCTTCAAATAACCAGTTTTTAGCAACAGATTTGCTTACGAATTTAAGACTGACCAAAACTAACACATAATTTATGAATTTTTAAATTTGAATTGAAGGATGGTGTCGAGCAGCCAATAGTATTGAGAAAAATACCCTGCGATTTATTGAAAAGTGGGCCATAAAATATGCAAATTGAATAACTTGCCTTTTTTAATTATCACTAGTTGGCCGTCAATTGTTAGTTGTGAACCAGCCTCGACCCACCTGACGTATGAAATACGAAATTTACGTAAGAGTCAAGCCTGTCGCAATGAAAATGGTGGACACTTTGATCATTCATTATGATTTTACTTTGAATAATAATATTAATTAATAAAACTGTTTTTTGAATTTTATGACATTTCCTTCAACAAGAAAAGTGAGGTTATGTTATACGTCAATTTAAGTTTCAAGCAAGGTTGGTCCACAACTAACAATTTACGGCCAACTACGAAGACAAATTTCAAAAAAGGCACGTTATATCTTGGATGAGATTACTTTTAAAACAAACGTCAAACTGACCAAGAAAAGAAAAAGGAAAAACCAGAAATCTACATTAGAAAGGAATATAATTTTCTACAGCAGCTGTTTTTGTAAAAATGTTAAAACATTATATTTTCCAGTCGACATAAATTTCGTAAAAATGCTTATTTCTACCTCGCACTTATAAATAACTGCACATTCAATGTACAATTAACGGAACAAATTATTTTCTTACATAATTTATTTATCGTACATACCCACTCCATGCTAACTTCCATCCATCATGCAACTTTGTAAATACTATGGCAATTAAACGCCCATAAAACAATCAAGTGCGAAATAAAATTGCAAAAACGACCTTGACGTAAAGGTTCACTAGGTTTTTAAGGTTTTTACTTTTCCAGACAAGGCAGTATTCTAATCGTAAGCGATCGAGAAAATAGAAGTTTTCGAGATAATTTTGTGCAACCGTGACGCGACGTTGCAAAAAAAATAATAATTACCAGTTTAATTTTATGCTTGCGGTATAATTAAAGTGTTGTTACTCAATATCGCCTATAAATAAATATCAACACAATTATTCAAGAATTCGCCTTTTAAGCCTTATATGCGGAGACACAACGTATTTCAATGAGTTGTTCACATCATTATAGACCAACTGATTTCTCAATAAGAGCAAATAATGTTCGTTTCTATATAGGAATATTAACATAAAACACACGATGAATTCACAATTCAAACTCCGAATATGGCCTGTTATAATTACAGGTAGGTATACTTTTATGTAGTTGGTGCAATTTGACAAAATTGTGTAAATCGTTTCAACCTATAAATAATGAATGAAATATTTTTTAAATGTTTGCCATTTTATTATTTTTTGTATGTTGGAATCTTATAAGAATCATTGACATAAATAAGAAATATGTAACTGATGCATTAAATTAACTATAACTATGAAAATCATAGGATTTATTGCATTTCTGGCAAGTATAATACGTATTTATGATTATAATTACACTTATACGTACATAGGTAGATGATTTAACATTACCCACATCTGTTAAACCAATTTAAAATAAATTATTCCAATGGGTGTGCATATATTTCAATCAATCAGAACGCGTTCTAGATATTTGCAATTTGCAACTTTTGCAGCAGACTTACATTAAACATTGATATTAACTGAAGTTAATTACGTAAACTATTTATCCGTGGAATTGTTTGTATTTGCACTTGACAAGTAGACCATTGTTACGGTTGATTCTATTATTAGAAACGTATTAGTTACATTAAAAAAAGTTTAAAGACAAAAATACGGTTTTCGAATTACAAATTAAAAAAATATACAGGCTGTCTCATAAATAAGGTGTCATACGGTAGCAGTACATAGGTGATCATATATAAAAACTTTTTTCCTCTAACAAAATTACGAAAACGGCATCGTTGACGAGATATGCTATTTATGCTAAAGTATAATACTGAGTACGAACCTGGCTTTCCTGACCTGCGCAACCCGACTTCTATTGTGCCGCAAGGTGAATGCTTTCAGTGATTTACAAAGGTTAATCCAGCGAATTTGTGACGTTGTGTTGATGGAGAAGCACTTATAGCAGCATGTTTACGACTGTAGAATATGCGGATACGTTTCTAATGTACAATAATAATGATACAGGACGCAGTACATATGAAATTGAACGTGGCACGTACAGTTGTGCACTGTATTCAGAAAGAAAATTTGTTACGTCCCTATTACGTGCTATGTCTGCAACACTTGATAGAAGAGAATTAACATTAACGACACGTCTTTTGCCAGCGGATGCAACAACAAGAACTAGCAGCAGCAGACTTTAGCGCAAGCAAATTTTCATCGCTGTAAGGACGCCAACGGAGAACATTTCGAACATTTACAGTAAACATCGCGATAAGTAATGACATAACGATTGAAGTCCAAAGGCCTCAGCAATACATGTCATTATGTTTAGCAAGTCAGTTTTTTTATCGGTTTACATTCCAACAGTAGGTATACGTGAAATTGAACGTACCACGTACTATTGTGCACTGTATTCTGAGAGAAAATTTGTTACATCTCTATCACGTGCAAGGTGTGCAGCACTTGATAGAAGAGGATTAACATCAGCGACGCGTCTTTTGCCAGCGGATGCAACAACAATAATTAGCAGCAACAGACTTTAGTGCAAGCAAATTTTCATCGCCGTATGGATGCCAACGGAGGGCATTTCGAACACTTGCTGTAAACATAGCGGTAAGTAATGACATAACTATCGGAGTCCAAAGACCCCAGCAATACGTGTCCTTATGTTGAACAGGTCAGTTTTATTATCGTTTTGCATCACATCTGCGTGCCAATGACGCATAGAATTTATAAGCACACAGGACCGTATTCCCTTCGTATTTCTTCGAAAATTTTCATTAAGAAAAATTACCGAACCAGACCATTTTAATTTACATTCCGACCTCTACATGTATCATTGTGTTAGCCCTTGCATTATGGCCCCTTATTTATGGCACACTCTGTATACTTATAGTATACAGAATAACCTACAATATTATGACGACTTGTCACGTTTAATAATACTGTCAGTACTTGATGCAATACGGTGTCTAATAACTTGAAGTGACCAGATTTTAATTTTCCTAAGACGGGACAAAATCGACCGGGGTGAGGGGGGTATTATAAATAAAAGTAAAAAAATAGTTCAGAAAACTAAATTTTATTTTGAAAGAAACTAAAAAATATATATATTTTAACATAAACGTCTGCAAAAATAAGAAAAAATACTGTTATACGAACTTTAGAAGTTTAATAAACAATACTAAAAATGTAAACAAAATTATATTTCCGGATTATACAGTGCGTTCAAAAATGATTGAAGGTCGTTTGATTTTAGCGCGCAGTCGTGTTGGTAATTCTCACCTTACAACCAGTGTTGTTAATTACCAGTACTTAGATACAGTATCTAGACACATTTTGAGTACCTAGGTACCATCGTAATCATAACAAAACGACTACATCGAAGTGAAACAGATACTTCCATTTTCAAAAAAATTTAGTTGTGTAACATTACTTTTGGCAAAACGGTACGTGTGCTAACAGCTAATTCAGTTGCAACTGCTCGAATGCTGATATCGTCTTGCAATCGCGTTTGAATTTTTGCGTTCTGAATTGATTTTAATTGGGATATTTTTATTTGTTTTGTCAAAATAATATTAATGTCAAAATGACAAAAGTTCATTTTGAAGCACGCTTCAATCAACCAAAATTTAGAGTGTAGTCGGTTTTTCTGATTACGATGGTACGTACGTATCTCAGATATTGCTGATAAATTGTATCAGTATCTGCATCTATTAGATGCAACTAAGAATGGTTTTAGAAATTATTTAAAATGATCTCTTCTCACAATTATTTTGTATCCGTAGATAACTACTACGTATTTCGGTACACACGCAACACGCACATTCAAGAGTTAAAAGCACTTACTTACGTTGAGCATCCAGATTTGCTGTTATACATATACTTCGACGTAGGTGTAGCTCTTGAACTTGATTATTACAAAACTTTATTTAAGTCAAAGATTCTTGTTGATTTGAAACGCCTACCTCTTTACTGTAAGCCTGTTTTTGGAAGAATTATCAATGAATGAATGAATGAATGAATGAATGAATGTTTAAAACAATTTACACATTATCTACAGAAATAAAATATGAATTTTATTCATGAATAAATGAATGAATAACAAATGAAGCACATGCTTTTTTTGTACCTGATCTCGAGAGAAAATTGAAGTACAAAAGTTTCAGATTCTTTTCTATGTATTTTTTTAGAGTTATAAAAAATAAATACACATAACAAAGTGGAGTCATTTTTAAACAACAACACCCTGTATATTATTCGCTAAAATGATTGTAAAACATACAGGTCGCCTTTTATTTTTATTTTTCATTTTGGTTAATTATAATTTTACTTTCACTGTTTTCTTCTTTCTAAAAACTTTAGTAACTTTTGGTGAACTTGAGGCATAAAAAGACTGATTGTCTTTTGTTTCTGTTTTTATTATGGATTCAGTATTATTAATTCAATTGTTTTCAGTTGTTACGTGGTGGTTTATTGGGTTTGTTTTTATTTTAATTAGGATTTTGATTAACTAGAATTTTATTCAGGACAGTTGGGATCATTAATTGAAATGTCTCTTAATTGTTTGCTCTAAGCTGACAAAAACCTATTCTTTCCAAAAAGCGGGACTTTTTTAAAACTCCGCAGGACAAATTGTTAAAAATCCTGACTTTGGTCACCCTACTAATAACTCAGTCATTACCTTAATAAGTCAATAATGAAACACAGTACTACTGAACTGTAATAAACACCTTATATGTTTAATAATACCCCCAAGATTAACAAAGCGTTTAATTAGTGGTTTATTACTTAATCTCTTATCATCAGATCATATTATTGCACATGCCCCCGCGGGTAGATACCAAAAGGTAGTTTATTTCAACAATTCCGTATGAATCAAAGACAGGTAAATAAGTTTTAAATTTGCTATGATTTTTAAATTGAAACCATAGTTTCTGAAACCTTCCTGTTCTTGATTGAATACCTAACTGTATAGTTAGATATTACCCCCATGATAGAGTATGTGAATTTTATGCCTGGCTCGTGTAGATTTTTTTCAATCTCTTGATATCTTGCAAATTAATAATTGGGTAAAATACATAGAGCGAAATTTTATGATTCTTCTAGCACAAACAGAAACATGTTCGCGCGTATGGAACATGCATGAAACGTCAATTACGAGCGGTTATTAATAAATATATTTTAGATGTCCAAGTTTGCTCGACGAGCCTTATTACTTCGATAACTTTCACTTGCAGTTAATTTAATTAGGTCTCAACCGCAAAAGCAAACGAACATTTGGCTGTCCATTGAACTTCCTATTAATTCATTTCCGGCCGGAGGGGTACAATACTGGGCTGCTATGAATAATTTTATGGCCAATGAATTAACAGGCTCAATTGATGGTATCCGTCTATTTTCTTTTTGCTCTGCTGCGTATGGAACGCCTGAGCGTTCCTTATCTTCGCAAGAATCTCATATAAGCGTCAGTAGAATTCAAGGGCAAATTAAAAAAAAAAGAAAATGTGTATGTTGAAGGAGTCATACAAACGATGAAGTTAAAATGCGCATAATAATTAATTATTTATTACTCGGCTTGTATTTCACCGGTTATATCTTTAGAGGGAAGTAATATAATTTACGCGTACAGTCATAAGAAAAATAAATGTATACAAACAGAGTGTAACTTTACTATTGGAAAAAAAAATAAATTGGTAGTACCACCCCTTACATCATTCTCCTTCGCATTGACTGCTGAACTCGCTGTAAATTTATTGCTCTGTATAACAAAAACGAAGCATTTTAGGTGATATATTTATAGGAACTTTTTTTACTTAAAATCAGCTCAGGAATTTTTTTGCAATCATTAAGTTACATCCTGTATAGACGTATGAAATTATTCCATGATAATAACCATCTTAGCAGATGTCATTTTGGTTAATACATAAAAGAGACTTCTTTTTTTCATTTAAGACATAATTTTAACGCTTTCAACAACTTAAATGACCTCAACGGATTGCACATAAGTATTCTTTTTATAACACTGTTCCGGTTAGAACCACGCGACTATACGAGTATGTTAGTTACTAAGGGACGGTAAATAAAATCTCAGGTGTACCATCCACCTGCGCCAGGTGCCCGAGACTTACATATATGGTATTATTCATGCTGTTGAATAAAAGTAACGAAAAATTAAGGTCAACGCAACTGTTAATAAAATCAGCTTGGCAGTAGTTACCGTATCGCCTGTAATGATAAAATAAAATCTGAGAAGTACGTTGTTGCAACATTGCCGTTAAAAATTACGCAATTTGTAATGAATCGCGAACTACCAGTATACTTGCGTATGAATCGAAATCGGTGTCGTATTAGAAAGTATATAAGTAAAATATTGGAAAAATAGGACAGCACGAATGAGACTATTTCTTTACCTCTTATTGTATAATTACCGATAAGTTCTAGAGGCTTTTAATCAAATTTATTATTATTACGATGCGAGTAAACACTGCTAATAACGATTAGGAAATATAACAAGATATTTGTTTATCTTTTTTTATAGAAGGTGGAACCCAATAGACAGATGTAAATATACTAACAATAAGTGATACAGAAAACTGAACACCCTGTAGCTATGATTTCATTTCAAAATTTTTTTTTTGAGTACAGGTTTGTTTTGATTGAAACAAAATGTTCTGCCTTATCAGTTCGGTTTTCTTAAATTTTTTTGTTCTGTATAGGGAATGAAGAAAATTTGTATCGTCAGGTTTGCAACTTTTATAAACGTACCTTTCACTTGTTAAATATGCTCAGAAGGGAAAGATACGCAAATTTTCGTTAACTTAGCGAGTTTGCTAGAGGGCGGATTTTTGGATTGCGAGAGGCAGGATGGTTTCTTCGGGAAAATGCTGGCAGAAGCGTAAATACCGTGCAGAACTATTGTTAGGTATGGCTTTAAGAAAGCCGAACACAAAAAGCAAGAGACGTGCTATGTCGCCGAAGAACTACAAAAAATCAAGGTCGCTGTGTCACACTTGGTTTTAAGAGAACGTTTTTTTTTTACCAGGGCGATTGCAAATCAATGGTTTCCAGATGATGAAAGATCAATTGGAATGCGAACTGTTCATTGTTACATAAGAAATTTTGAGTTGTTTTAATACCGTCCTTATCTGGTATTACCTCTCACTCCCAAACATTTAAGTAATTGATTTCAGTAGGGGACAGGAATAGGTATTTACGGCCCAAAGTACCATCAGGCATCAGGTACTAGCCCAACAATTATGCAAGCTGAAACACTTGCCATAAATGTATGTGCCCAGGAGTATCTGAGAAGGAACACAAAGGGCAAAAAATTATTTATTCTGTGTGATGGTCAGGCAACTGCAAAGGCACTCAAGGCATATTGCACTGAATCCTTTTCCTTATGGGAATGTAAGCAATCCCTCAAGGAACTAGCTAAGGGCAGCAAAATTACCCTAAAATGAATTCCCGGCCATGAGAATATATGTATAGGGGATATGAAAAAGCCGACAAGCTTGCTCGCAGTGGTACTGAGGCTTCTCCCATGAATCCTGAACCTTATTGGGGTCTGAGTAAGACACAGTATAGAAAAGAAACTGAAAGGTGGATAAAAACGAAGAAAATGTTATACTGGAAAAATGTTCCAGTTCAAAGACAGGCGAAGATATTTATTAATTATTCGCCTAAGACTGCTCAAATGCTTCTACTTTTAACAAAGAATGAATTAAATATTGTTACAGGTCTTTTTAGTGGTCATTGCCCGGTGAGGGATCCCCTTCACAAAATGGGCTTGGTAGAAAGTGAAATATGCAACTTATGCAAATGCATGGCATAGCTACACTTCGGCTTAGTCACTTAAACAGTGTATGTCTGATACTTGATGGAATTTAACTACATGTAGGGTTTGAACAATAGATCAATTTAGTCGCAGTTCTGTGAGGCTACTTTAAGAGCCCTTCGACCCCCCCAAGTACAGTACAACACAATTGATTTCACTAGTGCAGAGAACGGTTACTGTGGGACGAGAAATAGAATACAGCGACTAATTTCGATTTTGATTAGGCATGTTTGATGACCGGAGGGGGGTAAGAAGGCTACGTGGTGAACAATCCGCAGTTTACAGTAAAAGGGTATGTCAATTTGTTAGAAGGAGCTACTGCTTGTACTAAGCATCTTGAAATTTCTGATATTTAAACTCTCAAGTAACATGAAATTTCAGTAGACGAACTCTTAATATCAGGCTGACGCCCTTAAACAATTTTGTCAGCAAGAATGTTAATTGTAACTATTTTGATCATGCTCAACTCAATCTCTTGCCATGGCCACCAAGATCTATTAATCTCTAATATTACGTTTTTAGTTGAACTTGAGCAACGTATTTTCTTTATTTATTTGACTGGGTTGGTTATTATTGCAAATTTATTTTACTTTACGTCATTTTTTTAATTATTTTATTTAATATCTTTGAGATCTGCTGGCGATCATCTAATTAGCATAATATACTGTGCAAATTAAAATATGGCCTTGCTTTCTGCACATGCAACTCATTTTTATGAAGCGAATTTAAACGTAAAATTTATTGTTCGCTACAGTTTGATTTATTTTGATATCTTCCGTTTCACAAACCCGATTCTCTAATAGGAATTATACCGACAGGTGTGTGATGTATCTTTGTGTACGGCTTGTAAATTTCCTATGTTTCCAACTGATGAAATCGTACATAATTATATGTGGAGGCAAAGAAAGCCTTTTCAATTATTTACATCTGACGAGGGCATTATTTCGTGAAATAATTAATTATTAATAAATACGTTTTCTAAACTGGTGAATGAAATTCAAATTAATCACAATAAATCACCTAGAAACAGCTTGGTAGAACAGAAATAAACGGTGAGCAAATAAATATCAGATTAGAATAGGCGGTGCAAAGAAAATGTACGTCTGTGATTAAATAAAAAGTCAATAAATTTGACAGCCCATGAGTGTATTACGTTAATTAATTCAGTTAATCACAGAGATTGCACCGCCTACTCTAATCTGATTTTTATTTGCTCACTTTTTATAATCCTTTCAGAATTTTTCTCAGTTTTCTTTGATATTTATATTTGAAATTATCAGAATTATATTTTCTCTTTAAATTCTGATTCAAAACATTTAAATGTGTTGCTGAGTGTGATACTTTATTATACACACCATAGGATTTAAGCAGGATAAAACGAAAACAAAATTATCTTTTTTAAACACTGTATAATTATAAATTTTAAAGTGTGATTGCAATTTACATTAAATGTGTACCAAATTTCAATTCATAAGGCAATGTTTTTCAAATTGATAGGTTTTTTGGCACGAAAAAGTGCGTTTTTTACGATCTGGGGCCTATTGCATAATAAAATACAAGCTAATAATATTAGTACTGAATAAAACGTTTGATGATTGAATTAAGGACGAAGTAAAAAAATATTCGTTCATTCAGTTGACAGTATCGGTTTATAAAGCGAAACTGTCAGCTATAGTTTTTTTACTTCGCCCTTAATCCTGTCATTAAAGGTTTTATTAAATACTAATATTATTAGCTTGTATTTTATTATGCAATAGACCCCAACTTCTTTGTAAAGTTATGCGTACATTACAAAATACTAAAAGATTGGCCCGATTGTCTAGGGCTAGACTCTAGCCCTTTAGGGAGAAGTTACACGTGCGTGTTTTTTTTTCCTACGTTGCGTGTTGTTTCATCGAAACAAGATGAGCGTTCTCTATCTGTGTACCGAACGCAATTGATTGTATTTCGCTGGCAAACTCGATTCAGATATGATTTTAAGGGAAAACAACGCAGCAGAAATGAAAGTAGCGGAGATTCCGATGGCTTTAGAGAGAACGCCCATCTGCTTTTAGTGAAACAACACGCACCAGAAAAGAAGCAGCGTAGGAAAAAACGTGTAACTTCTTCCTTAATTAGTAAAAAATTTCCCAACGAGGAAATGGAAATGCGATTGTCGTGTCCTGTGGCGATTTACAAATACCCTCAGTAATTTAAGCCCCATTGTCTCTTCTATAATTAGTAGTTTATCTTAATCCTTGTTACCAAATAATTCAACTAGCATATTTAAAAATTCATGTAATTACTAAAGACGAATAGTACCAAATGCATAGACGCTTTTAAACAAGCGTGGTCGCCGACAGGCCACACGTTATTTCTCCGCAATTTAATCAATTTTTATTAAGCTCGTTTCTTTATTCGCTGCACATTTTGATTTTTTATGTATCAATATTGTCGTTTTATTTCCTTTTTACAACTGAAAATCGTATCGACATCGATAATCGAAAATCGATACGTAACAGAACGACATAATTCTGAAAAATCAAGAAAACAATTCTTTAGATAAAACGCATAATATTGGGCGAACCAAGAGTGGACAGCCGACCAATACAGCTTTACATTCTATCAGAGCATAAAATACAACTGGGCGACCAAATGGTACTGTATTTTGGGGTCATTAGTAGTTACTTATAGCTTACGGTTGAAACTAGACGACCGTTTCTTCCTACTCATCGTTTCTTTGAGACAGAGAGAGAACTTCTACCTTCGATGAAACGAAACGCAACAGAGAAAACAACGGAGAAAACATAGTGCAGATTACGCAAGTCAACTGTTGACAAATAATAAACGCAGCATAGGCATAACTTACTAAAAAAAAACGTTCGTCTAGTTTAGGCCATATTGTAGAACGGCGATCCCATTACTTTAGTTAACTAAAGAGTTAACCAAAGAGTTAACTAAAGTAATGGGATCGCCTTAAGTGCGCTATATACCCATCTTGACGTACATCTGTGGATTGAAAATTTGGATAATACCATCAGCTTTGTTTTCCTAGCGAATATTAATCTGAGTAAAAAATATCGATTTTATTTTTCAAGACTAGCTAGTAGCAGATAACTTTTTACGTAATTTGCAATAATCAAGGTCACTTGGTATTCGGTACCAGCTTTAAATGTAAAACGTCGCGTTGTATTTCTCGGACGGTGTCGTAACACGATTTTAGGGTAAATTCTAATCGTTCTAATCTGTTAATTAGAATTTATTAAACATTTTCCCCGTAATCTATGGCATGGATCCTTTTAGTGGTTTTATTTTGTCGCGTGTTATTAAAGTCTATAATTAGTTATAATAGTTAGTTAGTTATAATACTATAAGTATAATTAATTATTGAAACTTTTTATTGCATTTTGTAATTTTAACAGATTTTATCACACTTTTTTTCTTTTGCAGTGAAGCAATTTTCACAGGACCAGAAAATAGTGTTCCCTTTGATTACGCGAAGGTAAGTGCTTTGAATTACTTCATGCATATTTCAATGAAGGAATAGAAGGAAAGCAAAGCTTTTTTGTAACAAAGTTGTCAGTATCTTTGTTTGTATCAGTTTTTTTGGAAATAAATAAAATAACTTAAAAATGTCATCGAAAATTCGGTAACGAAGAATTAGAGTTGACAATTTTGGAAGTTGTTAGATTGGTCTTTCAGCAGCGAATTGTCTACTTCGTCTTGAGAAAGGCAATTATTTCTAAACTTACTCATTACTGTTGTAGGAATCGCATTTAATTGACCTAATCTGAATTTGATTTTATTATTATTTTTTGTGGAGTTCGAACCTAGGATCTTTAAGTTAACAGGCCAAGTATTCTAAACCACTAAGCTATTGAGGCGACAATTTTATATGATCATAAATTTCTATATGTATAAGCTACGTTTTAGTGTTTCTGATTGTCAAAAGGTGTTGCACAGTTGATATGCACAGGTGGAATTGCACAAATTCTGAACTGTGAACAGTTTAGATTACATGTTGCGCAATTAGTGATCGTTGAACAGGTATGTTAGGGTAAGTCATTTTCTTATTTATTTATATCTAATGATGGGTATCTACGTCTTTGATTTTAATTTGAAGCCTTGCTGATTGATAGGATTAGGAACAGTTGCTGCCTCCTATCTTTCTTGGTTATTACTTATGCATTATCCTATTTCATTCTGTGGCCTTCATTCGAGACATGTTGGATTATCTTGGATTTAGTTAGCTCACTGTTTTGCATTTGCATTAACTTTATCTCTTAAAGATCTCTGTCTCTCTAATATATTCTCGGCTGCATCAGCGGTGCTTAGTAGTAAATAAAATAAATTAAGATTAGAAAAAGAATAATTCGATCGTGATAATCAATGAAATTAATCATTAATTCCCATGTTGGTTTCGTTAAAATACCAAAAGCAAAACCTGATTTCTTTTTAACGACTCGAAATTATCGAAGAGCTTCTAATTATTAAACGTGCAATAGAATTAATCTCCTCTGTTGAGTATAAATCGACATTGTTAAAATACATTGGCATTATTTTACGATCTTGTCACATACAAACACCATTAACTACATAGTTTCTCACAGTTCACTCTACCACAGTCAGATGTTTTATTGAGCAACGTAAATGAATTTCAATCGAAAAAGCGAACGTGAATTAAATCCATTCCAATAACCTACTGAGCATACAATTCTTTCGAGCCAGAGAAAAACGAAACAGATTTACTTGTAATTGTTAACATACGTATTGTATTAGTCGGGGACAAATTGTTTTTACAGTTGCGAGCTTTATTGTGATTTAAACATCTGGAACTTATCCAAACTCTAATGGCTTTTAAAATAAACGCTATTCTAATTGAATTGTGTTTTAGGTAAGTTGCCCTTGTAATTTAGTTCGTTGTAAATTTTATGCGTGCCCCAAGTAAAGGGCTTTCGTAGTTCTATCGGAAACGTGGACAATAAATGGAGAGGCATCTTGGACGCACGTGTTTGGGTTTCCGCTGAAAGGGGACACTCCATAGAAAAAATAAACCAGAAGTTGTCAATACCGGTCGATACTTACGAAGTATGCTATTGTGTTACATTTTTAAAACTTCTTCTCTGCATGTTCTTAACAGGGAAGTTAAATGATACTACTTATCTTGGGGTTCATAAACTTATCGAGCGTTGAAATTTCTATTGTGTTGGTCACGTTTTATGCAGATTCACTTCACAGTCTAGGGTTTTACGTTACAGTCGGTTTTCAAGTTATTTTTAAAATCTTTATTTTAAATATTTGATTATAGTTATTATTATTATTGTTTACTACATACATACAGGTTGATTTTTCAATAGTTCGACAAAGAAAAAATGGTGAAATAATTGCTTATTACAACCATTGTCAATCAAAATTCAATTTGTTCAATTACATTAGTTATTAACTGTAACCAAAAGAATCAAAGTAATTTAACAAAATATATTTCTTTCCCTTTATTTACTTACGTAATTTCGCCTCATATATTTAGTCAGTGACAACCCTAATTGCCTTTACCCCTATGTTATGAATGTTGTAAAATATTTGTGCAGAGGGTTAACTTGACACCATCAGCTGTTGAAAAGAGAAGCGGGCAAACATTACTTGGAAATGTACAAATTGTAAAGGAGAACATCTGGTTTAGCTTGTGCCCTTTAACATTAATTAACATGCATTTTTTTTATTAAGTAAAAATATTTTCCGTATTTCTCTTTGCCTACGTATGTACTAATATTTATGTGTACTTTGGTTAATAAAAAAATTGATAGTAGTTTCTTGAGGGACAGAAAATATATATATGTATCAAAACTGTTATTACCTAGAGAGCAGATGTGCACACTTTTGGGGCGGAAGGACGACGGATGAAATAACACCCTAAGCATATGTCATCGAAACCAGACGACAAGATCCATTCTTAAGTGAACGCCTCCTTAAAATAAACATCGCTCAGAAGAAAAGTATTTAACGAAAAACGTTATCATATTAAATATCGCACACGTTAACGAATCCATCAAGAAAAAAAAGTGTGGAGTATCATGTGAACATGAACAAAGTGGTAGACTTCCGGTGACCGTCGCGTCGCATTCCTATGCAGCGAGTCTCGCCTTCGTCCGTTCCCTCTTTGACACGTCTTTTTGATTCGCATTATTTATACAAATTACGATTCTGTCCGTTTTGCGAGTGAAGACATATCGGTCAGTGCCGTAAATTGCACTTTTTGGAACGGTGATTAGCGTGTGAATTTCTCATGTTAATTAGATTAAACTGTTAAGTTACATTACATTATTTTACATGAGTCCATGGTTACATTCATTTATCAGATTACACATCTAACTAGGTATTTAGTTAATTACATATGTATATTAATCAAATAATTTCAAAAAATTCAGAAGTATAAACACCTGTTCAAAATTAAACCACACAATAATTGCAGATTGCTTTGTACATGAACAAAGGCTTTGTTGTAAATTATGAGAAGGTTCATGCATATTTGAAGATGTCTTTGATCAAGTTAAAAGCATTTTAATGCAGAAATTCCAGAGAATATGCTTGTATCATGTATATAATAAGCACTTGCACAACAAGGAAAAGAAATTATTTATATTTGTGGTACGATTAGGGCTACAATCGATATAAAAAGGGCGTTGAGAGCGATTCCTGGCTACCAGAAAAGCATAAAGAAATGAATTGCGATGGTCTTTTGTGATTTGACAAAAGCTTGGTCAAAAGAGCGAGAAAGAAGGAAAGAAAATAGTTTGTTTATTGTGTAAAGTTTTTGTAAGAAGTCAGGCTCAGATATTTGAAACTCTATCTTACTCTCATCGGGGTTTGTAGAGGAGAAGAGTGTGTTGAGGAGACCTTGTGAAATTAATTGTATTGAAGTATAGGTGTTTTTAATCTACTTTCTTCAGTCATTTAGTTTTAATTCCGTAATGGTATGGAGTACGGGGTCCCTGCGACTGCCAGAGGCAAAGCTGTTTGGCGAAAGTTAAAAGAAGGCAGCTATATAAAAGTTCTTAAAATTATCCATCGGCATATAATAAAAGAATGAGCTGTACTCACCATTTAGACATTTTTTAATTCCATACTCGATGTCATCATGAAAAACAGAATACATAAATATTGTCTGTCTTAAAATCAAAAAACCACCAACCTCGCAATTTACCTCGTAGATACAACCGGCAACGTTGCCGCACGTGCCTGCTAGTCAAATTTAGGAGGAAGAAAATTTTAACTGCGCAATTTAAAAGATTTCTGCGTTTTCGCGGCAGAATAAGGCCTAGGGCATATTAAGTGTTTATTACATTTTAAATTTTGACGTTAAGTTACTGACACGCATAAATTACAGCGACAATGTGAAGCACCAACCAAATACAGGGTGTAAGGTTATTGCTTGGACAAATTCAAACTGTAGATTAAGGGTGTCAAATGGGATCAGAAAGTACCTAGACATGATGGATTTTCGGGACATTTTGAAAAAATACAAAAAGAGCCAACTATTGAGGACCGCTGATAGTACTTACGTAGCGAGCACCTATTAAAACTGATGTATCTTGCAGTGTCTCTTGCCCGTTGCACAATTGCAATAATTGTTTGACGATTCGGTGTACGACGCAGGGTATACCGCCACCGATATCTACGCACTACAGCACGTACATTGCACCTACATTCTCCGTACGTTAGAATAATGTCAACAATTTCGTTATTTGTGTAAGCTGACCCTGACCTAACGCTGACCTTTACACTCCGAAATCTGTTGAGACACTGAACGTGCGTTATTTGCTTGTCGTAAAGCAATAAACCATCTGGGAATTTATGGTAAGGCATCGCCCGACCAGATGGTGTCCGGCACGTGGGTGTAACAGTAAATAAGAAAATCAGTGGTTTCCAAACAATTTTTATCGATTTTTGTTTGAATTTTTTCCCGGAAAACGAAAGCCACAACACCCTCGAATGTAAAGGCTTTTTTACTCTACAGAGTGTTCTTAATACGTGGTTTGAAGGTGTCCAGTCAATTACGTAACACCCTGTATATCTGGGAATTTTGATTTTTGGCAACATAAATCAACAGGTGGTGGTTTTTTAATTTTGAGACAGACAATATTAAATATGTTAAACAAAAGAATATAATAAATAAGTAGATGTGAAATTTTATATCGAATTGATTGGGCTTAAGTGAATCGGAATATTTAATATTTAACTACAAGCATTTTTTATCTCTTAATTGTTCAGACTTCACGTTTATTAATTTTTAGTTTCTTCAGTTCTGTGAAAATGAAATTCTGAAAGTTCTAATTTTAATTTTTAATCTCATCTTTATAATAATTATTTTTTGAATCTTTAAAGAAATTAATAAAGATTGACAAATTTTATTTAATATTTATCAAAATCTTAAAAAAATATAAAAAATTATGTAGAAGATCAAATTACCTTTTTCTAGTTCCTCCTAATGCATTCTTCAATCTTGAAAAAGACGTCAACTGACAGAGAAACGTTGAAGTTTTTGTGATTTTGAAGCTATCGCTGGAAGTTATTTACAATATTATTTAAAAAAACATTAAAAAAATCTAGTTTAATTTATAACAATTGTTGTAAATCGTTAACCATTTTCATTGCGTACACATGTTATTTTTAATTTCTAGGTTAGGTAAAAAAAGTTCATCTTCTGTTTACTCTATGACGTATGGTCAAGTAAACACTTGTACAGTTGATTTCGCTTTTGTTTCATTAAAAGTATTTCTGCTTCTTTAATTGAACATGGTTCATGACTTCAAAATTCGAAAGAGGTAGATTTTGTTTTGTTTGATTTTTTCGATGTACTATCGATATCATAAAAAACTAGGTCAACTTTTCAATCCAGTAGCCATGCGTTTCCATAATTTTATTATATTGAATCTTACTTTGCTGTCAAGTCAATAACTGTGTTTTTGTTAACGCTGATATTCTGAGCAGTTTGTCTAACTGTGACACCCTTTACTATGCAAACAGCTATTCTAGCTTTTAAAACAATATTTACTGTAGAAATGATTGACAATTTCAAATAATTTTAAATTTATGGTCGGTAGCAGTTTTACACTAGTCCTAGTTTTTAATGATAGCAATAGTACATACTCAATTATTTTTACAAGCAACAATACATGAATTTAATTCATTTTTTAATTAGTTATAAATTGTATAGATTTTTTAAAAATTTTTCCCATGTTCTGGAAAATCTCGTCTTTAGTCAGCATTTTTTTAATAGTCTATTCAAGAAGCATCCTGTATTTCTTCTTTTGCCTCGATCATTATCAGACTTCGGACATTTCGGAGCGTTGCCATGGTTACGCAATGCGAGGATCAATGAAAAATGCCCATTCATTGCGTAGCCATGGCAACGCTCCGAAATATCCGAAATCTGATTATTATTCAAATTGCTACACTACGGCCCAGTTTACAGAAACTTTAATTGCAATCAAATTTTAATGACGTTGTTAATTTGACATTTCGCAATGTAATTCTTATGGCAACTTAATCGTAATTAGTTTAATTCGCAATTAAATATTTGATTTGCTTTCTGTAAACCCACCCTACATACATCGGTTTACGTTCTATTCTCTGTAATAAAAGAATGTGTGTAATAAATGATTTCTTTCAAATAAATTTAATTTTGATAAAAACGATACTGAAAATTCTTCAAAGAGAAATACAGTCGTCTGCGTTCGACCACGTAATGTAAGAAATGTATTCTAAACATCAGTGTCACTAAAATGTATAATATACATATAATGTACAACGTCGGACAATAAAATTCGGGCAAAAATTTGATATATCATGCGCGTTTACACAAATTTGGCAACTCGGACTTTTATTGAGGTTATGTTTCTGCCAAAACGTAGAAAAAAAAATTGAAATGTCAAACTTAGTAACCTGATGGTGGATTTCACAAACGTTACTTAAATTTAATCAAGCGTTAAAAGTAAACGTTGCTATGGTTACATGTGCTGAAGGTATAGGAATGATTATTCTTAATCGATGATTAAAGTTAAGTGACGTTTGTGAAATCCAACGTGAAAGTTATAAATTTTAGGCGTCATCTATTACCTAATAAACCATAATAAAGACAGAAATCAAATCAAAGATGTTAAAACATTTGTATTAAAGATCTTGAAGGCTTTTTAAAAACCAAAATTAATAAGCATTTATAAATTTGAGGCGCCACCTATTATCTGTTACTTCAAAAAATGAGCGGCTAAAACCTGCTGACGACTACGAGCACTGCGCAGCCGCAGTAGCGGTTATTTTAATTTCCCAAATAAAAGAAGATCGACACTTCTTTGGTGAAGAGTGAGGTAATTAAATTGCCAACACAAAAAGAATCTGTGTAAAATGTCGAATGTAATGTGAAAAATTATAAGTAATCCAAGAAAACTTGAATAATGATGTATGAACAAAAAATAAAAGGCGCATTTTTCGAAAACCAAGACCAACAGGAAACAAAAGAAGAAACCAAAAGGTAACATCGAAATACGAAGAATACGATGAATGAAAAGACAAAAGGAGATCGGCATTTCTGGAGCGGAATAAATCTAATCGCCAACCGAAAAAAAAAGAAGAAACTGGATGAAAAGTGTTATTGTATAACAAAAAGTTAATACGACAAAAAGAAACAAAATTGATCGATTTTTCATTTATTATTGTTCGAGAACCAAGAAAATAACGAAAGAACAAAAAATAAAAAATAATGAAAGAACAAAAAAATAGTTGAAAAACGACGAAACAGACAAATGCTTAGTTTATTTAATTTTCAAATGTTTTAAACAACTTTTATGGCCACCTCTGCTCGGATCTTTATTACAAAACCTCGTTTTATAAAATTAATTAGAATTGAAATAGATTCGACTCACATCAACTGTTCATTATTTATTACGTTTCTTACACACATGCATTCCCAACGTAAAAAAATGCAGTGACCTTACATTGTCTTGTTGAACGTAATTATTTAAGCGGACAAAAGTATCCGTCGTAACCGATTCATTATGCAATTATTCTTTTAATGGGCCGTATACATTTCCAATTCATTTCAGTTTATTTATGACTCACGCATAAGACATTGTTCCAACCTAAGTCCATCATTATCATTACACATGCTGTCACGATTTACATTAATTTTGGAGCGCACAAAGATATCGGTGCTCGGAAAAAATCGAGGAGAAGAAATCGTCGCGCGGTTTTATACGACCAAAATCCCATTGAAATTTAAATGCGCTCGTTGTTTGGGCTTCACACAAAAGCATTAAGCACCCTTTGATGGCGTTTCGTGAGTTCGAGTAATTCACAAAAGAAATTCCGATGAACCCAACACACAATGAGACAGTAATGGGGGGTCAAGTTACCTCATTGAATATGACATATTAATAAAAATATTGTTTACGTTGAGCATATTTTTGAGGCAAAAAAAAGATGTCGTCGGTAGATAAAGAACCGTCGCGCCGTGCCGTCACTTACAGATCTTTCCTTGACATAACGATGTTGGGGATTGTTTGTTTAAGAATTCATTCCATTCAATTTGTCGGTTACTTTTACAAAACGTAGAAAAATCAGAAATAAATTAAACATGCCCCTTTACACCACCCTATTTTTTGTATTATACATACGTGCAAGATTTATTTGATTCAACTTAATTTGTGCAGCAAATTGTATCAAAATTAAAATTGAATCCGAGATAGAACATGTTCTATTGAACCAAAACTTGTTTAAGAACTAGAAAATGGCTTTAAGTAGATTATTATTTTTTTAAGTAACCAATTTGTAAAAGTGTTTTGCATTCTTGGAAATGAGACAACTTATACGAGCCATTTAAATGACGTTTCGCTTATCGGTTAGCAGCTCTTTTAAGCTTTCCCGTGTATGATTTTAAAATTGTTTTATCTGACTATGAAATAGAAAAATAATATCCTAGTAATCAAGAATAATACATACAGTAAAAGGTTCTTCGGTTTAATACTTTAACTGTCATTCTAAATAATATTTTAATACCGCACAGTTATAAATACCTAATGTCTTTTTAAATGCATCGGTAATTTATGTTCATCAATCGTAAATCATATGAGCGATTATGGTATAGACACACTACTAGGTTAATAACATAAATAGACATACTTTTAAAGTTTTCCGTTATCTTTATTGTCTTTGTAATTTTTAAATAATCACTGCTTGATTATTTATAGCACATATTTAGATAAAAACTGAACTGGTGTTTCATATCCAGAATAATAAAGCTTCAGAATTTTAAACACCCTGTTAATCGAGCATACAATGTATGTACGGGGGAGGTCCCCGACTTTTCAGCAGTTGTCAACACAGTGGCCCCGCAACTTTATCAGAGCGGGTAGCGAGTAAGTGACAGTATTTGGACGAATCGTTTGCTAACATAATTATCACAATGTGATGGAACGTTGCGAAAAGGTCAACACCCGCAAACTTCAAGGCCGCGACTAGATCTTATGCACCCGAGATGCCTGGTACTTAATACTTGTTTCTAGGTTAGGCCAAGCTTATCAGTGCGAGGTGGTTTAACTCTATTTGTTTGAAATAATAATTAATATCTGCCATAAGAAATATGAAGTCATAAAACACTGTGACAGATAAAAAAAATAATTGAATAAATCGAAGTTCCGCCGCAAATTTGAAACGTTATAGAAAAGTGAAGTCTAAAACTATGCAAATTCAAATTAGTTAAAAGGAAACTGCTGTGGACTAGAAGACAACTGCGAGTTCATCAAAAAATGACCAAAACAAAAGGAAAGCAAAAAAGTTTGTGATATTAAAAAAAAGAGACAAATCTATTAGCTAAACATGTTTCCAAAGATCAAATTAACAAAGATTCACTTTCTTTCCCACTTGACATAAAGAAATTCTTAAAAAGGGGAAATTCAATAGTGCAATACTGCCAAATATTGACTAAATTACTAAAGCATTTTTTATTTTTGTATTAGTATACAGGTTGTGAACGGTTCCTAAGGTCAGTAAATGATGATCTGAGCTCACACGAACAACCCTTATCACGGCGTGTTTTAGGCAATCCGGGCATTAAATGACTGTGTTGAAAAATATCTTGAAAGTTAACAATAGCTCAAATAAAGTAATAAATGTTTTTCATTTTTATTATCATTTTAGCTAAAAAGCTATAATGTTATTCTGGTTGCAATAAAAAAACTGTTTTCTCTACTACAGTGTTTATAAATACTATTTGAAATAAACGTGCAATTTCTCTGACTGATTGTGAGTGTCGGCGGTGGTAACAATTTTTTTTATCAATAATCTTCAATTAATCGATGGGGTATATACTTGTAGTGGTTAATAATGAGTCTTGGTCTTTTTTTTTAATTAGTTTATTCAGTTAAAAGCAGGCTGATGCTGCATGAGTGTTCTTCCAGAAGAAGTATTAAATTAAATCAAAATACGAGTGCAAACACGCTCGAGGTCACCGACAACTGCTCATCGAAGACCAAAGAGATCGTCAAGAGATGCGCTACTTGTTATTTTGTGACAAGTGCGGTGCGTCGTGAATGCATATCATTTTTTCTTCGGAACTCGTTTATACTAGGCGTATGTATTTAATTTTAGAATGATATGTCAACTTAGTTATCTGTAAATAATCAGGAACTGGTAGTTTAATAAAGAAGTAAAATTAATGAAAATGGGGTTTAGAAAAGGAACGATTGTAAATACCGTTAGTTTAGCTAATTATGATTATTTAGCTAATAAAGTTTCGTCATTTTATTTCTTTGTAAATCCAGCACTACTTTTCAAAATAATTATTAACACCAGCTGTTAGGCAGTGAGTCCACTTGTTAAACATTCACCTTGTTGAAAATTAAATTGATGTTAGTAACCTTGCCTATAATTCGCTTCTTCCTACTTCGCTTCTCACGGTGCCGGCGACACATTTATGAAAGGTTTGTAATAATAATACGTATTAACTGCGATAATGATCTATCTTAATCAACAAGGTTATATTTTGTTATAAATGCGATCTTTTAATTTGGAGTAACTGCACCTAAGTATTCTGTCGCAATCAGATGTATTTAATAATCGCAGTTTGCACAATCGGGGTGTTTGCACAAGCACCGAGCGTAACCAATACCAATAAATTTGTTTTATTACCTTAGATGGACGTTAAGCAAGAATCCTGGATTCGTTAGTTGATAGATTTATGAGATAGTTTTGTTAATTAGTAATGTAATTTGTTAAAGAAGTGGAGAAATTTTAGAATTACCTCAATAATTAAAGGCGATTAAGTATTTTAATTTATGGTAATTATCACCTTTTAGTTTCACTGAAGGAAACTGGAAACATTTCTATTAAATTAATAACAGAACATTTTTTGAATCAAGCTTAAGACTTATACAGGGTGTCCCGTGACGTAATGTCACCACTTCACCTACGTGATAATCAATTCAAACTAAGTAAAAAACTCTAATAAAGTTTTGTTCTAAAGTAAACCGTTTCAAAAATACTGTGTTTAATTTTTTATTTTTTAAAATTTTAAAGTTCATCTAATCATTTATCCGTTTACGTAATAATCAATTCAAAGTAAAAAAAAAAAACGGTGTTCAAAATGACCCTCGCTGTTTGCTAAACACATTCTAACGCGCTTCAAAAGATTTCTTGTTGCCTTTTGTAACATGTCATTGTTATTTTTAATTAATTGTGCGGCCTCAAAAATGTGCTGTCGGAGTTCTAGATCTCAGCTAGATCTCTTTTGAAGCGCGCTAGAATGTGTTTACCAAACAACGGGGGTCATTTTGAACACCTCTTGAGACAAAGTTTTTTTCTTTTTAGTTTGAATTGATTATTAGGTGAACAGATAAATGATTAGAGGAACTTTAAAAATTTTAAAAATAAAAATTAAACATTAAACACCCAGTATTTTTGAAACGGTTTACTTTAGAACAAAACTTTATTAGAGTTGTTTACTTAGTTTGAATTGATTATCACGTAGGTGAAGTGGTGACATTACGTCATGGGACACCCTGTATAATGAAAGAAAGAAATCCATTCAGGGCTGCGTTTATAAATTACACCCTAGGGTCACTGTCGGGTAATATTGTGATCTCTCTCGCATAAATGTATTTATACATTTTGCTTCTCACATAAGAATCATAAAGTACTAAATCAGGCGTGTGTTTCCATAGCAACAAACACATTTTCTTTGCCCTACTTAAAAGTGGGACGTGAAAAGTGATCTCGTTGTCATGGAAATCATGTAAACACTAGACTTCTTAAAACTGATGAGCGAGACGCAAAATAACTAAAAACTTGTGAGTGAGAAAGATGCGATTATACACCCAGGGTGCACTCGAAGGTGTAGTTTATAAACGCAACCCAGTTACTATTATTATTTTTAAAAACATGGAATAGAAAGTTAAAAAAAATAATATTCTTTATTCAAAGTGGAAAATATTTTTCAATAAAAAAATCTCGACTGTTTTTTCTGTTTGTTTTTTTGTATACCTACCACTTGTAGTATCAATAGCAATAAAAATAGTTTAACGTGAATTTTAAAGGTGTATTCACGTTCAATATCGTTATAGAGGTTGTCACTAAACTCAAGTCATTTATTAAATGCATAATATTTCTTACAAAGTAATCGAGCAGATGTCAGTACCATGAATTTCACAGTGCATACATGATGACGTTAGAATATGAAATTCCGGCCTCTAGTTATAACCCATTTTGAAGATGAAATTAATAAAACACTTTTTATTAATGAAAATCATTCTTTCACACTTAATCTGTCTTAAAAAGAATTAGATTTTGTGGCCTACCTGTGCAAATTAAGTTCATCTCACGACCGGCTAACTCGTGGAGATGGGTTGGATCATACGTAATCCCAATACAAAGGTATGAATTTTAATTCGAAAGGAAATAAAAATCACCAGTAATGCACACTTGCTTTTATTTATATCTTAAAAAAGGGTAAATTAAGTACCACACAAAAACTTGTTAAATAAATAAAAACAAAATGGAATCAAAACGCAGTCAGTTAATCTGACAGTGCAGAACGTCAAGAATCAAGTCACATAAAAGTCAAAACGCGAAACAATCGGATCCGTTTGTTCGCTACAAAATTATTAACATAACTAGCAAAAGAAAATAAACAACAGTAGCTTTATCTTCGCATGTCAATCTAGTCGGCTCTAGAATGAGTTCAAAATATGTATTAAACAAAGAAGAAATATAAGAAGGTAAGATCCGACCTTCAACATCCAGCTATGAATGCAAGTCAGCTGATTCCGGGGTCGTCAAGACGTTCGAGACACGAATAGCAGGATGCGTGTCCACGTAATCACTGGCTATATCACTTGCGTCAACTTCAGTGACCACTTTCGTTCTAAGGAGCACGTCCTCTTGCGATGTGCGGCGTGATGAACCGTCGTATTATCAAACATCAAGATGGACGGCCAAGGTCGGTTTACAACGACACCATTAAAATTTTCAGCAAGAACATCACGATGAAGATCGCCAGGCACCTTCCAGTTAGAGGAGCTCCGGTGAAACGTACGGAATAAATAGGGATGAAGAAGAACCAATTAAAACTAAAACCTGGATAAAAGGAAAACGCGAATTACAAATCGATAGATGTCCGATGTGACTCGTACCTGCCGTAAATATATCCCACTTTCAACATGGAACAGTCTCATTACAAAAGAGAAGGGTCGTCTGGGGTTGTTAGCCGTCCTAGGCGTTGTTTAAATAGAACAATCCAAGTTCCAAAGATCAAATTGCGACGCAATTACACTTTCGTCAAGATACAGGGTGATCCAAAAGCTAGAAATTATTTGCAACTAATTTTCTCATAGTAGCAATTTAAAATCACGTGTATTAGAGTATTGAATATCTTAATAAATTTCTCATCCCCCAAGTATCGTAACCAACTTTTTTCTCAGCAATCTTGTGTGTAATTTGTACCAAATAACTTACTTACTGAATGAATTTTAAAATTGTACGTACAGCTACTTTTCATTTACTTAAAATTTGAAAATCCTCTTATCGCATATCATTTCATAAAATGTAACATAATTTTTACGTAAATAAGCTAAATGAGAAAGTAACTAGTTAATTATACACAATAAGATCGAATTATGAATGGTTGGTAAATGTATAAATTTCGTGGTGAAAGTTTTTAATGCTTAAATACTTTTTGAAAACGTGAAGTGTGTACGACACACTAGACCTTCTGTAACTTGTCCTCATCAAATGTAGTCTTTATAAAACTGGTTCTCATTATTTCACAAAATTTTAAATGATTAAGTAAACTTCAGTTCTACTAATAAAAGTTGTAAAAGAAATAGCCATTTGTGCAATAAGTTAGGAAATGTAATTTTTTTCCGTACTGGGCATGGGATTTTTGATTGAGTCGATAGCCGAGATCAAAAACATGCCGTCTACGGAAAAAGATGAATTTCCTACAGGTTGCACACATGATTTTTTCTACTAGAGTTTGGATAATTTTAAAGAAAATTTTTGTGCAAATCGGTTCTGATTGCAGCGGATTCCCCGAGCAGGCTCTATACAGCTGTTTCAGGCCTAGTTGGGCCTTCGTCAGCAGAACCGTAGCCCGAGAACTCCACTGCAAACCAAACCGATATGTCCTAGGGTTATTCGCCAATGCGATGTGAAAGTAATGGACATTTAATTAGCGACATCTTTCGATCACTTGTTGACCTGATATTGCAGTAGGATTGACAAATTGAAGCCAGTCCGCCACATAATAAGTCATCCCAATGCAAGGCGGCCATGTGCTGTCAAAGCATATGAGAATTTTGAAAATTTTTGTGCAAATCGGTTCTGATTGCAGCGGATTCCCCGAGCAGGCTCTGTACAGCTGTTTCAGGCCTAGTTGGGCCTTCGTCAGCAGAACCGTAACCCGAGAACTATCGAGGACATATCGGTTTGGTTTGCAGTGGAGTTCTCGGGCTACGGTTCTGCTGACGAAGGCCCAACTAGGCCTGAAACAGCTGTACAGAGCCTGCTCGGGGAATCCACTGCAATCAGAACCGATTTGCACAAAAATTTTCAAAATTCTCATATGCTTTGACAGCACATGGCCGCCTTGCATTGGGATGACTTATTATGTGGCAGACTGGCTTCAATTTGTCAATCCTACTGCAATATCAGGTCAACAAGTGAGCGAAAGATGTCGCTAATTAAATGTGGATAATTTTAATGATTTATAATTATTCCTAAATTAAAAAGCGGAGGCAAGATTGCTCTGCTTTCGTTACTATAGAGAAACAATACAATACATTATTTCCGCACTTGTTAGGAAATATTCCACTTTTCCTAACTCAAATTAGTATTTAAATGTTAAAGTTTTCCAAACTCTAGTAGAACAAAAGTTTTCACTTATTAAAGAAAAGTACCGAACACCTTCTTCATGTATGTACCATACGAGCAACATGCACACGTATTTGTATATTTTTTTAATTTTAATATAGTTTTATTAATTATTATTCGAAGTTTTTTGCAATTCATAAGTAAATTTTATTTTACCTTGTCATACCTATTTTTTCCAAGTTTATTTTCTTTGCTTCTTATTTGGTACATATGTACATCGTGTGCAATAATCACATAACGGATAGTTTTTAAAATATTAATGAACGCGACAAAGCTCTCCAACAAGAAAAAGACACACACTTACATATAATCCAAACAACCTTGCATCTCAGCACTATCAATCCATAATTAGCAATAAGTGTTATAGTTAACGCTGTAATACAGAAAACGCCGGTGATATTTATATATGGCTTTGTTTTTTTTTTATCGGATAAAATTATACATAATTGTTGCATTACAGTTGTTGAAACCTGTTAATGCAAGACTGAACGCATATAAATTACTTACGTGACTCACACATGAAAAAAAAATGCATGCTCTAGACAATTACTCTGATTAAATAGGGAAACTTGCACTGCACTGAGTAATTTATTATTCCAGTAACTGTTACTCTATCCTTTTACGATCACTAATCCTTTTTCGTCATAAACGTAAATATGTTAACCGAGAAAATTATTAAACAAATTGATTAATTAAACGGAAGTAGCTGAATGAGAGCATTATAAATATCTGCGCAGTATATGGGTGTCCCACGCCATATGCTCACCCTTCTAGAATTTTTATTTTTAATCGATTTCAATGAAATTTGGAAAATAAAAATTAATCAAAAAAACCAGACTTCTTACTATATAACAAGTAATTGTTGATTTCACAAAGGATTTAATTAAAATTATTTTTTGTTCATAAATCTTATTCATCCTTTTAGTTCCTTCCTCTGTTTTTTTCTTCGCTTCGTAAAGAAATAGTTCTCAATCGATTTTCTTCTACTTCGTATCGTCAAAGTTTAATTTCTTCCAGTGAGAAAAGAACTTTAGCGTTTTTTATGAATCCACCATATCTTAAAAGATCAAGGATGACTCAAAAATACATGAGTTCGTTTGGGCGAATCTTTGAAGATGACCTTGAGAAGAACTTTGTCGTTTTGGGAAGCTGGAATAATACCAGAAGTGAAGGCCGGAAAAAAGTATTGGTGGCTGTGCATGACAGTAGTCTAAGAGAAATTGTGAAAATGGTTCTAAACCATCGGTTCCTAACCTGTGGTCGTGGACTCCTGAGGGGCCGCGATACCCATCTTAGGGTTTCCAGTACGTAAAACCGTCAAAATTGTAAAAACATCTTAACACTAATAGTTATTATAATTAAAGACCAGATTATTAGGCACTTAAAAAGACTGAATTAGGCAGGCAAATAGACAGTTAATGTCTAAGTAATAGGCACACTTTTAGACAACCTAAAAAAATTTAGGCGTTTAATAATTTCTCCTATTCCGTTGTTTTATAATAAAAAAATATATACATATGTATTAATGCTTATTTCAGTTACATGGTAATTTATTAAGAAATCGGAGGGAAGTTCATCCCTAATTCGCACATAATTCGTCGTAAGGAATATATTGTAAAAATACACTTTAGATGGGGGCCATAAATCGGCGTTTAAGTCAAAAAATCCAGACAGTACATAATATGGTTTCCTGCCTGATAGGGTAGTCGGGGGCTCAGCAGCAGATGACCTCTTTATAGCTATCCCTTTTAGGGGTTTTCTATTTCTCTATGGGGCTCTAAGCGAAGGTTCTTCTTTTTGTAGACACCCACACCAGGAATATTTAAATTGGAATATCCACTCAAAAAGGGGCCGATGATAAAGTGAAAGAAGTCGCAAAAATGGCAATTTTTAAATGTGAACTAAGATATAAAATTAAAATAATAAGGGGGACACATCTGTTCACGAAAAGGGTTCGGCGAACATTTTATAAAGACTACATGAATGTGAATGTGAAAATTCGAAACGCAACCGTTGAACATTAATTAATTTCTTGAATCTTCTCTCCCTGCGGAACCGTATTGTTTACATTTTGAAAACCCGAGCCACTTTCGTAATTTGCGAGTCCCCCTTTTGGTCCCGTTCAACTAGGTCACTGGAGTGACTTAAGTTGCCTACATTCGAGGGATTTCGAGGTGTTTTTAGATCGGCTCGGCCCCGTTGCGTGAGTGACTCAGAGCACAGGGTCTTTATCGCGTGCACTGAGAACAATAGTACCAAAGAGTACGTTTATATTAAGAAGAATTCCGAACAAAATGTTACCACCCGACTCAGAGTACTATTGCAAAATTAACACTATGTGGTTTGTTGTTTAGAGTATCATTTTCTGTCATGATAAAATTACCGGAGGAATTAACAAAAAGTCAGACGTGACATTTTATTACTAATTTATTCAGCATAATATTTCATTATGGTTTATTACATTTAACACTACGTATTATGTAGAATGATAATTTTACATTCTTAAACTTAAACAGTTTCATTGTGCTAAGAATCATGATTAATTTAGAGTAAGATGGATCTTATAACATGACAGCATTATACTTTTATTTTATCGATAGGAGTGATATTTTATCAAAATCGCAAATTTCCATTTTTCTCAGTGTGGCTTATTTACTTTAATGTATCTTAAGGAGAGTCAGTATTTTAGTTAGAGTTTGTTGCTTGGGTCCCATATCACCTGCGATTTTTCATTTAACAATTAAAGTGTGGAATACTTTCGTGAACAATAAGCATAAAATAGCCAATACAATATTTCGTAAGCGCTTAAGCTACAAAACTAGTCAAATAGTGTAAAAATAGGCACTTAGGCACGAAAAAATATAACGTATGATTCAATAAATTTCAGGTCATAGGCGGCTGTGGAAAGAAAACTCATGTCTTAACTTAGATCAGACGCATTTGGATTACAGCGCTGTTTACTTTAGGAAATGAGTGTTAGATATGCATTTGGTTATTGTTTTTGAAAGGTTTGTAACAACAAATAAACCGTCTTTTACCGCTTGTTCTGTGCGGAAATAATTGAACGCCTTATTGTAGGAGGAACTGGAAAATAGATATTCATAAGGCCTTGCCGATATTCCCCGGTAAATAAGGATTTTATCATCTATGGTGTCATTTGTTATTATATCATTATTTTTAACCCACTTGTTCTTAGGCATATATTAGTCATAACTTGTAATGAAAACGTCAATTCCCTTCTCTCGTACAGCAGAATTTATCAATAGACGAAAAGTAAATAAATGTGAACTAACACCCTTATGATGAACTTTTACTTTCTTGGATTAAATGCGGTGTTGACTTTCATCAGTGCAGATAGAATATTTTACTATTTAGTGTAACTTATTTCCTACGAATTATGGATAATATATAACAATATCACTAAATTTAATAAGCTTTACAACTTTTCGGGTAAAACTCTATCCATATTTTAACACCGATTAGGAGGATAACAATATTTATCCCCAAATTTCTTATGTGTGTAGAATACAATTGCAACAGTGACCAAACAAGGACAAATCAAAAAAATATGTTCTGTTTAATTCTCTTGTCTTGACGAATTCCTTTAGAACCCCCCCCCCCCCCCCCCCCAGTATAACACGGTGACAAAATTTTAAAATAATCAATATTTAAACTTTCACTTTAATTTCAATGACGATGATGATCACAATAAAGTTTCTAATAATGTCTGTAGTGTTTGTTATGGTTCATATTATAGTTAAAATGCGCGCAGTTTCTAAGAAACCGTTGACCCGATTTCACAAGAAAATCTTCATTTTACGCGGCTGAATCGTGCAGGTTACAGGTAGAAACGCGAAAGTACATGACGCAATATTAAAAACAAAGAGTTCAACGCGATGAGCATAAAACAACACCGCGTGTGTATATATGTACTGTGGTGGAATTCGCTTCTTTCATTCCCCGTCCGCCGATCACGCACACAAGACCGGTAATAGCGAACAGGTCGATACTTGTTCACATCCTGTACAAACCTGGTCGTGAATATCACGGGCCGATCGCCCACGTCTCAAAGGTTTGCGGCCGGTTTTGTGCTTTTGCGACCGGTGACTTGAATGCCGGGTTAAGCGACGGGAAGTCGTTCGAAGTTTCGTCTCTGACAGGTCGAATTATGGTTCGGGGACGTAAAAAGATAAAAAGCGCCGCTCGCTCTCTAAACAGTCTCGAGGATCTAATGAAAGAGTTATTAGTTTTGTTTAAACAATTAATTTTTTATTCATTAAAATGGTTCGGTTTTATATATGGACGTTATCTAATTTATCTGTATGCGCGGTAACTTAGAGTCATCTGCATCGCATTAGCGTTTTTATTTTCCCATGCAGACGGTCTTTCGTTCTGTGTGATCGCTTATCTGGACAAATAAATGTATGTTTAATGCATATTAAAATATTTCAGCCTGGTAATGCTATATAAGATATTCTGGATTATAAAGTTTTATTACATTAGATTGTCTGGAATAATTTGTTTCATACCATTTGAGTGATTATACAGGGTGTAATCCAGTAAGTTTCACTTGTCAATACTGTAAGTTCTTCATCATATAAGGAATTAATTCTGCAAATATCAATGGTTTTGTTCAAAAATTAAAAACTCACCTACCACAAGAGCGCATCGTCTTTTGTTCGAAAACTTCTGCTCGTTCGTCAGTGCGTCTGCGGTTTTTATAAACACATCGTAAAACAATAAATTCCACAAATGTCACGGTCACTGGGTCAGTGTCGCCCGCAACATAATTCGATAACGAAATCTTCGTCCATCTGTTTCATTAGATAATTGATAATAATTACATCATGACATTCCATACCTTGTAAACAAATAACACACTACGCTATTTAATTTGTTAAGTTCGCGTTTTAAAATGATGAATGCATGTTTTAAGAACATTGCTTAAGAAACAAATTGGTGGCAGGAGAATTTTGCGGATGCGAACATTTTTTTTTGCTTCCGTCAAATAAATAAATGCATTGACTGTACTCAATAAAAATGTGAGTTTAACGCTTTCCCTAAATTTTGAGAAGAACATTCTTAAATCATTTACTGTAAGAAAGTAATAAGGTCCGACTTTATCGCTCGAGTTTAACAGTATGAACGTTTATTGTTTAATTCACGTATAAATCACTATTTGCTTTCAGAATGTTAAATGATAAACTACGTCTAATAATTGAAGACATGAGTGGATAAAGGTGTCATGCCGCATTTTTGAGATTATTGGTTTTATTGACTTATTATTCAACCCTGACATAAATCTTTCTTTCGACATATACGAAAAACCTATTTTTATTAAATTTGTGGAATTACCACTTGCTAAAGGTGTTATGTTCACCATCAGTATTCATCAGTATTCAGTTGATCCATTAAAAATATAAAGTTCGATTGACAATGAAAAACGGACATTGACTAAAACATCGCTTAATATATCAACAATGCCGCTACCTAAATTGTTAACATTGAAAATGTTTTATTTATGCTAATTGTGGTTCTTCAATTTCGGTAAGCATGGTATTATTCATTAAAAACACAAGTCTTACTTTTTCACTTGAACTGAGGATGTGGTTACTGTTACAAATCTCGAAAACCCTAAAACAAAAAGTTTTAGTGAATTGTAAAAAGAAATAAATAATTTCATTGATTACATAACTATTATTCATAACAGCACAATCTCTTCTTCATTTGAAGTTCACTGGATAAAGATGTTATATACATAAAACTTAATTTTTTCCTCTGAAGTAAAACTATATTCAAATAATAAAGTGTGGGAAATGAAAGTACTGATAATATGGCTGTATAATAGTAGTCACCAGCTTGAAGCAAAGAAAAGCAAAAAAGTTCCAGTTTGAAACGCTTTATTTGAATTTACTTTAAATTTTGCGACATGACACCTTTATCCACTTGTGTCTTCAATAATTATTAAAAATGCAAATTTCAACACAGCACTTGAACTATCGTAATCAACTGGCACAGTGAACGGACATACACACGGTACCTCCGCGATCTTTCGGAATTTGTTTAGTCGTAGAACGTAATAAAGAATCATAAATTAAGGGATGACGAGTTCCCATAATACTTTTAGAATGTGATCTCAATTCAATTACCTATTTTTTTTACTTATTGTTAAGTAGGATTCATGATTACTATTTTATTTTAAATTAAGGAAATAAATTAATATTATTAGTGTGACGTTTGCGGTCCCAGCCCGTCTGATGCGTCAACAACGACGCGCCTTAGACGAGAAGCTTCGATATCACGGGGCGATGATCCGAGACTTTCTGTCGAACGAGCGAGAATGTTCGCGAGAAACAATCCCGGCATATAAAAATGCACGCAGCCAAACGGGGGAGAGTTCGACATTAATTAAGCAAGTGGACAGTTCGAAATTGAAGTCGCGTTATAAATATTCGCTCGGCTGTTAACATAAATTACTTATTAGTTCATAAATAAATCATTCTTAAGTTAGTGTTAATTAGTGTTACTTTTAAATAAATTAGATTATTAACTATTTCGTGTTTTGATTAAAATAAAAATAATAGAACCTTTAAAAACGTTACATTGGTGTCAGGTGTGGGGTTCGTGGAAATAAATAAACAATTAAAATTAAATTAAAATTTAAACAATGGCTTCAAAGAAAGTGCTGTTAAAAGATTTAAAAGTGACTGACTTGAAAGCCGAATTAGAAGAGCGCGAATTGGAAATTTCCGGAAAGAAATCGATTTTGCAACAAAGACTTCACCAAGCGCTACTAGAAGCAGGGGAGGATCCAGAAGCTTTTCTTTTTGAAATCTCGGGCGGTCCTGCAGATTTAAGTAAGATATTAGAATTGCAAAATAAATTGATGGAACAATCCGGAAATTTAGAAGCTAAATTAAAGGAACAATCTGGATATTTAGAAGTTAAATTATTGGAACAATCTGGAAATTTAGAAGCTAAATTAAAGGAACAATCTGGAAATTTGGAAGCTAAATTAAAGGAACAATCTGGAAATTTAGAAGTTAAATTATTAGAACAATCTGGAAATTTAGAAGCTAAATTAAAGGAACAATCTGGAAATTTGGAAGATAAATTAAAGGAGCAATCCAGAAGTTTTAAAGATGAATTGCAAACTAAATTGCTCGAACAATCCGGAAATTTGAAAGACGATCTAGAGAAATTAATGGAACATTCTAGAAACACGGAAGAAAACGTGAAAATTTTAGAGGAGAAACTTGAAAATAAATTGATACAACAGTCGACAGATCTGGAAAGTAAATTGCTCGAACAATCTAGAAATTTAGAAGATAAACTAGTGGTAAAAATATCAGAAGAGACGAGGAATCTGCAAGACAATGTGGAAGAAATATTATTCCAGCAGGACAACAAAATTAAGAATCTCGAACAAATCATGACAGGGTTGCGAATGTTCGGGGATCCGTCACCAGCAGAAATACCAGAAAATAATGAGATCCAAACTGTGGTAGGACCAGCGGAAATTTCTAAATTAAAAATAAAACCACCGACGTTCGATGGGAAGTCTTCTTGGCCTAACTACTTCAAACAGTTTGAAGCTGCAGCAAGAGCGAATGGATGGACGGCCAGTGAAAAAGCCACTTCGTTAATTGTGGCCTTGAGGGGGGACGCTATCGATGTGCTACAAATGATGCCGCTAGAGGAACAAGAAGACTTCAACAAACTGGTGAACCGGCTGGAGATGCGTTACGGCCAGGCGCATCTGACCGACGTGTACCATGCGCAGCTGAGAAACCGTTACCAGAAATCCGGAGAGAGTCTTCAGGAATTCGAGGCTGATGTAGCGCGCCTAGCCCGGTTGGCATATCCTGCAGCTCCTGATGATTTCCTGCAATGTTTGACGCTGCAAACCTTCGTGGGTGGGATCCGTGATCCGGACAATCAGCAGGCATTAAGAATGGCCCACCCTAAGACATCCAAGAACGCATTGGCCTACGCCTTGGAATACGAGGCGACGAAGCAAGTTTCAAGAGGACACGTCAAGGTACGAGCTGCCATGGACTCCCAAGAAGAAGAACTCGCCAGCGTCAAGGTGCGATCTGCTGGAGAGGAGCGGCCCAAGGATAATACCACAGAGGAGGATATTCGCCGCATTGTGGAACAAGTCCTGAGGCGGAAGAATCCGCTGGTGTGTTGGAACTGCCAAGAAGAGGGACATGTTCGCAGGCGGTGTCCCAAGGCCAGGCAAGATCCTCCACGAAGGAAGCCACAGGGAAACTAAGCCGGGTCGGTGCAGAGGGGCAAACGTCGACCCGTATTCAAAGGCCCCCAAAGACAAAAGCCACGAAAGTAATAGCCCTGCGGCGATTAACCAGCAGTGTCTTCGTGGATGCCACCATTGATGACATCCCTCACACCATGTTATTGGATACGGGTGCGACGAAGACTATCTTGAGGCCCGACGTTATCAAGTCATCAAGACGCACTGAGCCGACTAAATGGAGACTGAGGACAGCAACCGGAACATCAGCGACTGTCCATGGTGAAGTAGAGGTGACCATTACGATTGGAGCGACTCCCATCAAACACCGTGCGCTGGTAGCAGAAATAGAGGATGAGGCGATTCTGGGCATGGACATCATGTCTGCCCATGGGTTCCAATTGGATCTGAAGCGTGGCATAATGGCGGTTAACAACGAGGAGTTGGTTCTACATCAACGAGAGGACGTGGCCGCTCGAGTTGTTCTCGCAGAAGATGTCGTATTGCCTAGCAGAACCGAGGTTATAGTCGACGCACACCTGAATGGCGCTTTCCAAGATGGGCAAGTCATTATGGTCGAACCTAACACTGACGATCAGAAGATTGGAAAAGGAGTTCTCGTTGGAAAAATGTTGTTGACAGCAAAGAAGGAAATACCAGTCCGCCTGATGAATGTGAACTGTTTCCCTGTCAACATCAAGAAAGGTACGATCTTGGGAAGCTGTGCCATGGTGTCCTCCATCTCCCGCCAAATAGAAGCAAACGTACAAGACTCGAAGGTCCCGAAGAAGTTGTTGGAAATGGTCATGTCAATGACCCAGGAATTGACTCCAGAACAAAAGACAAAAGCGAAGAACCTGATATGTCGCTATCAAGATGTGTTCGAGGTAGACAATGGACCTAAGGGAAGAACCGACATCGTCAAACACAAGATAGAGACAGGAGAAGAAAGGCCCATCCGTCAAGCTCCAAGGAGGTTACCATTGGCGAAGCGTGAGGAAGCAGAACGCATTATTCGTGAGATGGAAAAGGATAATGTAATTGAGCCATCGAGCAGCCCATGGGCGTCACCGGTAGTGCTTGTGAAGAAAAAGGATGGATCCACACGGTTCTGCGTAGACTATCGATTGCTCAACAACGTCACCAAAAAGGATAGCTATCCTCTGCCACGGATTGATGACACCCTGGACACCCTGGCCGGTTCAAAGATCTTCTCGATCTTGGATCTAAAGAGTGGTTATTGGCAAGTGGAACTAGCGCCCGAAGATCGAGAAAAAACGGCGTTTTCCCTTGGTATGGGCCTATGGCAATTCACGGTGATGCCGTTCGGGTTATGTAATGCACCAGCGACATTCGAGAGGCTGATGGAGACGGTTCTGAAGGGTCTGTCCTGGACAACGTGCATGGTATACCTGGACGACATAATTGTGGTGGGGAAAACTTTCGACGACCACCTGAAGAATCTGGAAGGAGTGTTCTAGCGGCTTCGCGGAGCTGGACTAAAGCTTAGTCTCAAGAAGTGCCACCTTTTCCAGAAGGAAGTGAATTATCTAGGCCATATTGTTAATGGGAATGAAATCGCCGTGGACCCAGTAAAGATTCAGGTCGTGAAGGACTGGCCAACTCCCAAGAATAAACACCAGATAAGGAGTTTCCTAGGCCTATGCACTTACTATCGTCGCTATGTTCCCGGATTTGCGGACATCGCTAAACCGTTGACAAAACTCACTGAAGAAGGTCGTCCGTTTGAATGGGACCAACATTGCCAAATTAGTTTCGAACAACTAAAACAGTACTTGATAAGTGCTCCTATTCTAAGTTACCCTCTCCCAGAAGGCAAGTTCATCGTGGACACTGACGCTAGCAATGTTGGTATCGGTGGCGTACTGTCCCAGATCCAAGAAGGGCAAGAGAAGGTGATTGGCTACTTCAGTAAAGTCTTGTCAAAGCCGGAACGAAATTATTGCGTCACTAGAAGGGAATTGCTAGCCGTGGTAAAGTCCATAGAACATTTCTACAAGTACTTATATGGCAGACACTTTCTCCTGAGGACGGACCATGCCGCTTTAAAATGGCTCCTCCGATTCAAGAATCCTGAAGGACAAGTCGCACGATGGATCGAACGACTTCAGGAATACGATTTTGAAATCCAGCATCGGGCCGGAACTAGCCACAGAAATGCCGATGCTTTGTCGAGAAGACCTTGTGCCGAAGACTGTAAGCACTGTAGTCGGCTGGAGGAGAAAGTGGCCACGACTGCGAGGACGGCCATCGTAGACGACAAATGGCAAGGTGAAGAATTGCGACGAGACCAGGAGAACGATCAGGATTTGAAATTGGTGCTGGAATGGAAAAGTGGGGAGGCAAGGCCTACTTGGGAATAGATAGCACCGTGTACACCATCCGTGAAATCGTACTGGGCGCAGTGGGACTCCATAGTGCTGGATCATGGTCTTCTGAAACGAACCATCGAGAACCAGGAAGGCACGGAACAGAAGACACAGTTACTGATCCCCAAGAATAGGGTGCCGGAAGTTCTGAGGGAACTTCACGATGGAACTTCGGGAGGGCATCTGGGAATCAAGAAGACTATGGAAAAGGTGCGCGAGCGATTCTATTGGGTGAACTGCAAGGAAGATGTAAAGGACTGGTGTAGGAAGTGCGTAGTCTGCGCAGCTAGTAACGGCCCCCACAGACGAGGCAAGGCTCCTATGAAACAGTATAACGTGGGAAGTCCTTTTGAGAGAGTTGCCATAGATGTAGCCGGCCCATTTCCACAAACGAATAGTGGAAATAAGTACATCGTCGTGGTGATGGACTACTTTAGCAAGTGGGTTGAAGCATACGCCCTACCAAACCAAGAGGCGATAACTATTGCTGAAGTCCTTGTCCGAGAATGGATAAGTCGGTATGGCGCGCCCATGGAGCTGCATTCAGATCAAGGGAGGAACTTTGAATCGGCTTTATTCAAGAACGTGTGTACTCTGCTCGGCGTCCGGAAAACTAGAACCACTGCACTTCACCCGCAGTCGGACGGAATGGTGGTAAGATTCAACAGAACCATCAACCGACATTTGTCCAAAGTCGTCTCCGATCATCAGAGAGACTGGGACACGTACATTCCCCTTTTTCTACTGGCATACCGTTCGTCCGTGCATGAGACAACAGGAGAGACACCAGCGAAAGTGGTATTTGGGCGAGAGCCAAGGCTGCCCTGCGACTTGAAGTTCGGCGTGAAGCCCGGTGAGGTCCCTGCCGACGAGAACTACGTTAGCGGCCTACGCAGGAAAATGGACGACATTCACAATCAAGTGCGTCGCAATATACAGACGGCCAGCGACCGAATGAAGGAGCATTATGACATCAATGCTCAGAATGGGGGATACCAACCTGGTGCACTGGTTTGGCTTTACAATCCTCAAAGACGTAGAGGTCTGTCCCCAAAATTGCAGACATCTTGGGAAGGTCCTTATAGAGTGATGAAACGGATTAACGATGTCATCTACCGCATCAGGAAGGTTCCGCATGGCAAACCCAAAGTTATCCACTTCAACCGAATGGCTCCTTACAACGGAGAAGAAAATGAGGGGACAGTACAACGGACGCAAGGTTCCGAAGTAAACTTCGAAACCTTCATGTTTCATCACGCCACAGGAAGTAAGGCGCGATTCGGAGTGACCACAGAGAGACAGCAAGACCTTTTTCAAGTGTCACCAGAGTACAGTCTGGCCCACTGTGTGGCAGAAGACCTAAGGATGTCCAAGGGGATAGCCCAAGTCTTCCGGAAGAAATTTGGTCAGGTCGAGGAACTCCTAAGACAGCACCCCATGATGGGCAAGAGCCTGCAGATCATCCACACGGAGGCGGAACGAAGACGACACGTGTACTACTTAGTCACCAAGAAGACATCAAGCGGTAAGCCTGACTATCGCAGTATTTGGAGAGCTTTATGGAGCCTGAAGAGACAGTTGGTGGAAGGCAAGGAGACGAAATTAGCCATTCCCAAGATAGGCTGCGGACTAGATGGGCTGGACTGGAGGGTCGTTCGCAGCATGATAGAAGTCATCTTCAACGGATCGGGAATTGAAGTTCTAGTCTGCAGTCACCACCCACAGGCAGCTGTTGGCAGTAGGAAAACCGTAGACTGCTATTTCTTCCGGACCGGATGTTGTAAAGAGGGACCAGCATGCCGATTTCGACATTTTCCTTCAAGGCTATCACAAGGAACGTTCCGAGACGAAACGTTTTTAAGAAGGGGGCAGTGTGACGTTTGCGGTCCCAGCCCGTCTGATGCGTCAACAACGACGCTCCTTAGACGAGAAGCTTCGATATCACGGGGCGATGATCCGAGACTTTCTGTCGAACGAGCGAGAATGTTCGCGAGAAACAACCCCGGCATATAAAAATGCACGCAGCCAAACGGAGGAGAGTTCGACATTAATTAAGCAAGTGGACAGTTCGAAATTGAAGTCGCGTTATAAATATTCGCTCGGCTGTTAACATAAATTACTTATTAGTTCATAAATAAATTATTCTTAAGTTAGTGTTAATTAGTGTTACTTTTAAATAAATTAGATTATTAACTATTTCGTGTTTTGATTAAAATAAAAATAATAGAACCTTTAAAAACGTTACATTATGTAAGAATCATTTTGTAAAAAATTTGCATTTCTATTACTTAAACATTAATTTAAAAAATGGCTGGGAATCGCCGTATTCTTTCATACGAAAGTAGGTGACCTGCCTCAACGTTTATTGTATTGCATCTGCGGATTCTGCCCTATTGCATTTTAAAGGAGTTTTTATTGACATTTTTTCCAAACGTACGTCATAACTTCGCTTCATTTCTTGTGTGTTAATAGTGGTTACAATGTGTGAAACTCAATTGAGTTTATATCTGTATATCTAGTGTACCAAATAAATAATTTAATTAATAACGAATTTCTATTAAGCCCCAAGCAAATCATTTATGTATATAAATACCTATGAGCTGTTATACAACATAAAGCAATAAAAAAACATACCAGAGAAAACGTTGGAATAAACCCATTGGCAACACACAAGCCGTTTCTTTAGGTCAATCTTGTCAAGCACTTAAAAGCAAATAACATTGCCGATGGCAAGGTTGTTGACAAGCACCAACTGGAAGTAACCGGAGGATTTAAAATTCAACAAGAAGTATAGATATTACGTCGGTCAAAGAAGCTATTTACATTTCGCCTTGAAATCTTCGCAAATTCTAACGTATCTGATCGTTCAAACCGCAATCCTCAACAATTCAAAATATAAATTTCAACGGTCCACCGACGAGGAAGTTCTTATTTCAAAAGAACGTAAT